>CM060288.1:3041117-3283434 GCA_030684275.1 Acipenser oxyrinchus oxyrinchus | reverse complement strand
GACTCGGAGGCGGTGCTGGGCGGGTGGCTTTGCGCCCTGCTGGAGCTTGGGGCACCTCTTTTCTGGTGCCCCAGCTCCTTGCAGTGGTAGCACCGCACCTCCTCCGAGGAATAAAAATGGCGTAGTTGGTCCCCTCGAAGGGGACCACAAAACTACCCTCCGCCACTGTCCCTCCCGCCAGGTGGATGGTCACCTGGCGTCGGAAAGACAGAATGTGGCGGAGGGACTGGTCTTGCAGCCCTAGGGGATGGGGTGGATGGAAGTTTTAATCTCCCCAGGGCCTGAAGATGGGGCTTCAGCAGGTCGTCCTTCAAAAAGGTGGGGCGTTCGAAAGGGCGACCCTTGCTGCCCAACCCCAAGGGGTTCTATGGGGATGAAGATCCCCCACCCGAGACCCCTCTCGATGCGGTGTTGCGCGGCCTCAGATTTTAAGAAGAAGGCGGCCTTGCCGTACATCTTTGAGGCCCCACGATGGTCGATAGCCCCACCACCTTGGCCATGGCCTTCACAAAACCCTCTATCGAGGGAGTCCTTCAGGAGGCACCTGACCCCATGCCTCCTGGTAATGTTTTTAAAGGGGGCTGCAGCCTCCCCTGCAGCCACCTGTGCCCACTTTTTGGGGGGCTGTGGAGCTTGCCCACTCATTGTTTTTATTTTATCTTTTATTTAATTATTTATTTGTTTATTTTTAATAATAAAAAAATGAAAAAATAACCACCCCTGCACTCCAATAGTGCAGGCCTATTTAAAAGCCTAGTGGCCGGACTACACCGACTGCCCAGTGGCAGCCGGTGCACCGGTCGCCAAAGGCGGCGGAGAAAAAATTCAATTTAGCACCCCTAAAATAGGGGTGCCAACAAAACTAGGCTTTAACTAATTAAACAAAAACCGGTTCAAAAAGGACTGTAAATTAAATATATCAAAACGAAAGGGAGGTGGTACAGAGCACGCCCCCAGAGCCCACTGGTCGACAAGCGATGGCCATGTCGCCAGCGGACTCAGCGTGGGCGTGCTCTAAATTAACCCTTGATCGGACAAGGGCCCTGAACATGGCCCCACAGTCAAAGAGACCCTCCCGATCATCTTACGCTTCCTGGTCTTGTAGATGGCGAGTTTAGCAAGAGCCAGGAGCAGATTCTGAGGAGGTCCCTCTTCCTGGTGGAGCCACGAACAGGGTGCCCGAAAATGAGGAGGGTGGGTGAAAAATGCAGCCAGAACTGCAGCAGGAGGTTCTTCAATAAAAGAAAAACGGCTGCAGCCTGGCGCAAAGAAAATAAATGTGACTTACCGACTCGGACTGACCGCAGAAAGGGCATGCGGCGTCGAGTCGGTAAAGTGACGCAGGATCTCTCCTGGCCTTGGCGCTCCGTGCAGGACCCTCCACCCCAAGTCCCGGCTCCCCTGGAGACCAGCGGGGAGTACAGGGCCTCCCACTGGGGACTCTCGCCCTCCGGTGGTCGGAGGGTCTCCCATAGCGGTGTCTCGGCGGGAGGCGAGGCGAGAAGTGGAGGTGTGGGCGTCATCGCGTACAGGGTCCTCCTCGGCGCGGATCGGAGGGTCGAGGAGAACTGCGAGATCCTGCTCAGGTTGTTCTCGAGGGAGGCGAGGGGGCTCGGGCCTTGGGTTCTATCAGCAGGACCGGAGAGCTGGGGGTAGGGGGTAGATGGCTCCCGGTCCTGAGAACTCCCTCGAGATACCTGACAGAGTCTGGGTGCAACGCTGCTTTGCACTCCCGGATCACTCGGCCGGCCGTCCTGGCGGTCCCCGAGCCGCCCTGGCGACGGCGACTTCGAGGCGTCAGCCACTCCGACGCTTCGCGATCCAGGAGATCCCAGACTCTGGTCACCTTGGCGAGATCAGCGCGCCGCGCCGAGGGACTCCAGCGCCTGCGCACCCAGGTGGGGGTTGTGCAGCAGGGGCTCCAGCAGGAGTCCTTAAGCCCTCGGTCGGAGCGGCGTCTCGGCCGACAGAAAACATGCTCGGGTCCTGAGCAGGTCCTGGTAGAAGACCGGCAGCTCGGGGAGGCGGATTCCCGGAGGTCGATCCAGAAGAGCTGCGGTCGTAGCCCAGGTCGTGCAGCTGGCGCCAAAGGAGGGGCGCCAGCGTGCACCACTGCGGGGCGGGTCTGCGTGCAGGAATCTCTGCAGGGTCTGGAGGCGGAAGGTGTGCACCTGGCTCCTGATGCACACCAACCCTTGCCCTCCCTCGGCCAGAGGAGGCTCAGAACCGCCGCAGAGACCCAGTGCTTTCCGGCCCAGAAGAAGTCCGTCAGCTTCCTCTGGACCCTGGCCACAAACTCAGGGGCGGGCTCAGGGCGGTGAGTCGATGCCAAAGCATCGGCGCCACCAGTGGTTAATCACTAAAGCCCGTCCCCTGAAGGAAAGCAGTTTCAGCAGACCCGACCACGACCTCAGCCTAGCAGCCACTTTGTCCTCCAACTCCACCCAGTTGGCTGCGACCGAGGTCTCCAGCGGGGCTCAGGTGGACTCCCAGATATTTAAAACTGTCCGCTCCACTGGAACTGCTGGGCGCGACGGGAAGGAATCCACCCGCCAGGGACCCACCAGTAACCGGAGCATTTGTCCCAGTTGATCCTGGCAGAGAAGCGGCAGAGTAGGCGCTCTGGCAGCTCCGCATCCTCTCCAGGTCAGCGGGTCGGAGGCCACCAGGAGCGCGTCGTCGGCGTAGGCCGACAGGACCACCCTCGTGTCCGGCGCCGGCGCCAACCCGTGAGCCTCCCGCGAAGGAGGCAGAGGAAGGGCTCGATGCACAGCGCGTACAGTTGTCGGACAGAGGGCAGCCCTGGCGTACTCCTCTCCTGAGCGAGGCGCGGTCAGGGACCAATTAACCTTCACGAGGCACTCGGCAGAGCGTACAGCGTCGGAACAGGCCGGCGGCGCGGCCCGAATCGAGCGCTCGCGGGGTTCGAAGAGATACTCGTGATCCACCCGGTCGAGCGCCTTCTCCTGATCCAGGGAGAGGAAGGCGACCGACCGACCGATCCTCCTGCAGTAGTGCAGGAGGTCCCGAACTCAGAGGCGATGTTGTCAAAAATCGTCGGTTCGGGACCGTGTAGAACTGGTCGGGGTGGATCACGTCTGCCAGCACGGACTTGAGCCTCAGGGAGGCGGCCTTGGCCACGATTTTATAGTCCGTGCACAGCAGCGAGACCGGGCGCCAGTTCTTTAGGCAGCGGAGATCCCCTTTCTTGGGCAGGGCGTGATAATCGCCCGCCTCATCGAAAGGGCATCTCCCGGTCTCGTAGGCTTCCGCCAGGACCAGCGCAAAGCGGGCCCCAGCAAGTCCCAAAACTTTTGAAGAACTCCACGGTCAGCCCGTCGATGCCCGGCGATTTGTTATAAGGCATCTGACTGAGGCGTCGGAGAGCTTCGGCCAGGGTCAGCTGGCCCTCGAACTCGTCCCGGCGCCCTCGCCGACCGTGGGAAGCCCGTCCCACAGAACCCTGCAGCGTCGGGTCGGCGGGATCCGGAGAAGAGGGCAGAGTAGAAGGCCCTGGCCCTCTCGTTCACGCTCTCGGATCCGTCAGAAGGAGCCGTCGTCCGCCAGGAGGCAGGTGATGTTTTACGGTCCCCTTCTTTTTCTCCAGCAGCGTAGAAGAAGTGTGTGCGCGGTCCATCTCCCGAAGGAACTGGACCCTTGGCGCCGTAAACCCCGGGACGCTGGAGCTGCAGGTCCCGCAGGGTGCACTTCTTCTCCTCGTGCAGCGCTCTGCTCGAGTTGGTCCCCTTGAGCCAGGCGGCTCTCCAGATCGAGCAGCTCCCTTTCCAGCCGCTCGATCCGCGAGTCCCTCCGCCTGCTCGCGCCCCTCGTGTACTCCTGACAGAGGATCTTGATCTGCGCTTTCCCCGTCCCACCACTGGCGCCAGGTGGGGAAGCGAGATCGCCCGGCCGTGCCAGACCGTCCAGAAGTCCCGGAAAGACCGCTCAAAGCGCTCGTCCTCCAACAGGCTGTTGTTGAAGTGCCAGTAGGCAGCGGTGTGCCTAGCTGGCACCACGGTCACCGTCCACGGCCACCAGGTTGTGGTCCGTGAGCGGCGCCCGGCCTGATGTCGGGCCGCGAGCGCAGTGGCGTGGTTCCGCGACACGTAGAACCTGTCGATCCGGGACTGAGACACCCGCCCCTCCCTCACCCTGGTGAAGGTGAAGGCGGCGTCGGGTGTTGCCACCGCCAGATGTCGACCAGAGAGCGGCGATCAGCTCTCTCAGAGGCGGCCGGCGAGGCGGGTAGGGCTCGCGCCCCACCGGTCAGCGGCCTCGAGGTGCAGTTGAAATCCCCGAGGACCACGAGCTCGTCGGCGCCGGCGGTGTTCAGGTGGGCCGACATCCGGCGGAAAAACTGGACCCTCGCCCGGACCCGTGGGCGGCGTACCGTTCACCAGGTGAGCGATACTGTCGCCGTCCGGATCGGTGGTGTAACAGGCGGCCCGGCACGGCGTCTACCACATCGAGTACCGTGGGAGCGAAGGACCGGAGAAGGCGTCGCCACCCACAAGATGACTCGGTGAGGTGGCTGAGCGACACTCTCCCCCACTCCAGCAGCCAGTTGGCCTCGGCCTGCGGGTGGAGTGGGTTTCCTGCAGGAAGCACACAGAGTAACCCCCTTTTCAGGAAGGAGATTACCTGGGCCCTGCGGAAATGGTCCTTACACCCGTTGGCGTTCACGGTCCCGATGCGATACATGATCCTCTGTCAGGTGTAGTTGGCGACACTCACGGGAGATCCTGAGATCTCGAAGTTCCTCAACTGGTCGTGAAGCTTTCGAGACGCGAATGTGCCTTCGTGCCAAGTCTTGCTGGCGTGGCTGGCCCTGAGGAAGGATCTCACAGAGTTTAAGATCCTCTGGAAATCCCTCCATTTGTCCAGGGCCAGCTGGACCTTGTCCCTGCGGTGGATGGTGGCCTCCAAGAACTCCAGGAGCTCCGCCGCAGGGATGTCGGAGAAGAGGCGGACAGACTCTCGAGCCACGCTGCAAGCGGACTCTGAGTCCTCCTCCCTCTCCTCCGGTTCTCCACCGCCCCCTCGCGGTGGAGAAGCTGCTGCACTCACGTTGGTGGGTGGCGCGTTGCGTCTTATCTTTATTTTCACCGACTCTCCCAGCGCCCCCAGGGGCGGCGGGAGAAGATCGGCGGAGGACCCTGGCGGGGACCGTCTGCACCCTGGACTTTGGGGGTGCAGGCGGGCCTCGGCGTACACCGTCGAGCCAGATGGTCTGGTCCCGCTCTGGGTCCCTCTTTTGAGGTCGAGCGCGGTCTCAGGCCCGTCCTCTTTCCTCGAAGGAAGGGGATCCACCCTCTCGGGTCCTTCCCTCCCTCCCCTAGAAAGGGGATACACCCTTTCGGGTCCTTCCCCTCCCTCCGCATCAGTCACGGGACGCCTCGGGCGGCGTTTCCCCGGCGGCGGCGCAGGGCGGAGCCCTCGTCGCCGCCCGGAAGGGAAGCCCGGCGGTTGTTCTTCGGGGCTCCTCCGAGCCCCTCGGTGACTGGAACTTGGCCCGTTGCACCGGGGAGGGATCTACCTCGAGGCACCACCTTCTGCCCTCTCTGGTTCTTCCCCTCCCTCTGCGCTCCGGAGACCATTGTCTGCGTGGGCTCCGCAGAGCCACGTCTGCCTCAGGGGTGTTTCTCATCCCCCTCAGCGGCAGCACGAGGGCGGAACCCCGTCGCCGCAGAGAGGAAGCCTGAGGCAGCTCTTTTTCTGGGTGGGGGCTCTTCTCCCCCTCCGGCCCCTCGGCGGGGTCGCCTGCATGGGCTCCGCGTTGTCCGCGGGCCACGCCAGCCTCGGGGGCGAGTCCGCCTCCTCCCGGAGGCGGGAGCCAGAGGCAGCTCTTTTTCTGGGAGGGTTGTTCTTCCTCCCCTCCGGCCCCTCGGCGGGGTCGCCTGCATGGGCTCCGCGTTATCTGCGGAGCCATGCTTCTGCCTCGGGAGCTGGTTCCGCCGCCCCTCCTCGGCAACACAGGTTTCAGGACCCGTGTGGCTGTCGGAGGAAGGCGGTGCCGAGGCAGCTGCTCTTCGGGGGCCCCTCCTGCGCCCCTCGGCGACCTCCTCTGCGGCCGGCCCCTCGATGGTAGAGTCGGGGCGGTTTCGAGGTCTCTTTATTGGCGGGGAGGGATCTACCCGAAGGGCTCCTCCCTCTGCCCTCTCGGGTTCCTCCCTCCCCATTTGCCTCTCGGTGGGGGCCTCTTCCATGGGCTCCGCTTCTTCTGCGGAGCCCGGACCGCCTCGGGGATGGATCCTTCTCCCCTCTGTGGCATTACGAGGGCGGAGCCCTCGTTGCGGTAGAGGGGCGCCCGGCGGCGCTTTGGTTTTGGGGGCCTTCTTTCGCCCCGGGGACCCTCACCATGAGGCGGGGCGTGTGCACTTGCGTGCACTGCGTGGGAAGCGCTGCGCCTTCCTCTTCCCCTGATGCTGCGGAGGCTGCCCCTGCCCTGTCACGGCGACGGGAGCTCGCCTCCGGCAGCGCCTCTCTCCTCACCCTCTGTGGGGATGAGGTGCTTTGGTTTTCGGGCGGCTTTGCCGCCCTGCCTCGTGAGGGGTGCCGTCGAGGAGTCCCTTTCTCAGGGCCTCCCCTGACCCGCCGCCAGATGGTGCGGCGGTGGGCTTCGTCGCCCCTGCTCGGCCTCCCGGTGGACCTGGCCGCCGCCTTCTTTGTGGCGGGCGACCACGGTCCACTCGGCGGCCTTCTCCCCGGCGCTTTCGGGAGCGCGGAGGGTCCGGCCGCCTCGGGGCCTTCTCTCCCTTTCCCCGGATGTTACTGGGAGGGGCGGGTGCTCTTGCCCCCCTCTGCGGGCCTCTTGGAGGCCCGAGGCGAGTGGACTTCGGAGGCGCGGTGCTGGCGCGGGTGGCTTTGCGCCCTGCTGGAGCTTGGGGCACCTCTTTTCTGGTGCCCCAGCTCCTTGCAGTGAAAGCACCGCACCTCCTCCGAGGAATAAAAATGGCGTAGTTGGTCCCCTCGAAGGGGACCACAAAACTACCCTCCACGGTGTCCCTCCCGCCAGGTGGATGGTCACCTGGCGTCGGAAGGACAGCACGTGGCGGAGGGGCTGGTCTTTGCACCCTAGGGGATGGGGTGGATCCCGTTTTAACTCCCCTAGGGCCTGAAGATGGGGCTTCAGGAGGTCGTCCTTCAAGAAAGGTGGGGCGTTGGAAAGGGCGACCCTGCTGCCCAACCCCTCAAGGGTTCTATGGGGATATATATTCCCCGACGCGAGACCCCTCTCGATAGCGGTGTGCGTGGCGGCCTCAGATTTTAGAAAGAAGGCGGCCTTGCCGTACATCTTTGAGGCCGCCACGATGGTCGATGGTCCCACCACCTTGGCCATGGCTTTCACCATGGCCTCTATCGAAGGTAGTCCTTCAGGAGGCACCTGACCCGTGCCTCCTGGTCATGTTTTTAAAGGGGCTGCAGCCTCCCCTGCAGCCACCTGTGCCCACTTTTGGGGCCTGTGGAGCTTGCCCACTCATGGTTTTATTTTATTTTTTATTTATTTATTTATTTATTTATTTTTAATAAATTAAATAAACGAAAAATAACTACCCTGCACTCCAATAGTGCAGGAGTAGTGAAATTAAAAATAAAACAAACAAACAAAAATTATTTATTTATTTTTAAAACAACAAAATAAAAATAAAACAAACAAAAACACAAAGGTTTTTTTTTTTTTTTTTAATACAAACAAACGTATTTATTTATTTTTAAATAAATAAATAAATACAAATTCACACACCCTGCACTCCAATAGTGCAGGGGTAAAAAAATTCAAAAATAAATCAAAGTTTAAAACTAAAAATAGTTTTAAACTTAAAAGAAAATCAAAAAATCAAACAAAGGGCAAACAAAGGAGCACACGGCCTGTGCTCCTGCCTGCCCTTCCCCACTCTGCACAAGGCAGAAGCAGGGGATTTTAAAACAAAAGGATTTTTAAAACAAAAACTAAAACAGTGTAGTGATTTAAAATAATTTTAAAATAAACTAAAGAAAGTGCTCTTTAATAAAAATTAAAAAGCAAATAAATGAAACTAATTTAAATGAAGTAAAAATTAAAAGAAAAAACAAAGGAAAAACCAAGCCAAAATGGCTGCCCTCCTACACTTGCAAACAATGCAAGTGTAGGAGAAAAAAAAAAAAGTGTGTTTTAAAACACTAAATAAAAGGTTTAATTAACAAAAAGGTGCCCTGCTGCTTTAGAAATAAAATAAAGTAAAAGATTTTGAAAATAAAAAGTTTAAAACACTGTTTTTTAACTCTGAGCAGGAGCTCTCCTCACACACGTCTGCTCTTGCTCAAGGGTGCAGCCTATTTAAAAGCCGGTGACAAACTGCGCCGACTGCCTATTGGCAGCCGGCACCAACTACAAAGGCAGCGGTGAAAAAATTCAGTTTGGCACCCCTAATCAAAGGGGTGCCAACAAAACCGACCGTTAACTAGCCCAGTGGTGGGGTGGGTGGGGGTTTCCCCTAAATTAAATGTTCAAAACAAAGGGGGTGGTACAGAGCACGCCACCCAGAGCCCACTGGTCGACAAAAGCCGTCATGTCGCCAGTGGACTCAGCGTCGGCGTGCTCTAACGCCACCGGGGAGCGGAGGAGGGCCCTGAACATGGCCCGCAGTCAAAGACCCTCCCGGTGATCTTACGCTTCCTGGTCTTGTAGATGGTAAGTTTGCCAAGAGCCAGGAGCAGATTCACCAGGAGGTCTCTCTTCTTGCTGGAGCCACGAACAGGGTGCCCAAAAATAAAAGGGTGGGGAAAAATGCAGCCAGAACTGCAGCAGGAGGTTCTTCAAGAACAAAAGAGCGGCTGCAGCCTGGCGCAAAGGAAATAAATGTGGAACACCGACTCGGACTGACCGCAGAAAGGGCATGCGGGGTCGAGTCGGTGAAGTGGCATGGGACCTCTCCTGGCCTTGGCGCTCCGTGTAGCACCCTCCATCCCAGGTCCCCAGCACCTCTGGGGACCAGCGGGAATACAGAGCCTCCCACTGGGGACTCTCGCCCTCCGGGGGTTGGAGGGCTCCCATAGCGGTGTCTCGGCGGGAGGCGAGGCGAGAAGTGGAGGTGTGGGCGTCATCGCGTACAGGGTCCTCCTCGACACGGAGCGAAGGGGTCGAGGAGAACTGCGAGATCCTGCTCAGGTGATTCTCGAGGGAGGCTGAGGGAGCCCTGTCCTTTGGTCTTATCAGCAGGACCGGAGAGCGGGGGTAGGGAGGGACGATGGCTCCCGGTCCTGAGGACCCCCTCGAGATACCTGACAGAGTCTGGGTGCAAAGCTGCTTTGCACTCCCGGATCGCTTCGGCGGGCCGTTCTGAGGTCCCCGAGTCAGCCCTGGCGACCAGCGACTCGAGGAGTCAGCCACGCCCGGCGTTGGTGATCCAGGAGATCCCAGACTCTGGTCACCTGGGCGAGATCAACAGGCTCCGCACGCGAGGATTCCAACGCCTGCGCACCTAGATGGGGGTTGTGCAGCAGGGGCTCCAGAAGGAATCTCTCCCCTCGGTCGGAACAGCGTCTCGGCCGATGTCGAACATGCTCGGGTCTTGAGCAGGTCCCTGTAAAGACCGGCAGCTCGAGGAGGCGGATCCCGGGAGGTTGAGCCAGAACAGCTGCGGTCGTAGCCCAAGTGGTGCAGCTGGCGCAGGAGGAGGGAGGCCAGCGCGCACCACTGCGGGGCGGGTCTGCGTGCAGGTATCTCTGCAGGGTCTGGAGGCGGAAGGTGTGCACCTGAGTCCTGATGCACACCAACCCTTGTCCTCCCTCGGCCAGAGGAGGCTCAGCACCCGCAGAGACCCAGTGCTTTCCGGCCCAGAAGAAGTCCGTCAGCTTCCTCTGGACCCTGGCCACAAACTCAGGGGCGGGCTCAGGGCGGTGAGTCGATGCCAGAGCATCGGCGCCACCAGCTGGTTGATGACCAGAGCCCTGCCCCTGAAGGAAAGCACTTTCAGCAGACCCGACCACGACCTCAGTCTCGCAGCAACCTTGTCCTCCAACTCCACCCAGTTGGCTGCGACCGAGGTCTCCAGCGGGGCTCAGGTGGACTCCCAGGTATTTGAAGCTGTCCGCTCCACTGGAATTGCTGGGCGCGGCGGGAAGGAATCCACCCGCCAGGGAACCTACTAACAACCCGGAGCATTTGGTCCAGTTGATCCTGGCAGAGGGCGGCAGAGTAAGCGCTCTGGCAGCTCCGCATCCTCTCCAGATCGACGGATCGGAGGCCACTAGGAGCGCGTCGTCGGCGTAAGCCGACAGGACCACCCTCGTGTCCGGCGCCGGCGCCATCCCGTGAGCCTCCTGCGAAGGAGGCAGAGGAAGAGCTCGATGCACAGCGCGTACAGTTGTCGGACAGAGGGCAGCCTTGGCGTACTCCTCTCCTGAGCGAGGGTGCGGTCAGGGACCAGTTCACCTTCAAAGGCACTTTCGGCAGGCGTGCAGCGACCGGAAGAGGCCGGCGAACTTCGGCCGAATCCGAATGCTCGCGGGGTTCAAAGAGATACTCGTGATCCACCCGGTCGAGCGCCTTCTCTTGGTCGAGACAAGAAGGCGACCGACCGACCGGTCCTCCTGCAGTAGTGCAGCAGGTCCCGAACCAGGAAGATGTTGTCGAAGATCGTCGGTTCGGGACCGTGTAGAACTGGTCGGGGTGGACCACGTCTGCCAGCACGGACTTGAGCCTCAGGGAGGCGGCCTTGGCCACGATTTTGTAGTCCGTGCACAGCAGCGAGACCGGGCGCCAGTTCTTAAGGCAGCGGAGATCCCCTTTCTTGGGCAGGGCGTGATCACCGCCCGCCTCATCGAAAGGGCATCTCCCGGTCTCGTAGGCTTCCGCCAGGACCAGCGCAAAGCGGGCCCCAGCAAGTCCCAAAACTTTCTGAAGAACTCCACGGTCAGCCCGTCGATGCCCGGCGATTTGTTGTAGGGCATCAGACTAAGCGTCAGAGAGCTCGGCCAGGGTCAGTCGGCCCTCGAACTCTTCCCTGGCGCCCTCGCCGACCGTGGGAAGCCCGTCCCAAAGAACCCTGCAGCGTCGGGTCGGCGGGATCCGGAGAAGAGGTCGAGTAAAGGCTCGGGCCCTCTCGTTCACGCTCTCGGATCCGTCAGAAGGAGCCGTCGTCCGCCAGAAGGCAGGTGATGTTCCTGCGGTCTCCCTTCTTTTTCTCCAGCAGCGTAGAAGAAGTGTGAGCAGCGGTCCATCTCCCGAAGGAACTGGATCCTTGGCGCCGTAGGCCCCGGGACGCTGGAGCTGCAGGTCCCGCAGGGTGCACTTCTTCTCCTCGTGCAGCTCTGCTCGAGTTGGCCCCAGCGAGCCAGGCGGCTCTCCAGATCGAGCAGCTCCCTTTCCAGCCGCTCGATCCGTGAGTCCCTCCGCCTGCTCGCGCCCTCGTGTACTCCTGACAGAAGATCTTGATCTGCGCTTTCCCCACGTCCCACCACTGGCGCCGCGTGGGAAGCGAGATCGTCGGCCGTGCCAGACCGTCCAAAAGTCCCGGAGCGACTGCTCAAAGCGCTCGTCCTCCAACAAGGCGTTGTTAAAGTGCCAGTAGGCGGGCGTGCCCGACTGGCACGGGGCCACCGCCACGGCCACCAGGTTGTGGTCCGTGAGCGGCGCCCGGCCTTATGTCGGAGGAAGCGAGCGCGGTGGCGTGGCTCCTGGTGACGTAGAGCCTGTCGATCCGGGACTGAGACACCCGCCCCTCCCTCACCCTGGTGAAGGTGAAGGCGGGGGCGTCGAGTGATGCCAGCGCCAGATGTCGACCAGAGAGGCGGCGGTCAGCTCTCTCAGTGCTGCCGGCGAGAGAGGTAGTGCTCTCGCCCCCCACCCTGTCAGCGGCCTCGAGGGTGCAGTTGAAATCACCCCGAGGACCACGCACTCGTCGGCGCTGATGTTGTTCATATAGGTCGACATCTGGCGAAAGAACTGGACCCTCGCCCGGACCCGTGGGCCGGCGTACCGTTCACCAGGTGAGCGATACTGTCGCCGTCCGGATCGGTGGTGTAACAGGCGGCCCGACACGGCGTCTACCACATCGAGTACCGTGGGAAGAAAGGACCGGAGAAGGCGTCGCCACCCACAAGAGGTGGCGGTGAGATGGCTGAGCGACACTCTCCCCCACTCCAGAAGCCAGTTGGCTTCCGCCTCTGGGGTCGTGTGGGTTTCCTGCAGGAAGCACACAGAGTAACCCCTTTTCAGGTAGGAGATTACCTGGGCCCTGCGGAAAGGGTCCCTACACCCGTTGGCGTTCACAGTACCGATGTGATACATGATCTTCTGTCAGGAGTTGTTGGCGGCGCTCACGGGAGATCCTGAGTTCTCGAAGCTCACCAACTGGTCGTGTAACTTGCGGGCCCGAATGTGCGTTCGAGCCGAAGTTTTGCTGGCGTGGCTGGCCCTGAGGAAGGACCTCACAGACTGTAAGATCCTCTGGAAGTCCCCCATTTGTCCAGGGCCAGCATTACCTTGTCCCTGCGGTGGACAGTGGCCTCCAAGAATTCGTGGAGCTCCACCACAGGGATGTCTGGGAGAGAGGCGGACGGAACCTCCGAGCCACGCTGCCCGTGGACTCGGTCTCCTCCTCCCTCTCCCTCAGCTCTCCATCGCCCCCTCGCGATGGTAAAGCTGCTGCACTCCCGTTGGTGGGTGGCGCGTTGCGCCTTATTTTGAGCTTCACCGGTCCTCCCTCGCCCCACCCGGGGGCGGCGGGAAGACGGCGGAGGACCCTGGCGGGGACCGTCTGCACCCTGGACTTTGGGGTGCAGGCGGGCTTCGGCGTACGCCGCCGAGCCCGATGGTTTGGTCCCGCTCTGGGACCCTCCTTTGAGGTCGAGCACGGTCTCAGGCCCGTCCTCTTTCCTCGAAGGAAGGGATCCACCCTCTCGGGTCCTTCCCCTCCCTCCCCTAGAGAAAGGGGATACACCCTTCGGGTCCTTCCCCTCCCTCCGCATCAGTCACGGGTTGTTCTTCCGGGCGCTTCCTCCGGCGGCCCCTCAGGGCGGAGCCCTCGGAACCGACCCGGTCGACGCTTCAGGGCTCCTCGGGGCACCTCGGTGATTGGAACTTGGCCCGTTGCACTCGGGGAGGGATCTACCTCGAGGCACCTCCTTCTGCCCTCTCTGGTTCTTCCCCTCCCTCTGCGCTCCGGAGGCCATTGCTGAGCGTGGGCTCCGCAGAGCCAGCGTCTGCCTCAGGGGTGTTATCTCATCCCCTCAGCGGCAGCACGAGGGCCGAAACCCCCGTCGCCGCAAGAGAGGGAAGCCTGAGGCAGTTCTTGTTCTGGGTGGGGGGGCTCTTCTCCCCCCTCCGGCCCCTCAGCCTGGGTCGCCTGCATGGGCCCGACAGCGCCCCTCGCCTCACCCTCTGTGGGGATGAGGTGCTTTGTTTTACGGGCGGCCTTGCCGCCCTGCCTCGCGGGGGGTGCCGTCGAGGGAGGCCCTGAGACAGGGCCTCCCCCTGACCCGCCGCCAGATGGTGCGGCGACGGGCTTCGTCGCCCCCTGCTCGGCCGCCCGGTGGACCTGGCCGCCGCCTTTTCTTCCGGCGGGCGACCACGGTCCACTCGGCGGCCTTCTCCCCGGCGCTTCGGAGGCGCTGGAGGGTCCGGCCGCCCAGGGGCCTTCTCTCCCCTTCCCCCGGATGTTACTGGGAGGGGCGGGTGCCTCTTGCCCCCCTCTGCGGGCCTCTTGGAGGCCCGAGGCGAGTGGACTTCGGAGGCGGTGCTGGCGCGGGTGGCTTTGCGCCCTGCTGGAGCTTGGGGCACCTCTTTTTCTGGTGCCCCAGCTCCTTGCAGTGGTAGCACCGCACCTCCTCCGAGGAATAGAAAACAACGTAGTTGGTCCCCTCGAAGGGGACCACAAAACTACCCTCCGCCACTTCCCGACCCGCCAGGTGGATGGTCACCTGGCGGCGGAAAGATAGAATGTGGCGGAGGGACTGGTCTTTGCAGCCCAGGGGGAGGGGGTGGATGGAAGTTTTAATCTCCCCCAGGGCCTGCAAGTGGGGCCTGAGCAGGTCGTCCTTCAAAAAAGGTGGGACGTTCGATAGGGCGACCCTTGTGCCCAGGCCCTTGGCGATTCGGCGGGGATGAAGATCCCGCCACCGCGAGACCCCTCTCGATGCCGTGTGCGGCGGCCTCCGATTTTAAGAAGAAGACGGCTTTGCCGTACATCTTGGAGGCCGCCACGATGGCTGATGGCCCCACCACCTTGGCCATGGCCTTGACAAAACCCTCAATCGAGAGGGAGTCCTTCAGGAGGCACCTGACCCCATGCCTCCTGGTAATGTTTTTAAAGGGGGCTGCAGCCTCCCCTGCAGCCACCTGTGCCCACTTTTTGGGGGGCTGTGGAGCTTGCCCGCTCATTTTATTTATTTATTTAAAAAAAACAAACAAACAAACAAACAATAATTAAAAATAAAACAAACACAAATTGCACACCCCTGCACTCCAATAGTGCAGGGGCACACAGAACACAAAAAGGTTTTTTTTTTTTTTTTTTTTTTTAATCAAAACACAACAAAAATTATTTTATTTTTTTAATAATAAAAAATGAAAAATAACCACCCCTGCACCCCAATAGTGCAGGAGTAGTCAAATTAAAAATAAAACAAACAAACAAAAATTATGTACTTTTTTTTTTTTTTAATACAAACAAACGTATTTATTTATTTATAAATAAATAAATAAATACAAATTGACACACCCCTGCACTCCAATAGTGCAGGGGTAAAAGAAAGATTTAAAAAATAAATCAAAGTTTAAAACTAAAGAATTGTTTTAAAATTTTAAAGAAAAAAACAAACAAAGGGCAAACAAAGGAGCACACGGCCTGTGCTCCCTGCCTGCCCTTCCCCCACTCTGCACACAGCAGAGATGGGGGATTTTTAAAACAAAACGATTTTTAAATTAAAAACTAAAACAGTTTTATAAATGAAAAAAGATGAATAAAAAGAAAAATAAAACCTTTAAGGTGAAATTAAAAGTTTAATAAAAGAGTGTTTTAAAAAAGAAGGAAAAATAAATGAAAATAAGAATCTCTCCTGCACTTGCTTATGGAGGCAAGTGCAGGGAGAGAAAAGGAAACAAACTCAAAAAGTGTTTTTTAATAAAAAATAAAACAACTAAACCAAAATGTTTTGAACAAAAAAGGTGCACTGCTACTTTAGATAAATGATATTATAAAAAGATGTAGAAAATAAAAAGTGTAAAGCAATGTTTTAATAACTTTGAGCAGGAGCTCTCCTAACACACAACTGCTCACGCTCAAGGGTACAGCCTATTTAAAAGCCGGTAACGAACTGCGCCGGCTGCCTATTGGCAGCCGGCGCACCAGCTGCCCAAAGGCAGCCGGTGAAAAGATTCAGTTTGGCACCCCTAATCAAAGGGGTGCCAACAAAACCGGCCGTTAACTAGCCCAGTGGTGGGGGTGGGGGTGGTGGGGGTTGGTGGGGATGGGGGTTTCCCTAAATTAAATGTTCAAAACAAAGGGGGTGGTACAGAGCACGCCACCCAGAGCCCACTGGTCGACAAAAGCCGTCATGTCGCCAGTGGACTCAGCGTCGGCGTGCTCTAAGCCACCGGGAGCGGAGGAGGGCCCTGAACATGGCCCGCAGTCAAAGACCCTCCCGGTGATCTTACGCTTCCTGGTCTTGTAGATGGTAAGTTTGCCAAGAGCCAGGAGCAGATTCACCAGGAGGTCTCTCTTCTTGCTGGAGCCACGAACAGGGTGCCCAAAAATAAAAAGGGTGGGGAAAAATGCAGCCAGAACTGCAGCAGGAGGTTCTTCAGGAACAAAAGAGCGGCTGCAGCCTGGCGCAAAGGAAATAAATGTGGAACACCGACTCGGACTGACCGCAGAAAGGGCATGCGGGGTCGAGTCGGTGAAGTGGCATGGGACCTCTCCTGGCCTTGCGCTCCGTGTAGCACCCTCCATCCCAGGTCCCCAGCACCTCTGGGGACCAGCGGGGAATACAGAGCCTCCCACTGGGGACTCTCGCCCTCCGGGGTTGGAGGGGCTCCCATAGCGGTGTCTCGGCGGGAGGCGAGGCGAGGAAGTGGAGGTGTGGGCGTCATCGCGTACAGGGTCCTCCTCGACACGGAGCGAAGGGGGTCGAGGAGAACTGCGAGATCCTGCTCAGGTGATTCTCGAGGGAGGCTGAGGGGAGCCCTGTCCTTTGGTCTTATCAGCAGGACCGGAGAGCGGGGGTAGGGAGGGACGATGGCTCCCGGTCCTGAGGACCCCCTCGAGGTACCTGACAGAGTCTGGGTGCAAAGCTGCTTTGCACTCCCGGATCGCTTCGGCGGGCCGTTCTGAGGGTCCCCGAGTAAGCCCTGGCGACCAGCGACTCGAGGAGTCAGCCACGCCCGGCGTTGGTGATCCAGGAGATCCCAGACTCTGGTCACCTGGGCGAGATCAACAGGCTCCGCACAGCGAGGATTCCAACGCCTGCGCACCTAGATGGGGGTTGTGCAGCAGGGGCTCCAGAAGGAATCTCTCCCCTCGGTCGGAACAGCGTCTCGGCCGATGTCGAACATGCTCGGGTCTTGAGCAGGTCCCTGTAAAGACCGGCAGCTCGGGAGAGCGGATCCCGGGAGGTCGAGCCAGAACAGCTGCGGTCGTAGCCCAAGTGGTGCAGCTGGCGCAGGAGGAGGGAGGCCAGCGCGCACCACTGCGGGGCGGGTCTGCGTGCAGGTATCTCTGCAGGGTCTGGAGGCGGAAGGTGTGCACCTGAGCTCCTGATGCACACCAACCCTTGCCCTCCCTCGGCCAGAGGGAGGCTCAGCACCCGCAGAGACCCAGTGCTTTCCGGCCCAGAAGAAGTCCGTCAGCTTCCTCTGGACCCTGGCCACAAACTCAGGGGCGGGCTCAGGGCGGTGAGTCGATGCCAGAGCATCGGCGCCACCAGCTGGTTGATGACCAGAGCCCTGCCCCTGAAGGAAAGCACTTTCAGCAGACCCGACCACGACCTCAGTCTCGCAGCAACCTTGTCCTCCAACTCCACCCAGTTGGCTGCGACCGAGGTCTCCAGCGGGGCTCAGGTGGACTCCCAGGTATTTGAAGCTGTCCGCTCCACTGGAATTGCTGGAGCGCGGCAGGGAGGAGTCCACCCGCCAGGGGCCTACTAACAACCCGGAGCATTTGGTCCAGTTGATCCTGGCAGAGGGCGGCAGAGTAAGCGCTCTGGCAGCTCCGCATCCTCTCCAGATCAACGGATCGGAGGCCACTAGGAGCGCGTCGTCGGCGTAAGCCGACAGGACCACCCTCGTGTCCGGCGCCGAGCGCCATCCCGTGAGCCTCCTGCGAAGGAGGCAGAGGAAGGGCTCGATGCACAGCGCGTACAGTTGTCGGACAGAGGGCAGCCTTGGCGTACTCCTCTCCTGAGCGAGGGTGCGGTCAGGGACCAGTTCACCTTCAAAGGCACTTCGGCAGAGGCGTGCAGCGACCGGAAGAGGCCGGCGAACTTCGGCCGAATCCGAATGCTCGCAGGGTTCCAAAGAGATACTCGTGATCCACCCGGTCGAGCGCCTTCTCTTGGTCGAGACAAGAAGGCGACCGACCGACCGGTCCTCCTGCAGTAGTGCAGCAGGTCCCGAACCAGGAAGATGTTGTCGAAGATCGTCCGGTTCGGGACCGTGTAGAACTGGTCGGGGTGGACCACGTCTGCCAGCACGGACTTGAGCCTCAGGGGCGGCCTTGGCCACGATTTTGTAGTCCGTGCACAGCAGCGAGACCGGGCGCCAGTTCTTAAGGCAGCGGAGATCCCCTTTCTTGGGCAGGGCGTGATCACCGCCCGCCTCATCGAAAGGGCATCTCCCGGTCTCGTAGGCTTCCGCCAGGACCAGCGCAAAGCGGGCCCCAGCAAGTCCCAAAACTTTCTGAAGAACTCCACGGTCAGCCCGTCGATGCCCGGCGATTTGTTGTAGGGCATCAGACTAAGGCGTCAGAGAGCTCGGCCAGGGTCAGTCGGCCCTCGAACTCTTCCCTGGCGCCCTCGCCGACCGTGGGAAGCCCGTCCCAAAGAACCCTGCAGCGTCGGGTCGGCGGGATCCGGAGAGAAGAGGTCGAGTAAAGGCTCGGGCCCTCTCGTTCACGCTCTCGGATCCGTCAGAAGGAGCCGTCGTCCGCCAGAAGGCAGGTGATGTTCCTGCGGTCTCCCTTCTTTTTCTCCAGCAGCGTAGAAGAAGTGTGAGCGCGGTCCATCTCCCGAAGGAACTGGATCCGTGGCGCCGTGAGGCCCCGGGACGCTGGAGCTGCAGGTCCCGCAGGGTGCACTTCTTCTCCTCGTCGCGCTCTGCTCGAGTTGGCCCCAGCGAGCCAGGCGGCTCTCCAGATCGAGCAGCTCCCTTTCCAGCCGCTCGATCCGTGAGTCCCTCCGCCTGCTCGCGCCCCTCGTGTACTCCTGACAGAAGATCTTGATCTGCGCTTTCCCCCGTCCCACCACAGGCGCCCGTGGGAAGCGAGATCGTCGGCCGTGCCAGACCGTCCAAAAGTCCCGGAGCGACTGCTCAAAGCGCTCGTCCTCCAACAAGGCGTTGTTAAAGTGCCAGTAGGCGGGCGTGCCCGACTGGCACCGGGGCCACCGCCACGGCCACCAGGTTGTGGTCCGTGAGCGGCGCCCGGCCTTATGTCGGAGGAAGCGAGCGCAGTGGCGTGGCTCCTGGTGATGTAGAGCCTGTCGATCCGGGACTGAGACACCCGCCCCTCCCTCACCCTGGTGAAGGTGAAGGCAGGGGCGTCCGGGTGATGCCAGCGCCAGATGTCGACCAGAGAGAGCGGCGGTCAGCTCTCTCAGTGCTGCCGGCGAGAGAGGTAGTGCTCTCGCCCCCACCCTGTCCGCGGCCTCGAGGGTGCAGTTGAAATCACCCCGAGGACCACGCACTCGTCGGCGCTGATGTTGGTCATATAGGTCGACATCTGGTGAAAGAAGTGGACCCTCGCCCGGACCCGTGGGCGGCGTACCGTTCACCAGGTGAGCGATACTGTCGCCGTCCGGATCGGTGGTGTAACAGGCGGCCCGGCACGGCGTCTACCACATCGAGTACCGTGGGAAGAAAGGACCGGAGAAGGCGTCGCCACCCACAAGAGGTGGCGGTGAGATGGCTGAGCGACACTCTCCCCCACTCCAGAAGCCAGTTGGCTTCCGCCTCTGGGGTCGTGTGGGTTTCCTGCAGGAAGCACACAGAGTAACCCCCTTTTTTCAGGTAGGAGATTACCTGGGCCCTGCGGAAAGGGTCCCTACACCCGTTGACGTTCACAGTACCGATGTGATACATGATCTTCTGTCAGGAGTTGTTGGCGATGCTCACGGGAGATCCTGAGTTCTCCCGAAGCTCACCAACTGGTCGTGTAACTTGCGGGCCCGAATGTGCACGTTCGAGCCCGAAGTTTTGTTGGCGTGGCTGGCCCTGAGGAAGGACCTCACAGACTGTAAGATCCTCTGGAAGTCCCCCCATTTGTCCAGGGCCAGCATTACCTTAGCCTCCCCTGCAGCCACCTGTGCCCACTTTTTGGGGGGCTGTGGAGCTTGCCCGCTCATTTTATTTATTTATTTAAAAAAACAAACAAACAATAATTAAAAATAAAACAAACACAAATTGCACACCCCTGCACTCCAATAGTGCAGGGGCACCTAAACTACAAAAGGTTTTTTTTTTTTTTTTTTAATCAAAACACAACAAAAATTATTTTATTTTTTAATAATAAAAAATGAAAAATAACCACCCTGCACCCCAATAGTGCAGGAGTAGTCAAATTAAAAATAAAACAAACAAACAAAAATTATGTACTTTTTTTTTTTTTTTTAATACAAACAAACGTATTTATTTATTTATAAATAAATAAATAAATACAAATTGACACACCCCTGCACTCCAATAGTGCAGGGGTAAAAGAAAGATTTAAAAAATAAATCAAAGTTTAAAACTAAAGAATTGTTTTAAAATTTTAAAGAAAAAAACAAACAAAGGGCAAACAAAGGAGCACACGGCCTGTGCTCCCTGCCTGCCCTTCCCCCACTCTGCACACAGCAGAGATGGGGGATTTTTAAAACAAAACGATTTTTAAATTAAAAACTAAAACAGTTTTATAAATGAAAAAAAGATGAATAAAAAGAGAAAAATAAAACCTTTAAGGTGAAATTAAAAGTTTAATAAAAGAGTGTTTTTAAAAAGAAGGAAAAATAAATGAAAATAAGAATCTCTCCTGCACTTGCTTATGGAGGCAAGTGCAGGGAGAGAAAAGGAAACAAACTCAAAAAGTGTTTTTAATAAAAATAAAACAACTAAACCAAAATGTTTTGAACAAAAAGGTGCACTGCTACTTTAGATAAATGATATTATAAAAGATGTAGAAAATAAAAAGTGTTAAGCAATGTTTTAATAACTTTGAGCAGGAGCTCTCCTCTCACACGACTGCTCACGCTCAAGGGTACAGCAGCAGTGTCCCCACCTGGGATTGAACCCACGACCAACCAGTCAAGAATACAGAGCACTAACCACTACTCCACACTGCTGCCCTACTACTCCACCCTGCTGCCCTAATAACTATATTCACTACAATTTTTAATGTGTCCAAACAACAACTATACCCACCATACATTTTTTAATATGTCCAAACAACTATATTCACAGCACTATTTTTTATATGTCCAAACTGTATTAACTGTACAATTGTTTTATAAGTCCAAACAAATATATTAAATATACAATTTTTTAATATGGCCAAACAACAACTATATTCTCTGTACATTTTTTAATATGTCCAAACAACAAATATATTCATTGTACAATTTTTTTTCTCTCTAAAAAACTATTCTGTACAATTTTTTAATATGTCTAAATAACTATATTCACTGAATAATTTCTTAAAATGTATTAACAACAACTGTGTGGTGTAGTGGTTAGGGTTCTGGACCTGACTGGAGGGTTGTGGGTTCAATCCCAGGTGGGGGACACTGTTGCTGTACCTTTCAGCAAGGTACTTTTATGTCCAAGCTATATTCACTCTACACTTTTTTTAATATGTCCAAACTATATTCACTGTACAATTGTTTAATATGTCCAAACAACTATATTCACAGTATAATTTTTTAATATGTCCAAACAACAACTATATTCACTGTACAATTTTTAGTATATGTCCAAACAACCATATTCACTGTACAATTTTTGTATATGCCCAAACAACAACTATATTCACTGTACAATTTTTTAATATGTCCAAGCTATATTCACTGTACACTTTTTTAATATGTCCAAGCAACTAAATTCACTGTACCATTTTTAATATGTCCAAACTATATTCACTGTAGAATTTCTTAAAATGTCAAAACAACAACTAAATTCACTGTACAATTGTTTAATATTTCCAAACAACAACTATATTCACTGTACAATATTTTAATATGTCCAAACAACAACTATATTCACTGTACAATATTTTTATATGTCCAAACAACAACAATATTCACTGTACAGTATTTTAATATGTCCAAACAACAACTATATTCACTGTATATTTTTTTATATGTCCAAGCTATATTCACTGGACAATTTTTTAATATGTCCAAACAACAACTATATTCACTGTACAGTATTTTAATATGTCCAAACAACAACTATATTAACTGTATATTTTTTTATTTGTCCAAGCTCTATTCACTGGACAATTTTTTAATATGTCCAAACAACAACTATGTTCACTGTATATTTTTTATATGTCCAAGCTATATTCACTGGACAATTTTTTAATATGTCCAAAAAACTATATTCACTGTACATGTTTGTATATGTCCAAACAACAACTATATTCACTGTACAATTGTTTAATATTTCCAAAGAACAATATTCACTGTACAATATTTTAATATGTCCAAACAACAACTATATTCACTGTACAATTTTTTAAATGTCCAAACAACAACAATATTCACTGTACAATTTTTAATATGTTCAAACAACTATATTCACTGTACATTTTTTTTATGTCCAAACAACAACTATATTCACTGTACAATTTTTTTATATGTCCAAACTATATTCACTGTACAATTGTTTAATATGCCCAAACAACCATATTCACTGTACAATATTTTAATATGTCCAAACAACAACTATATTCACTGTATATTTTTTATAAGTCCAAACAACTATATTCACATTACAATTTTTTATATGTCCAAACAACATCTATATTCACTGTATATTTTTTTATATTTCCAAGCTATATTCACTGGACAATTTTTTAATATGTCTGAACAACAACTATATTCACTGTATATTTTTAATATGTCCAAACAACAATTATATTCATTGTACAATTTTTTGTCTAAAAACTCCTGTACAATTTTTTAATATGTCTAAATAACTATATTCACTGAATAATTTCTTAAAATGTATTAACAACAACTGTGGTGTAGTGGTTAGGGTTCTGGACCTGACTGGAGGGTTGTGGGTTCAATTCCAGGTGGGGGACACTGCTGCTGTACCTTTCAGCAAGGTACTTTTATGTCCAAGCTATATTCACTGTACACTTTTTTAATATGTCAAAACTATATTCACTGTACAATTGTTTAATATGTCCAAACAACTATATTCACTGTATGATTTTTTAATATGTCCAAACAACAACTATATTCACTGTACAATTTTTAGTATATGTCCAAACAACCATATTCACTTTACAATTTTTGTATATGCCCAAACAACAACTATATTCACCGTACACTTTTTTGATATGTCCAAACAACAACTTATATTCACTGTACAATTTTTTAATATGTCCAAACAACAACTAAATTCACTGTACAATTGTTTTATATTTCCAAACAACAACTAAATTCACTGTACAATTGTTTTATATTTCCAAACAACAACTATATTCACTGTACAATATTTTAATATGTCCAAACAACAACTATATTCACTGTACAATTTTTTATATGTCCAAACAACAACAATATTCACTGTACAATTTTTAATATTTCCAAACAACAACTATATTCACTGTACAATATTTTAATATGTCCAAACAACAACTATATTCACTGTACAATTTTTATATGTCCAAACAACAACAATATTCACTGTACAGTATTTTAATATGTCCAAACAACAACTATATTCAATGTATATTTTTTAATATGTCCAAACAACAACTATATTCACTGTATATTTTTTATTTGTCCAAGATATATTCACTGGACAATTTTTAATATATCAAACAACAACTATATTCACTGTACATTTTTGTATATGTCCAAACAACAACTATATTCACTGTACAATTGGTTCATATTTCCAAACAACAATATTCACTGTACAATATTTTAATATGTCCAAACAACAACTATATTCACTGTACATTTTTGTATATGTCCAAACAATTGTCCAAGCTATATTCACTGGACATTTTTTTTAAATGTCTAAACAACTGTGCAGACATTGCAGTGCATCCCTTTGCAAAACAACGAAATACAGTTTTGTTTTTTTGTTTATTTTTTATGTGTATGTATGCATATCGAAACTAAATTCCATCTAAATCAATTTTCTCATTTATAGCGACCACCTCTCGATGCCCATAGAAATGCTAGCCGCCAGGTACAGCAAATCACTGTCCCTAACAGGCACACAGCAAGGCGACACCAATTCCTCAATACAGAGCATTTAGGTCTACACTTCTTTGGAAGCTTGTGGCACTAAATCGCTGCCAGCAGTTGGCTCATTGGTCTGGGGGTATCATTTTAGCTTCGGGTGCGAGAGGTCCTGGGTTCAAATCCCGGATGAGCCTGTTTTTCAATATTTTGCATTACACTTTTCTAATTACGATGTATTTCCAGTAAGGTGCTCAATCACGTGACTGAAAAATCAGTCACCGAGAGCTCTGCTTGCCCAGTGGTTAAATCAGGACTGCAGTCTTTGTGTACACAGGGAATCAAATGCTTAAAAATCAGCAGAAGTCTGACATAACATTTTATAAAAACATTGGACTAACAACAGGACGATATCAATCCTTAGAATGTGATGAATCATTCAACTCACGCTTCCATCCATATTTGCAGTTTTCCTGACAACGCATTATCAATGCATGATTCCAAATGAACACCTTCGTTTGATGGGGCTTAATGTAGTGACTAATATCACCTCAGAGCATTATAACTCACAGTGATACTTTAAAAGTTATGCTTTTAAGACTATTCTCCAGTTTGAACAAGGAAACTAATTGCGGGTGTAAGGCAATTTATTTGGGGAATGTATTACACTTTATTCCAATCTTAAAAGAAAAAGTTCAAAATACACTTGCGTTGGCCGGGAATCAACCCGGTTCAACTGCTTGGAAGGCAGCTATGCTCACCACTATACCACCAACGCCTCGGTTCTCTATATAACCTTCAAAGTTTCAATTAAGCCACTGTAACGTCGTCTGCTGGGACAGGTCCCGTCTTCCCTCTACTCGATAGGCGTTAATACAGCGACTGGTGTTTGTGGGAGATTTTTATGGTGTTTATTGATTGATTATTTCTGTAATTATTATTTCATAGACAGCAGGCTGGTGTGCATCATGCCAGTACTAACACGATGAAGCAATTATTGTATTCTGTTTTCTTTCAAAAAGGTGCATGCCATGAAGATGACGTGTGAAAAAAAAAGATCAAGCTTCTCTGCCATGCAAGGATTTCACCTGTCGTGACCCGGATTCGAACCGGGGTTGTTGCGGTCACAACGCAAAGTACTAACCACTATACGATCACGGCGAACTACTGAGAAGCTAGTGTTTGCTTTATCATCTCGGCGCTCCATGCTACAAACATGGCAGAACAATGACAAGTAGCTAGAGGGCTGAATCGGCCCATGTCGGGAACGGAGCAGGTCAAAGACCCCGTGTCACCTCAGTGCTGGGACTGCTCCTCTATGCAGACACTGCAGTGCATCCCTTTGCAAAACAACGAAACACAGTCTTGTTTTTGTTTTTTTTATTTTTGTATGTGTATGTATGCATATCGAAACGAAATCCCATCTAAACCAGTTCCCTCATTTATAGCGACCACCTCTCGATGCCCATAGAAATGCTAGCCACCAGGTAAAGCAAATCAGACTGTTCCTAACAGGCACACAGCAAGGCGACACTAATTCCTCAATACAGAGCATCTTTGGAAGCTTCTTTAGAAGCTCATGGAACCAAATCGTTGCCAGCTGTTGGTTCGTTGGTCTAGGGGTATGATTCTCGCTTCGGTTATAGCGCCCACCTCTCGATGCCCATAGAAATGTGTTGTGTTGTAGACAATCAAGACACGTTGGTAAAGTATTAGAGGTTTATTCAACAAGTAGATCACACTAGCAGTACCTGCTCTTACGCTGTACTGTGTAGAACTCCCTCATTTTCACTACCTCCTCTGCTTATATCGCACAAGCTTAGTCACAGCGACATCTATTGACACTTTTAAGGTACAACACCACTGTGACAGGGTGGCTGGCGGTGACGCCACGGCAGAAGCAGGAAGGATACTGACACCAGGGCAAGTACTGCAGTTAAAAGGCGCTTGTGCCGTTTTATTTTTAAATAACAAAAGAAATAAAATATTTGAACAAAAAACCACGCTCACAGAGCAAAATAAAAGAGTAAACAAAAACAAATCTTGAACACAAAAATACATACACCAACTATACAGGTCAGGCTGGGCAGATTGCCTTCACTGTTCCTGTCTGTTTTTAAATAAAGTCTCTCTCTCTCTCTCTCTCTGCTCTTGTTCCTCCTCTTGAACACCAACCGCGAGCTAGAGAGCTGCAGCCTTTTTATATCGTGGCCGAGGGGTTTAACTAGCTTGCAATTAATTATTCTATTACCCCTCGGCCACAATCTGCACGAGTTTATTAATTACTACGTGGATGGGGCTGCCCATCCACGTTACTAAACAATAACAAAATAAATAAACGGCTACACCGTCAAAATACCAAACAATAAAACATACGGCGCTCGTCGTCATGTAAATATAATACTAAATCATAAAACAAAATAAATACAAAATACACTGCACAGGGGCGGAGGAGGAGACCCTGATCTAAAAATAAATAAACAAAACAATGTACAGGGCACCTCGCCCTGTTACAACCACATATTCCCTTTTTTTAAATAAAACCATTACTCGTTTCACAGTAGAAATATGAAGCAAACCAAATTATATCATGTTAGCATTACGTAATTTGTAAATAAGTAAACAAGTAATTATCAATCAAGTATCTTTTTTTACATTATATAGTCTTCAGTCCATGCAGGCTTGTGTCTGATTGTGGCAGCATGTATGTCAGGCGCAATTTCAACTGGTGTCTCTCGCACAGGCGATGGTATGGTGAAAGCATCCGTAACAGGTAGGTGATTTGCTATGTCTCTGTTTCTCCCTTGACAAGCTGGTGAAAGGTAGGTAGCATTCCAAATTCGTCCATCCGACAGTTTGTAGGTGTATGGTCCCTTTTTCTCAATGATCTTGATAGGCGCTGTAAACTTTGAATCTTCTTTACACAGAATTCCAGGTTTTCTAACTCTTACAAACGATCCACATTCAAAGGTCCAGTCCTTGGCTCCTCTGCATTTGTCTGTGTACTCTTTATATTTTTGCTGTTTCTGTCGAACAGTACTTGCTATATCCAGCGAAGACAGTGCGTTAGACTTCTGCATTTATAAACCGGCAATATGTAGCTTTGTATGCATTTCTCTCCCATGCAGTAGTTCAGCAGGCGATCTCTGTGTGGTGGCATGGCGAGTAGCTCTGTAGTTTTGCATAAACGCTGTAGTGAATGTTTTCCAAGCTTTACCTTCTAACTTAGCTGTGTGAAGACTCTCTTTCAGACTTCTGTTGAAGCGTTCGATTTCCCTGTTCGCTCGAGGATAGTAAACTGAAGACTTTCTGTGTGTGCTATTTCTCTTTTGTAGGAAAGTTTCAAATTCCAGTGAAGTGAATTGCGATCCGTTGTCGGATACGAGTTCCCTCGGGTTTCCTTCTCTGCTGAAGACAGTAGACAGGAATGTAGTCACTGTAGCAGAAGTGATTTGTGAAGTAAAAGCAACTTCTGGCCATTTGCTGTAGTAGTCGATCAGAGTAATGGCAAAACGACAGTCCAGTGGAGCACTTTCAAATGGTCCTACAATGTCGATAGCCAGTTTGTCCCACGCTGAATTAGGAAGGGCACTGATTGTAATGGCGGCACATGTGTCACCGCTGTCTTGTCATGAAACTGGCAAGTAACACAAGATTTGATAGCTGCTTCGACTTGAGCATCCATCCCGGCCACCAGTACATGTCACGCAGTCTTTGTTTCGTCCTGACGATCCCCTGGTGGGTATCATGTGCAAGGTGAATGAGTTTAGGTTGCAGTTCAGCTGGAAGAATAAGACGGTGAGTACCGCAAATCACACATCCAGCTTGCAAAGACAGTTCAGTTTGAATTCTGAAGAATGGCAGTAGAGCAGAATCTAGACATTTGGCATTCTTTGGCCATCTGGTAGTCAACCACTCACGCAGTTGTGTTTGTGTTGGACAGGCAAAACAAGCAGCTTTAAACTGCTCCTATGTAACTGCAACACGCGTACCTGTAGTAAGTGCAATAACTTCTACGTCATCCTCTGTCAAAACATCAGTTGCAGGTAAAGGCAGGCGAGACAAGCAATCAGCTGTCACATTTTCAGCTCCGGTTTGTACTCAATATCTTAAGTAAATGACAGTTGTCTCGCTGACCATCTGGCGATGCACATACCTGCTCGTCCCAGTCCTTTTGTTGTGAGCAGTGTTGTCAACGGACTGTGGTCCGTGTGTAGTGTGAACTTTCTTCCCCAAAGATAAGTTCTCTATATCTCAGCAGCCCAATGCAAACAAGTGCTTCTTTTTCGACAGTAGAATACTTGCGCTCCATTTCAGTAAGCGTACGTGAAGCAAATGCAACAGTCTTTTCAATGTTGTCAGTGTGGTATTGGGTAAGTACAGCTCCCAGTCCATAGGCGTCAGTAGTTAAAACAGTAGGCAGTTCAGGGTCAAGCAAGGAAACTGTGCTGTGCAGCAGCTGACCAGAACAGGCTTGAGGTTCCCCGTAGCAGTGCTCTCAGAGGCTCCACTACTGAAGCATAGTTTGGTATAAACTTTGCAAACCAGGAGGTAAGTCCCATGAACGAACATAGAGTGTGCATGTCTTTAGGCGGGGGTGTCTGTGTAACAGCAACGACATGTTCTGGATCAGGTTTCAGTCCCATCCGTGAAATGACATGTCCCAGGAAAGACAGTTCTGTTTGTCTGAACTGACATTTCGCAAAGTTCAGTTTCAGCCCTGCCTTGTTGATGCGATGAAGTACAGCCTGGAGGTGTTTTTCATGTGCTTCCGGGTATCTCGAACACAATGACGTCATCTAGATAACATTGTACTCCAGGCTGGTTGTTTAGAATGGTTGACATCATTCTTTGAAAATAGCTGGCGCTGATGCAAGTCCAGTATGGCACACGTTTATTACTCATTTATCATGAGTAATAAATGCCGTGAGGTCCCTGCTGTTCTCGTGTAGCATCACTTGGTGGTACGCACTTAATAAATCCAGTGTAGAAAACATCTTTGTTCCGTGAAGTTCGGCAAACACTTCTTCCATGTGTGGAAGTGGATGGCTGTCAATCACCAGTGCTTTATTGGGCTCTCTTAAGTCCATGCATAAGTGAATACCGCCGGTCTTCTTCATCATTACCACAATCAGTGAAACCCATTCAGAGGATTCAGTGTGTTCAATCACATCATTCTGAACCAGCTTTTTAAGTTCCGAGACTGTATCTCTCACTGAGAACGGTAGGCGTCGCAATTTCTGCTGTATTGGTGTCACATTAGGCCGAATTTTATTTTTATGTATAAATCCCTTAGCACAGCCCAATGTGTCCTTTGTATTGTCTTTTGCAATTGCTGAAACTGGCATCTGCGTGGCAGTAATGCACGGTGTAGTTGAAATGCAACCTTCAATCACTTGCATTTTTAATGCTGCAAACAAGTCTCTACCAGGATAGGCGAGCCGCTATGCACAATGTAGAATTCAACAAATACGCAACATTTGTCAAAAGTCACATTTGCGTGTAAGCAACCAAGCACAGGTATTTGGTTCGTCAAGTAACTCACAAGACGTAGTTTCAGTTCAGTAAGTGGTACATTTCTGAAGTATAGCAAGTAGGTAGATTCGGGCAGTATGGAGACTGCTGAGCCAGTGTCCAACATTAGTTCAATAGCCTGTGGCTGTACTCCCGATGTAACAGAAAAATTAACTGTACACATTATTTTATCAGCACTGCATTCGTAATTATTATTGTTCACGCTCAAAACAGTAACATCAGGCACAAATACTTCATGTACTTGTTTGTGCTGAGCACTCCGACATACCTTAGCAAAATGTCCTTTCTTTTTGCAGTCGTTGCATTGAGCATCTTTTGCAGGGCATCCGGTGTAGTTTGCAGTGTGTTGTGGGGATCCACATCTGTAGCAGGATTGTCCGTGTTTGTTTTTAGTTCGTTGAGTGTATTTCTCATTTGCATTGCTTTTGTAGTGCTTCTTGTAGTGTCTTGGTTTTTCCCGCGTCTGCACAGGGTGTACAGCTTGCACAGCAGTTGCAGTACCTTGGCCCATAGTTTTTGCTTCTGCCACGGCTGACTCGATCTGGGAGGCTAACGTTATGGCCTTTTGTAAAGTCAGGTCTGATTCCAGCAGCAAAAATTATTTAATACTGTAAGAGCAGTATCGTAATTATCATCCGCCAAAGGAAAGGTGTAGAATATACGCTGGCCTTCTACACCGAGGCACTGTATTAGTTTTCGGGCCTCCGAAAGGTCCCTATCAGCAACTGCCAGGACGTAGTTTTCGAATACTTTAATTCAAGCCGTAAAAGAAATCGTAAGCTCACCCGGGCTTTGAAGGAAGGCAGTTGGTGGATTCAGATTAAGAAGAGACATCCTCGTCGCCAATATGTTGTGTTGTAGACAGTCAAGACACGTTGGTAAAGAATAACAGGTTTATTCAACAAGTAGATCACACTAGCAGTAACTGCTCTTACTCTGTACTGTGTGGAACTCCCTCATTTTCACTACATCCTCTGCTTATATCACTACAGCCCAAGCTTAGTCACAGCAACATCTATTGACGCTTTTAAGGTAGAACACCTCAAAATGCTAGCTGCCAGGTAAAGCAAATCACTGCCCCTAACAGGCACACAGCAAGGCGACACTAATTCCTCAATACAGAACATCTAGGTCTACACTTCTTTGGAAGCTCATGGAACCAGATAGTTGCCAGCAGTTGGCTCGTTGGTCTAGGAGTATGCTTCTTGCTTCGGTGTGAGAGGACTCGGGTTCAAATCCGGAAGAGCCTGTTTTCAATATTTTGCATTACACTTTTCTAATTACGATGCATTCCCGGTAAGGCTCAATCACGTGACTGAAAAATCAGTCACCGAGAGCTCTGCTTGCCCAGTGGTTATGATTTCCATTACATGAGAGTAGATGTTAAAACTTCATGCTGATTTGAACTTGGCTCTCGTCAAGATAAGCACCAACTAAGACGTAGCTTTACAGTAATCTAATGTGATCCATATGTGTCTCCATCCATTTGCGTTTCCTTCCATATGATGATGAACATATCCTTCTGTCTGGTGTTGATGGCTGAAGTGTAATACTGGCTCCAGGGATCAGCTTATTGCCTCCCTAGCGCATCAGCACACACAACGGCTGTGATGCTGGCTCCGGGATCAACCACAGTGCGGTCTCCCCAGCGCATCAGCATGACAACGGTCTGGATTGAGCTAAGTAGGGTACATCTCTGGGGTCTTCAAGTGGGCACCTTCCATCCTCGGTGTTTCTTCAACTAGCGCACGACACCTCAAGAGGGCTCGACGGTGATTCTGGCGTCCCAGCATCACCCCTCCGTCCCCCACTCAACTCAGCCCAGCTTACTTACCTGTACATCAGCTTTCCTTTCTATTGTGCTTGAGATCCCCAGCCAGAATCTTTCCGTCTCAACCACAGCCAATTGCTGCTCCTCTCTGCTGCTTCAGATAAGTTCTTCACTGTGCGACGCAACTGTTGGCCACTGAATCCGGCGTCTCTGAGAAACCGGGTTGTAGAGTGTGCCACAAATCCTCGACAACCCACCTCCACTGGGTAAACCCGACTCTCCATCCTCGCTGTTCCGCTTCAGTGGCTAGTTGAGCATACCGCAGTTTCTTCCTCTCATACGCCTCATCTACAGCATCCTCCCATGGCACTGTTAACTCTACCAGGTGAACAAGGCGTGCTGATCCAGACCACAAGACAATATCTGGTCGAAGGTTAGTGGTGGCAATCTCAGGTGAAAAAATAAGCCGTTGACCAACATCTGCCAGCATTTTCCAGTCTCTAGCAGCTTCCAGTTGTCCTGGGCGAGGATTGGTTTTAACACCTTTTCTTGGTGGTTGCTCTCCTGGGCGGAGGAATGTTGTCTTTTGTGTGTAATGTTTTGATGGAACAGGTGGCAACTTATTGGTCATGTTTCGCTTGTCTTCCAATGCTAAGGCCAAACATCACAGCACCTGGTCATGGTGCCAAGTAAACTGTCCTTGGCTAAGAGCCACTTTACATCCTGTCAAAATGTGCCTTAATGTTGCAGGTGATGAACACAAAGGACATGAGGGATCCTCTCCTACCCAGAGGTTTAGGTTCTGTGGTGATGGGAGAACATCATATGTTGACCTGAGGAGGAAACTGATCCTGCTCTGTTCCATTGACCATAGGTCTTGCCAGCCAATCTTGCGTTGTTCCACACTTTCCCATCTCATCCATTCTCCCTGCTTGGCCTGGGAAATGGCCTTTATACACCTCATCCTCTCCTCTTGCTTTTGCACCTCGTTGACTACCAGCTTCCTCCGTTGAGCTGGGGCTGCCTTGTGCCATGTAGGGGGAGCTGAACTGAGACCAAGACCCCCTCTTCCATGCTGAACTTGCCCCATGATATCACCAATTCGAAGGGCAGCCTTTGCATCCTCCACAGCTTTCTTTGCCGCCCACTTTCTTCCAGTTTTCAACACAGGTGCTGCCTCCCTTACGCATTTGTCACGTGACTCTACTAATGTCATTTCCAGTCTGACCTTGGTGCACTTAAACTCCTCGGTTAGAGCGGAGATTGGTAGCTGTAGTATTCCTTTACCATAAAGTCCCACTCTGCTGAGGCAGCATGGAACTCCCAACCATTTCCTGACATATGAACTGATTAAAGCTTCCAGATTCTCTACTGTTGTCAAAGAAACCTCATACACAGTCAGGAAGCGACATCGTATGAGAAGTATGAGTGGACAAGTACAACGCAGTTAGAAGCAGTTGAAAGCAGGTTGACAGCTGCAGAAGCTAAACTAAACTTCCACAAAAAAAGGTCTTCAAGCCAATAATCTGTGACAACTGCATGATGTGGGAAATCCGAGAAAACCCAAAGAGCTCAATCAAGTTTGTGTAAAGTGCTGCACGATCCAGGACTTGCTTCAGCGATTAAGCCTGGAAGTTTGCACCCCTAGCAGACTGAAAGCCACCAGGGAGATGGAAGAGAGTCGAAACAGCTGGGTTCAAATAGGCAGAAGCAGGGAAAAAAAGAAACTTCGTCAAACACAACCACCAGAAATCCAGACATCCAACAAATTTGAGCCACTTCAACATTTAGATGACCAAAACCAACATCAAGAGAATGAAAGAAACAACATCCAGGACCCTATAAACAGTGCTGGCCAGGCAGCAAAAAGAAGGGAGGTCATGATTGTTGGGGACTCCATATTGAGAAACGCAGCAAGTTCAGTTCGCAGTTTGGACCCCCTTACTAAAACAGTGTGCTGCCTTCCAGGAGCCTCTGTCAAGCACATCACTGAGAATGTGGACAGGCTCCTAGAACGAACAGGAGATGACCCGGTAGTAGTCATCCACATCGGTACAAACAACATTGGAAGAGACAGACCAAGATCCCTGCAAAACAAATTCAGAGAGCTCGGAAGGAAATTAAAAGGCAAGACCAAAACTGTGGTATTTTCTGGGATACTGCCGGCACCTTGCAAAGGACCATATGGACAGCTGGAAATACAAAATCAAAATGCATGGCTGAAATCGTGGTGCACACAGGAAGGCTTCACCTTTCTTGAACATTGGAGCACATTCTACAACAAGGACTATCTATATAGGTGGGACGGACTGCACTTAAACAGAAAGGGAACCAATCTACTCAGAGAAAGGATCCTTGAGGAGGTCCAGAAGCATTTAAACTAGAAAGGAAGGGGGGAGAAAACAAAAAAACAGAAGGGAGACCACATCAAAACAAGGGCAACAACTCAGGTAAGACAACTATTAAATGTATTTATCTTAATGCTAGAAGTCTCAGAAACAAAATGTTAGAACTTGAAGCTACTGCACTAACAAGTAACTACGATGTGATAGGTGTTACAGAAACTTGGTTGTCTGAGAGTGATGGAGACGAATATTATATTAGTGGGTACACACTGTATAGGAAAGACAGGCAGGACAGAAGAGGCGAAGGGGTAGCGCTATTGTGGCAAAGTGCCCCCCCCTGTGTATTATATGTTACGTGTTGTGTGTAAATGTTGGGGTATAGTCATCGGTACACGGGATATAAACGGGTCTGTGTTTCACGTGTGATTTAAAAATGTAGATTTGTATTTAGGCACGAGGAGGGCACAAATCACTTCACGTGCTGGTTAAAGTAATAATATGTGAGCACGGGGAATTGCACTTTAATTAATTCACGTGCAGTTGTACCGAGATTCCAATTGAATGATTGACTAGCAATCGAGTCTCGTACAACTGCATAAAGCTGCATGTTTTCACTCACTCGGGGTGGTGTGTTCGTTGAGTGGAGAACGGGAGAGAGAGAAGGAGAGTAATATTTAACAATTGCTATCGCGTGCTGTAGGACCAGCACGATACTTGTTTATTTATTTACTCACCGTGTTTGTGTGTCTGTCCGTCCACCGTTTGTTTAATTGATAGTCCGTTTTTGTTCGTCTATTTATTTTGGCGCAAGTGCCGTGTCCTGTTTTTTGTGTTCTGTTATTTTGTTTATTAAATGCTGAGCGCGTGAGTTGGATATTTCAAGTTATTTCTAACATTGCATTAAGTCACTAATTGTTAGTTCAATTGGGGGATCAATTTAATAATTGAGAACTCAGTTGAAACACAAACAGCAGACACAGTGGGTCTGCAGGACCAGTTTTGTGAAAAACTGACATAAATGATGAGATATATGTATATATTTATATATGTGTGTATTGCACAATTATTATTTTTACTTGTTTTGTTTGTTATGTTTAATAAACATGAAGTGTCTTTTAGTTTGCATCTTTCAGGTTAACCCTTTGCGGTCCTTTGTCGGACTGGGTCCGACATTGCAATTATTCCCATCAGGTCCTTTGTCGGACCCTGTCCGACATCATTTTAAAAACGCAAAAAACGCAAAAAAGTCGGTTTTTCAACGGAAAAAGCCGAGAAAACCATTCAATGGCCGAGTGGGAATGAAAGGAGCTGAGACAAGCCGATAAAAAAAAAAAAAAAAAAAGGCGTATCTCATGAATAGTCATAGTACCCCATTGGCATCAGATGGGGCGGTCTTATGGAAACAAGCTGGGAGTACAGTATCAGCGCACAGAGGCTATCACGGACATTTGCAGAGCTTTTTTGAGATGTTATAGCAATGAAATAATAACTTGGATTGCATTATTGAGGAGTTTGGTGATAAAACGAGTCATCAGGAGACGATTGATCGGTATGTACGACTATTATTATTATTATTTTTTATTTGGTAGCATATGTGAAAGCAATAGCAAATGAAAGGGTGGGGCGGGGCTGGAGATCCCTAGTGAGTGCTTTGTTGATATGCAGGGCCATTTAAACCCGTTTGACTGTGAAAAAAAAAAACTTTTAAACAGCGCGTCTAAAATTAACTGCGCGTGAAAAAATTAATTAGACCTGGCGAACCTGACGCAGAATTAATAAATGGACCGCAAAGGGTTAATCAACTTTACCAGCAATACTGAAAAGTATCTACTTTATTATGAGCATTATTATTGAAAAGTGTTTAAAATTGAAATATTTTTGAAGCTTTCCCATGATTTGAAATTCAAATGCAAATTCTTATATTTCAGAATATACAAATACCAAGTAAAATGCAAATAGTTCAGCAGATTGCATTTAAATTATTATTATTTATTTTTTAGCAGACACCCTTATCCAGGGCAACTTACAATTGTCACAATTATATCACATTATGTTTACATGCAATTACCAATTTATCCAGTTTATACTGAATCTAGGTAAAATACCTTGCTCAAGGTTACAACAGCAGTGTCCCTCACCCGGGATTGAACCCACAACCCTCCGGTCAAGAGTCCAGGTATAATGAGGTATAAACACTGCTGTTTAGGAATAGAGCACTTTTTTACTATACACACATTCCATTTACATACAAACGTTTCACACGCCTGTGGTTTTACAGACAAGGCTGAAGTTGGCTTCTTATTTACAAGCTTCTTATTCGCCAGCTTCTCATTCGCTCAGCTTCTTATTATTACAGAGGGGGTGCCCCTCGCCAGGTGCTTGCAGAGAAATCGGCGGCCCAACGTGATTTAACCCGTTAAATGCAAGGCTACCTATTCAACATAGATACATAAAGCGACTAAGAAGCTGAGCGATTGGCATATGTGGCATATTTACCCGCTGTTCCTCCCCAGTAAACCACGTTGGGCCGGGCTAAATACAAGTGGGGCTTGCAAGAAGGTTGCCCCTCTTCAGGTACCTGCAGAGAAATTGGCGGCCCAAAGTGATTTAACCCATTAAATACAAGGCTACTTATTCAACATAGATACATAAGGAGCAAATAAGAAGCCGAGCGATTGGCATATGTAGCAAGTGTACCCGCTGTTCTGCCCCAGTAAACCACGTTGGGCCGAGCTAAATACAGGTGTAGCTTGCAGAGGGGGTGCCCCTCCCTGGGTACCTGCAGAGAAATCAGCATCCCAACGTGATTTAACCTGTTAAATGCAAGGCTACTTATTCAATGTAGATACATAAAGAGCAAATAGGAAGCTGAGCGATTGGCATATATGCCATGTTTGCCTGCTGTTCAGCCCGAGTAAACTGTAAAGTATTCACGCCAGACGTGTTTAATAACTGAACTCTTAGTTTTTATTACACTACCCATGAACAAGTCTCTGTTAACAAAATGCCCTTTTCTTCCGCTTCCCCCGCCACCCACCACAACCTTACTAAGCCTTCTGTCCTTTGACCTGCCTAGCATACGTTGCTTAAAGCGGTAACACCCCCAATACTCTACATTCCTCCCCCTTTAAGTATCTGTCAACTCCTATGTTTTTTTGATCTGATCCAACTGTGAGGACAAGGGTGGAATACCCTGTTCCTCCAGAAAATTATGAGGGATTATTCTGCCCTTTCTTCCTTAACTGCCTGTAACTATATGGTTTTAGCTTTTACCAGTCCATCAATACCCGAGGCTTCGGGATACGAGTAGAATGGCGCAAAGGGGCTGTGTCTTCTGTTTGGTCCTCCACTGTAATGTCCTGAAGCTCGGAAGTGTCGTCTATAATCTCCTGTTCTTCTTCAGTGTGTGCAAGCTGATCCTGTGTGTTTGTCCTTGAGTCTCCCTGGCCTTTCTGGACCACGCTGGGCTGGTCAGACGCGGTGTCCTCTACTTCTAGTTGGGAACTGTCAGGCTGTGGCATGTCTGACTCTGGTTCTTTAGGAAAACACCTATGGATATGGTCCACATGTCTCCGACAGGCTCTGCCATCTTGCAATTGTACAATGTATGACACTGGACCTGTCTGTTTGGTTATAGTGCCTGGCAACCACTGCGGCCCTGTGCCAAAGTTGTGAGCAAACACACTGTCCCCCACCTTAAAGGACCGTTGTCTGGCGGGTATATCATGATTTGCTTTCTGTTGCGCCTGTTTCTGCTCGACCCTGGCTCTCTCATCTGGGTATAGCAAATCCAGGTGGGTGTGAAGTTTCCGTCCCATCAAGAGCTCCGCTGGTGATTTACCTGTGGTGGCTTGGGGCGTCACCCTGTACTTGAAAAGAAATCTGATCAGTTTCGACTCCATATTCCCCTTTTCCATTTTCTTTAAGCCTTCCTTGATTGTTTGAACTGCCCTCTCTGCTAAACCGTTAGAGGAGGGGTGGTAAGGGGATGTTTTAATGTGCTTAATGCCATTTTTGTCCATAAACTGCCTGAATAGGTCTCCCACAAACTGTGGTCCATTGTCGGAAACAACTGATTCTGGCAGTCCTAAAGTAGCAAAAGTGACTCTGAGTCTGTCAATAGTAGCCTCTGCTGTGGACGAGGTCATCGGGTGGACCTCAATCCACTTGGAATGCGCATCCACTATCACCAGGAACATTTTTCCATTAAGAGGACCAGCATAATCCACATGAATTCTTTCCCATGGTCTTTGTGGCCATTTCCAGGGATGTAGCGGTGCTGCTGGAGGGGCGTGCCGATTTGCTTGGCATCTGGTGCATTCCTGGACCTTCTTTTTTAATTCCTGGTCCATTTTCGGCCACCACACATAGCTCCGTGCCAAACATTTCATGCGCACTATCCCTGGGTGTGCCTCATGCAGTAATTTTAGGACTTGCGGTCTCATTGTAGGTGGAATAATGACACGTGCTCCCCACATGAGACAACCTTCCATGATGCTTATTTCTTGTTTCCTGCTAAAATAAGGCTTGGTTTCACTATTTGGCAACCCTACCCAACCATTTGTAACCAGTCTGCGTATCCTCAATAACACTGGGTCTCTTTCGGTAGCCTTGCTGACTTGTCTTGCATCTAACGGGAACGTTGAGAGCCATTCCAATAAAAGAACTGTTTCGGTTGGCATTGGCACTTTTTGTGGGCCTTAAAGGAAGTCTGCTCAGTGCATCTGTGTTGCCAAGGTCCTCCCCCGGTTTATATCGGAAACTGTAATCGTATGCAGCCAATGTTGGGGCCCAGCGCTGAATTCTAGCCGAGGCCATTGGGGGTATTGGTTTATTTTCGTTGAACAAGCTTTGGAGGGGCTTGTGATCTGAATTTATTGTAAAATGTCTGCCCAGCAGATAGCAGTGGAACCTTTTTACGCCAAAAATAACAGCCAGCCCTTCTTTCTCCAGTTGGGAATACTTTTTCTCTGCAGGTGCCAAAGAGCGTGATGCATAGTTGATGGGCTGCTCTGAGCCATCCGACATCCTATGTGCAAGCACAGCTCCCAATCCATAGGCGAAGCATCACATGATAACACCAAGGCTTTCTTACAATCATAGTGCACCAGTACATCTGAAGACTGCAGCAGAGCCTTTGCCTGCGTAAACGCCTTTGTCTGCTCCAGACCCCAATGCCACCGGACCTGTTTCTGCAACAGTTTATGCAATGGTGCTAAAACTGTGGACAGGTTTGGCAACAAACGTCCATAATAATTGAGCAGTCCGAGAAATGATTTTAGCTCAGTAACAGACTTTGGAGCTGGAGCTTCTGATATGGCTCTCACTTTCTCTTCCATGGGATGTAGACCGGCTGCGTCTATCTTATGTCCCAAATAGATTACTTCAGGAGCCTGGAAAATGCACTTGTCTTTTTTTTTTAGACGCATTCCTGACTGTGAGAGCCTGTGTAACGCTTCATCTAAATTTGCAAGATGTTCCTGTTCAGTTCTGCCTGTAATGAGAATGTCATCAAGGTACACACAGACACCCTGTATGCCCTGTAAGAGCGAATCCATTATTCTTTGAAAAATGCCCGGAGCTGCTGACACTCCAAAAGGCAAGTGGTTATAGCAAAGCAGTTCCTGATGTGTGTTGCAGCACACACTGAATGGTCACATGAGGTTTGGATCCTTTGTCCAGTAGGATTTGCAGGTAAGAGTTGCTCAAATCAATTTTTGTAAATTTCTGGCCTCCTGAGAGCGTAGCATAAAGATCTTCAATCCAGGGAATGGGGTATGTATCTATCCTTGCCGCCTGGTTAACTGTGACCTTGTAGTCCCCACATATATGTACACTGCCGTCTGGTTTTAGGATTGGTACTATTGGGGCTGCCCACTCAGAAAACTGTACTGGTTCAATAACCCCTTCTGATATCAATCGGTCCAGTTCTTGATCCACTTTGTCTTTCATGGCGCATGGGACTAGTCTCGGTTTGAAAAACTGTGGCCTGGCTTCTGGATCCACCTGAATTTTTCCAGTTGTTCCCCTAAGTGTGCCTAAACCACTTTGAAAGAGTTCGCTATGCTTCTCCAACAGTGTTTGGTACCCTGCAGCTTGTGTCCAAAATAGCTCTGTCCAGTTTAGTTTCAACTGTTTTAACCAGTCCCGACCCAGTAGACTGGGGCCTTCCCCTTTAACTACAGTGAGTCGTAAACATATCTCTTCTCCTTGGTATTTAACCAAAACGCTGATGGACCCCAGTATTGGAACTTGTTCCCCTGTATAGGTGCGTAGAACCACATCAGATGTGTTAAGTTCAGGTGTATTATCCAAAGGCCAGTTTCTGTTGTAAGTTGATTCACTAATTATTGATAATGAAGCTCCAGTATCAATCTCCATGGTGATTACTTGGTCATTTATAATAACCTCTACAGTGATGGGCTTTTCCCTCTGCTGCTTGCTTCTAACATTGAACATTGTATACACTTCACTTTCCTCCTCCACTACGTGCATAGATTCCTCCTGCCTGGGCTGTTTCCCTGTATCTTTCTTTTTACTCCGGCAGACTCTGGCAACATGGCCACGTTTTTTACAGGAGTAACATTCAGGAACTTTAAAATGATAGACATCAGGTGAGTGCTTACCCCCACATCTATAACATGGCAACTTGCGCTGGTTCTCTGAATAACTAGTCTGTCTTCCTGATTTATCCTAAGAAATCGCATTTACAGTACCTGTGCTCTCCTGTAGAATGCCACTTGTTGTAGCCTGTAGATCGGAGGTATTTTTTGCTGCGATTTCCATTCCTTGCGCAATAACCAGTGCCTTTTTGTAATCCAAGGTAGACTCTGACTGTAATCGGCGTTGTATGCGTTCATCGTTAATTCCACACACTAGTCTGTCCCTCAAACGGTCATTCAATGTGTTTCCGAGCTCGCAATACTCTGAAAGTGCTTGGAGTTCTGCTACGAAACCAGCTACTGATATAAATTTAAATCTCTGTACTATGGCTGATGGTTTCAGATTATAATGCTCTGTAAGAGCTGCCACGAGCTTGGCAAATGTTTTTTCACTAGGTTTAAGTGGAGCCACTAAACTTCTCAAAAGGCTATACATTTTAGCCCTGCATACACTAAGCAAGATTGCACATTGTTTTTCAGTTTCTTTAATTTCATTTGCGATGAAATACTGGGACAGTCTCTCCGTATACTGAATCCAGTCCTCTTGTTCTGCATTATATTCCTCAATTTTGCCGTATGCAGCCATTCTGTTTTTTTTTTTTAATAATACCTTGGAAACCTTCGGAACAGTTTTATCCTCGTCGCCAATGTAAAGTATTCACGCCAGACGTGTTTAATAACTGAACTCTTAGTTTTTATTACACTATATTGGTATATGTAGCAAATGTACCCGCTGTTCTTCCCCAGTAAACCACGTTGCGCCAGGCAAAATACAAGTGTGGCTTGCAGAGGGGGTGCCCCTCGCTGGGTACCTGCAGAGAAATCAGCAATCCAACATGTTAAATGCAAAGCTACTTATTCAACGTAGATACATAAAGAGCGAATCAGAAGCTGAGCAATTGGCATATGTGGCATATTTACCCGCTGTTCTTCCCCAGTAAACCACGTTGCGCCAGGCAAAATACAAGTGTGGCTTGCAGAGGGGTTGCACCTCTTCAGGTACCAGCAGAGAAATCGGCGGCCCAAAGTGATTTAACGTTTTAAATGCAAGGTTACTTCTTCAACGTAGACAAATACATTTATGCACTTAAAAGCTTGCGAATAAGAAGCTTGCGAATAAGAACTCAACTTCAGCCTCGTGTTTTACAGTGTAAATGTATGAAAAGAAGACAGACGTAGCCATAATACAGTCAAATTTAATGTCACTTCTGTTTATGTCACACTCTGCTTATTCTCATAAAATTGAAATGTCCCGGCCCGAATATAATGCATGCTGTGACTAATGTTTTGTTTTTAAAATGTATTAATGATCAATGCATTGCTGAGTTTGTTGTGCTCACGTATCAGATGGTGTCTGGAATGATCCAAATGCAATTAAAACAGCGGGTGGAGGCTTGAAATAAATATATTTATAACTTCTCTGATGCAATTATTTCAATAGCGATTCATACCATTTGCGGTCCATTTCAATAAATTAAAAGTAAATCAGCTCATTTTTGCTGTTTAATCTCCTATTTGTTAATAATACAAGTAAAACTTCAAAGAAAAGTTTAAAGTATCTGGTATTGCCAGGCAGTCACCCATCCAAGTACCAACCACGCATATTATTATTATTATTAGGCTTCCAGGCCAGAATGGCCGGGAAGCCTATTATTGTTGTAAAGATTTTTATTATTAGGCTTCCAGGCCAGAATGGCCGGGAAGCCTATTGTTGTTGTAAAGATTTTTATTATTATTAGGCTTCCAGGCCAGAATGGCCGGGAAGCCTATTATTGTTGTAAAGATTTTATTATTAGGCTTCCAGGCCAGAATGGCCGGAAGCCTATTGTTGTTGTAAAGATTTTTATTATTAGGCTTCCAGGCCAGAATGGCCAGGAAGCCTATTGTTGTTGTAAAGATTTTTATTATTAGGCTTCCAGGCCAGAATGGCCGGGAAGCCTATTGTTGTTGTAAAGATTTTTATTATTATTATTAGGCTTCCAGGCCAGAATGGCCGGGAAGCCTATTGTTGTTGTAAAGATTTTTATTATTATTATTATTATTATTATTATTATTATTATTATTATTATTATTTTTTCCTTCCTCCCAAATTTTTGTACATAGTGCGCTCCTGTCCAAGATTGATTTTACGTAAGAAAAAAGTTGATCGGTAACATGGTGTGGAAACTATGTGCCATTTTGCGTAAAACGCTTAAACGACATCTCCTCATGAACCCTTTGGCCGATTGACGTGAATCTTGGGTATATGTTATCTTTGTAGTGTCCTCTAAAAAAGTTATTCAGGAAAAGTTCCTACATAAACAACCATGGCTGCTATGAGCCAATCAATGTGGGTGATATGGCATTTTTGCCCAAAACATACCCTGCAATGATACATTCCCACCACTAGGGACCTGTTGCCATGGAAATGTGAGCAAGGTCTAGGGAAGAAAAGGCAGCCATTTTTTGCTGGTGTCTGGAAAAAAACTGTTTTACGAACTCGTATAACATTAAACACAGTAATTACACTGGAATGGCTAGTATTATATTACACATACACACTGTACAGTGTACAATGCCTCATAGTGTAACTAAGAACTTTTTTTTTTAGGAACTGTTGCAGCTGCTTCAACGCTGGGAAAAGAAATGCAGCACGCGCGCGCACACACACACACGCGCTCACTAAGTACGAGAAAAATGACTGTAATCTCTGCCCTAATGTTGTTTATTTATTTAAAATAACCTTGTGGACATGCAGGCATATACAGAACTGTAGACATACTGAAACACACTAATTATTTGAAAAAAATACCGTGATCTCGTGCTGTATAGAAATGTGTTGTAATCATTTTTTTTTTAAACGCAGTTGTAACTGAACATTAGGCAAAAAAAAAACGCACGTATTTTTAAACCACAACACAATCGTAATACTAATATGTTTAATACATGCGCTTTACAAATCACACGAATACAGTTTGCTTAAAAATCGTCATATAATTATTTTTACAACAGTCACAAATCCTGAATCAGCGGCGCGGCGCTTTACAAATCACACGAATACAGTTTGTTTAAAAATCGTCATATAATTATTTTTACAACACAGTCACAAATCCTGAATCTGCTGCAAAAAAAAGCCGCGTGTAAGCCATTGAAAAGACGCTTTGGAGCGGCGGGGGACAGGGGGGGGTCGACTTTGCAAACGTATCATTCAGGTTATGAGTGCCATAGACAGAACTGTTCAAAATCGCTTCCTCTATTAAATACAATTGTAAGGACTAAGCTCGCGTGGTTATTGACAGAGAATCCCTCCCCAAAACAGCGGGCATTTTAGTATAATAGCAGCGGATCAGCTTGTTCTGCTGTAATGTTATTTCTTTACTTAAAATAACCACGTGTAGCCAGGCAACCACAGGCAAACGTGCGAGTTATAGTTATGTCGAGCTAGTAAATAAAAAAAATAAATAAATAAATAAAACTACAACGAGCAGAACTTCAAAAGCGCATCATGTTCTGGCTGCCCCTTTAGAACTGAAAAAGCCAACAAAACCATTCAATGGCCGAGTGGGAGCGACAGGAGCCGAGAGAAGCCGAAAAAAAGGGGCGTAGCTCATGAATAGTCATACGTGCCCCCGTGATTAGATAGGAGCGGTCAAAAGGAAACAAGCTGCTTGTGACTGAGTCAGCGCACAGAGATTAACACGGACATATGCAGAGCTTTTTTGAGATGTTATAGTAATAAAATAATGACTTGGATCTCATTATTGAGGAGTTTGGTGATAAAATGAGTGATTAGGAGATGATCGATCGGTATGTACGACTATTAGTATTATTATTATTTATTTCAAGCATATGTGAAAGCTGTAGCGAACGAAAGGGTGGGGCGGGGCCGGAGTTGCCAGTGACTGCTTTGTTGATATGCAGGTCCTTTTAAACCAGTTTGATTGTGGGGAAAAATACTTTTAAACAGCGCATCTAAAATTAAATGCGCGTGTGAAAATAAATTGCACCTGACGCGCCTGATGCACTTAATAAATATACTGCAGACGCAGTTGTAACTGAAAGGCAGGCAAAAAAAAAACACGTATTTTTAAACCACAACACAATCGTAATACTAATATGTTTAATACATGCGCTTAACAAATTACACGAATACAGTTTGCTTAAGAATCGTCATATAATTATTTTTACAACACAGGCACAAATCCTAAATCTGCTGCAAAAAAGCCGCTCGTGTAAGCTATTGAAAAGACGCTTTGTAGGGGGGGGGGGGGGGTCGACTTTGCAAGCGTATCATTCAGGTTATGAGTGCCATAGACACAACTGTTCAAAATCGCTTGCTCTATTAAATACAATTGTAAGGACTAAGCTCGCATGGTTATTCACAGAGAATCCCTCCCCAAAACAGCGGACATTTTAGTATAACAGGAGCGGATCAGGTTGTTCTGCTGTAATGTTATTTATTTACTTAAAATAACCACGTGGACATACGAGTGTAGCCAGGCAACCACAAGGAAACATGCGTGTTGTAGTTATGTCGAGCTAGTAAATAAATAAAATATAATAATAAATAAAACTACAACGAGCAGAGCTTCAAAAGCGCATCACGCTTTGGCTGTCCCTTTAGAATTGCAGTGCTCTCTGACACTCGTGCTGTCAGACAACGTAAACGTGAAGCAAGCAGCAGTGATGTACTAAGCCTGCCGTGTACTTGTGTATTTATGTTTTTGTCTTTAAATATAACAGGTATGTGCCTCACACTACACTATAAAAAGACACAATAAATCGTCATATAATTATTTTTACTGTTTGCAATTGCATCAACGCTGGGAAAAAGCAGCGCGCACACACACACTCACTGTATGAGAAAAATGACTGTAATCTCTGCACTAATGTTGTTTGTTTATTTGAAACAACCTTGTAGACATGCAAGCATATGTAGAACTGTAGACATACTGAAACACACTAATTATTTGAAAAAATACCGTGATCTCGTGCTGTATACAAATGTTTTGTAATCATTTTTTTAAAAACGCTGTTGTAACTGTATAGGAGGAAAAATAAAAAACGCACTTATGTTTAAACCAGAACACAATAGTAATACTAATATGTTTAATACATGAGCTTTACAAGTCACACGAATACAGTTTGTTTAAAAATCGGGGGACGACTTTGAAGTGTATCTTTCATTAACTGGTTATTTCAGTTAATTAAATACCAGCTGACCAGCTTCTCTGCTATAATGTTAAAAGTAACCTCGTGGACATGCAGGCAGAAGCCACAAAAACAAAACACCTGCACTATTCTTTTTAACACTAGAACTGCCACGGTAGTCATTTTTGACGGTTTTCACTTTTAAAATTGAAATTACTATGCGTGTGTTAAAGATCCACGGTTGTCTGTTCTTGACTTTTCCTAAATACATGTATTGAATATACTGACAACGTTTGAAAGTCAGAATTGCAAAAATAAAAAAGTTATGAGCACTTCTACCTAGAACCGCCAAAGTAATCATTTTGACGGCTTGTTACAACACATGCTTTTATTATTAATATAACCTACAATGCGCTATATGGCCCTATATGCGCTAATTTTGAAAATAAAGCCTTTTATATTTATTTTTCATTTATAATACAATGTTTCTGCTAAGCAAATGTTAGATATGATGTTTATAAATAAAACTTTTGAGTTGTATCTGATAGTTGGGGGGCACATTGCAAGCGTATCTTTAATTAACTGGTTATTTCATTTAAATAAAAGTATATACAGAACGGTTAAGAATCGCTTGCTCTATAACCGTGTTATTTTATAATTGTAGCTGACCAGCTTCTTTGCAGTACTCACCACCTTTTCCACAGCTCACTGCTTCAGCCATAATCTTATACCTATTTAACCTTATCTTGTTACCTGTAGTATCCCACTATTAGAACAAAAAACAAAATATCACTGTGTTTTACATTAACAAGCAGAAAAAACAAAGTTTGGCCTTGAACTACGGGGTGGTACAAGGTTGCCCTCTTGTGGCGAACTGTACAACAGTCTCTGGAGACAAAGACTGCTTTGGAAAATCTCACAACAGGAGGCCGTTTATGACCATGAAAAGCATATACTGCTTAATACTATTATCGCATCTAACAGTAAATTATATAATGGTTAAAAAAATACTGTGCCCAGTTTATTTTTTAACAGTGTAAAATTGACATTTTTATATTATTATTTGAATTTTTTTCATAAAATTACTATAATCTCGGGTGTACAGAAAATTGACAGCCGGGTATTTCAAATATGCAACTGAAAGTTCCACAGCGAATTGCACTCCCACAACGAATCGCAGGTAGTTATCAAAATGAATACTAAATCGACATTTATAAAATACTAACCGTTGTCCTGCAAAAACACACACGATAAAATGATGCTTTCCAATTAACAACATGTTCGTACGATTTCCATTTTCACGAGTCTCTGACCGTATCTTGTTCTGCTGTAAAGGCCTGGAAGCCTTCAAGTTGCCTGCAACTTCTAGTTATTATTATTATTATTTTTTTTCCTTCCTCCCAAATTACAAAAGCCTATAACTTTTAAACGGCTGCACGAAAACTCACGAAATTTGGCACGGACGTAGAGGACTATGGGATGTTGTGCCATGGTCAATATGGCGGCTTTTGGTCACATGGTGTGGCAGCCATCTTGGATTTAATGAAATTTTTGGGAAATTTTCAAATGTCTTCTTCTCAAGAACGGTACATAGTACAGCTGTGAAAATTTTTGTACATAGTGCGCTCCTGTCCAAGATTGATTTTACGTAAGAAAAAGTTGATCGGTAACATGGTGTGGAAACTATGTGCCATTTTGCGTAAAACGCTTAAACGACATCTCCTCATGAACCCTTTGGCCGATTGACGTGAATCTTGGGTATATGTTATCTTTGTAGTGTCCTCTAAAAAGTTATTCAGGAAAAGTTCCTACATGAACAAACATGGCTGCTATGAGCCAATCAATGTGGGTGATATGGCATTTTTGCCCAAAACATACCCTGCAATGATACATTCCCACCACTAGGGACCTGTTGCCATGGAAACGTGAGCAAGGTCTAGGGAAGAAAAGGCAGCCATTTTTTGCTGGTGTCTGGAAAAAACTGTTTTACTGAACTCGTATAACATTAAACACAGTAATTACACTGGAATGGCTAGTATTATATTACACATACACACTGTACAGTGTACAATGCCTCATAGTGTAACTAAGAACTTTTTTTTAGGAACTGTTGCAGCTGCTTCAACGCTGGGAAAAGAAATGCAGCACGCACACACACACACACACACACACACGCTCACTAAGTACGAGAAAAATGACTGTAATCTCTGCCCTAATGTTGTTTATTTATTTAAAATAACCTTGTGGACATGCAGGCATATACAGAACTGTAGACATACTGAAACACACTAATTATTTGAAAAAATACCGTGATCTCGTGCTGTATAGAAATGTGTTGTAATCATTTTTTTAAACGCAGTTGTAACTGAACAGCAGGCAAAAAAAACGCACGTATTTTTAAACCACAACACAATCGTAATACTAATATGTTTAATACATGCGCTTTACAAATCACACGAATACAGTTTGCTTAAAAATCGTCATATAATTATTTTTACAACACAGTCACAAATCCTGAATCTGCTGCAAAAAGCCGCGTGTAAGCCATTGAAAAGACGCTTTGGAGCGGGGGAGGGGGTCGACTTTGCAAACGTATCATTCAGGTTATGAGTGCCATAGACAGAACTGTTCAAAATCGCTTCCTCTATTAAATACAATTGTAAGGACTAAGCTCGCGTGGTTATTCACAGAGAATCCCTCCCCAAAACAGCGGACATTTTAGTATAATAGGAGCGGATCAGCTTGTTCTGCTGTAATGTTATTTCTTTACTTAAAATAACCACGTGTAGCCAGGCAACCACAGGGAAACGTGCGTGTTGTAGTTATGTCGAGCTAGTAAATAAATACAAAATAATAATAAATAAAACTACAACGAGCAGAACTTCAAAAGCGCATCACGTTCTGGCTGTCCCTTTAGAACTGAAAAAGCCAAGAAAACCATTCAATGGCCGAGTGGGAGCGACAGGAGCCGAGAGAAGCCGAAAAAAGGGCGTAGCTCATGAATAGTCATACGTGCCCCGTGATTAGATAGGAGCGGTCAAAAGGAAACAAGCTGCCTGTGACTGAATCAGCGCACAGAGAATAACACGGACATTTGCAGAGCTTTTTGAGATGTTATAGTAATAAAATAATGACTTGGATCTCATTATTGAGGAGTTTGGTGATAAAATGAGTGATTAGGAGATGATCGATCGGTATGTACGACTATTAGTATTATTATTATTTATTTCAAGCATATGTGAAAGCTGTAGCGAACGAAAGGGTGGGGCGGGGCCGGAGTTGCCAGTGAGTGCTTTGTTGATATGCAGGGCCATTTAAACCAGTTTGATTGTGGGGAAAAATACTTTTAAACAGCGCATCTAAAATTAAATGCGCGTGTGAAAATAAATTGGACCTGACGCGCCTGATGCACTTAATAAATGTACTGCAGACGCAGTTGTAACTGAAAGGCAGGCAAAAAAAAAGCACGTATTTTTAAACCACAACACAATCGTAATACTAATATGTTTAATACATGCGCTTAACAAATCACACGAATACAGTTTGCTTAAGAATCGTCATATAATTATTTTTACAACACAGGCACAAATCCTGAATCTGCTGCAAAAAGCCGCGTGTAAGCTATTGAAAAGACGCTTTGGAGGGAGCGGGGGTCGACTTTGCAAACGTATCATTCAGGTTATGAGTGCCATAGACACAACTGTTCAAAATCGCTTGCTCTATTAAATACAATTGTAAGGACTAAGCTCGCATGGTTATTCACAGAGAATCCCTCCCCAAAACAGCGGGCATTTTAGTATAATAGGAGCGGATCAGCTTGTTCTGCTGTAATGTTATTTCTTTACTTAAAATAACCACGTGGACATACGAGTGTAGCCAGGCAACCACAGGCAAACATGCGTGTTGTAGTTATGTCGAGCTAGTAAATAAATAAAAATAATAATAAATAAAACTACAACGAGCAGAACTTCAAAAGCGCATCACGCTCTGGCTGTCCCTTTAGAATTGCAGTGCTCTCTGACACTCGTGCTGTCAGACAACGTAAACGTGAAGCAGGCAGCAGTGATGTACTAAGCCTGCCGTGTACTTGTGTATTTATGTTTTTGTCTTTTAAATATAACAGGTATGTGCCTCACACTACACTATAAAAAGACACAATAAATCGTCATATAATTATTTTTACTGTTTGCAATTGCATCAACGCTGGGAAAAAGCAGCGCACACACACACACTCACTGTATGAGAAAAATGACTGTAATCTCTGCACTAATGTTGTTTGTTTATTTGAAACAACCTTGTAGACATGCAAGCATATGTAGAACTGTAGACATACTGAAACACACTAATTATTTGAAAAAATACCGTGATCTCGTGCTGTATACAAATGTTTTGTAATCATTTTTTTTTAAACGCTGTTGTAACTGTATAGCAGGAAAAATAAAAAACGCACTTATGTTTAAACCAGAACACAATAGTAATACTAATATGTTTAATACATGAGCTTTACAAGTCACACGAATACAGTTTGTTTAAAAATCGGGGGGACGACTTTGAAGTGTATCTTTCATTAACTGGTTATTTCAGTTAATTAAATACCAGCTGACCAGCTTCTCTGCTATAATGTTAAAAGTAACCTCGTGGACATGCAGGCAGAAGCCACAAAAACAAAACACCTGCACTATTCTTTTTAACACTAGAACTGCCACGGTAGTCATTTTTGACGGTTTTCACTTTTAAAATTGAAATTACTATGCGTGTGTTAAAGATCCACGGTTGTCTGTTCTTGACTTTTCCTAAATACATGTATTGAATATACTGACAACGTTTGAAAGTCAGAATTGCAAAAATAAAAAAGTTATGAGCACTTCTACCTAGAACCGCCCAAAGTAATCATTTTGACGGCTTGTTACAACACATGCTTTTATTATTAATATAACCTACAATGCGCTATATGGCCCTATATGCTAATTTTGAAAATAAAGCCTTTTATATTTATTTTTTCATTTATAATACAATGTTTCTGCTAAGCAAATGTTAGATATGATGTTTATAAATAAAACTTTTGAGTTGTATCTGATAGTTGGGGGGCACATTGCAAGCGTATCTTTAATTAACTGGTTATTTCATTTAAATAAAAGTATATACAGAACGGTTAAGAATCGCTTGCTCTATAACCGTGTTATTTTATAATTGTAGCTGACCAGCTTCTATGCAGTACTCACCACCTTTTCCACAGCTCACTGCTTCAGCCATAATCTTATACCTATTTAACCTTATCTTGTTACCTGTAGTATCCCACTATTAGAACAAAAACAAAATATCACTGTGTTTTACATTAACAAGCAGAAAAAACAAAGTTTGGCCTTGAACTACGGGTGGTACAAGGTTGCCCTCTTGTGGCGAACTGTACAACAGTCTCTGGAGACAAAGACTGCTTTGGAAAATCTCACAACAGGAGGCCGCTTATGACCATGAAAAGCATATACTGCTTAATACTATTATCGCATCTAACAGTAAATTATATAATGGTTAAAAAATACTGTGCCCAGTTTATTTTTTAACAGTGTAAAATTGACATTTTTATATTATTATTTGAATTTTTTTCATAAAATTACTATAATCTCGGGTGTACAGAAAATTGACAGCCGGGTATTTCAAATATGCAACTGAAAGTTCCACAGCGAATTGCACTCCCACAACGAATCGCAGGTAGTTATCAAAATGAATACTAAATCGACATTTATAAAATACTAACCGTTGTCCTGCAAAAACACACACGATAAAATGATGCTTTCCAATTAACAACATGTTCGTACGATTTCCATTTTCACGAGTCTCTGACCGTATCTTGTTCTGCTGTAAAGGCCTGGAAGCCTTCAAGTTGCCTGCAACTTCTAGTTATTATTATTATTATTTTTTTTCCTTCCTCCCAAATTACAAAAGCCTATAACTTTTAAACGGCTGCACGAAAACTCACGAAATTTGGCACGGACGTAGAGGACTATGGGATGTTGTGCCATGGTCAATATGGCGGCTTTTGGTCACATGGTGTGGCAGCCATCTTGGATTTAATGAAATTTTTGGGAAATTTTCAAATGTCTTCTTCTCAAGAACGGTACATAGTACAGCTGTGAAAATTTTTGTACATAGTGCGCTCCTGTCCAAGATTGATTTTACGTAAGAAAAAGTTGATCGGTAACATGGTGTGGAAACTATGTGCCATTTTGCGTAAAACGCTTAAACGACATCTCCTCATGAACCCTTTGGCCGATTGACGTGAATCTTGGGTATATGTTATCTTTGTAGTGTCCTCTAAAAAGTTATTCAGGAAAAGTTCCTACATGAACAAACATGGCTGCTATGAGCCAATCAATGTGGGTGATATGGCATTTTTGCCCAAAACATACCCTGCAATGATACATTCCCACCACTAGGGACCTGTTGCCATGGAAACGTGAGCAAGGTCTAGGGAAGAAAAGGCAGCCATTTTTTGCTGGTGTCTGGAAAAAACTGTTTTACTGAACTCGTATAACATTAAACACAGTAATTACACTGGAATGGCTAGTATTATATTACACATACACACTGTACAGTGTACAATGCCTCATAGTGTAACTAAGAACTTTTTTTTAGGAACTGTTGCAGCTGCTTCAACGCTGGGAAAAGAAATGCAGCACGCACACACACACACACACACACACACGCTCACTAAGTACGAGAAAAATGACTGTAATCTCTGCCCTAATGTTGTTTATTTATTTAAAATAACCTTGTGGACATGCAGGCATATACAGAACTGTAGACATACTGAAACACACTAATTATTTGAAAAAATACCGTGATCTCGTGCTGTATAGAAATGTGTTGTAATCATTTTTTGAACAGCAGTTGTAACTGAAAGAAAAAAAACGCACGTATTTTTAAACCACAACACAATCGTAATACTAATATGTTTAATACATGCGCTTTACAAATCACACGAATACAGTTTGCTTAAAAATCGTCATATAATTATTTTTACAACACAGTCACAAATCCTGAATCTGCGGGCGCTTTACAAATCACACGAATACAGTTTGTTTAAAAATCGTCATATAATTATTTTTACAACACAGTCACAAATCCTGAATCTGCTGCAAAAAGCCGCGTGTAAGCCATTGAAAAGACGCTTTGGAGGGAGCGGGGGTCGACTTTGCAAACGTATCATTCAGGTTATGAGTGCCATAGACAGAACTGTTCAAAATCGCTTCCTCTATTAAATACAATTGTAAGGACTAAGCTCGCGTGGTTATTCACAGAGAATCCCTCCCCAAAACAGCGGACATTTTAGTATAATAGGAGCGGATCAGCTTGTTCTGCTGTAATGTTATTTCTTTACTTAAAATAACCACGTGTAGCCAGGCAACCACAGGGAAACGTGCGTGTTGTAGTTATGTCGAGCTAGTAAATAAATACAAAATAATAATAAATAAAACTACAACGAGCAGAACTTCAAAAGCGCATCACGTTCTGGCTGTCCCTTTAGAATTGAGGTGCTCTCTGACACTCGTGCTGTCAGACAACGTAAAGACGTGAAGCAGCCAGCAGTGATGTACTAAGCCTGCCGTGTACTTGTGTATTTATGTTTTTGTCTTTTAAATATAACAGGTATGTGCCTAGCACTACAGTATAAAAAGACATATGCTGTAAACTAAGTAAACATTTTTTGAAGAACTGTTGCAGCTGCTCAACTCTGGGAAAGAAATGAACCACACGCACACACACACACACACACGCTCACTAAGTACGAGAAAAATGACTGTAATCTCTGCCCTAATGTTGTTTATTTATTTACAATAACCTTGTGGACATGCAGGCATATACAGAACTGTAGACATACTGAAACACACTAATTATTTAAAAAAATACCGTGATCTCGTGCTGTATACAAATGTTTTGTAATTATTATTTTTTTTAAAAACGCTGATGTAACTGTATAGCAGGAAAAATAAAAAACGCACTTATTTTTAAATCAGAACACAATTGTAATACTAATATGTTTAATACATGCGTTTTACAAGTCACACGAGTACAGTTTGCTTAAAAATCGTCATATAATTATTTTTACTGTTTGCAATTGCATCAACGCTGGGAAAAAAGCAGGGCGCGCACACACACTCACTGTATGAGAAAAAATGACTGTAATCTCTGCACTAATGTTGTTTGTTTATTTCAAACAACCTTGTAGACATGCAAGCATATGTAGAACTGTAGACATACTGAAACACACTAATTATTTTAAAAAAATACCGTGATCTCGTGCTGTATACAAATGTTTTGTAAACATTTTTTTTTTTGAAACGCAGTTGTAACTGAACAGCAGGCAAAAAAAACCGCACGTATTTTTAAACCACAACACAATCGTAATACTAATATATTTAATACATGAGCTTTACAAGTCACACGAATACAGTTTGCTTAAAAATCGTCATATAATTATTTTTACTGTTTGCAATTGCATCAACGCTGGGAAAAAGCAGCGCGCACACACACACTCACTGTATGAGAAAAATGACTGTAATCTCTGCACTAATGTTGTTTGTTTATTTGAAACAACCTTGTAGACATGCAAGCATATACAGAACTGTAGACATACTGAAACACACTAATTATTTGAAAAAAATACCGTGATCTTGTGCTGTATACAAATGTTTTGTACTCCTTTTTTAAAAAAAAAAACGCTGTTGTAACTGTATAGGAGGAAAAATAAAAAAAAAACGCACTTATTTTTAAACCAGAACACAATAGTAATACTAATATGTTTAATACATGAGCTTTGCAAGTCACACGAATACAGTTTGCTTAAAAATCGGTGGGGGGGGGGGACTTTCAAGTGTATCTTTCATTAACTGGTTATTTCAGTTAATTAAATACCAGCTGACCAGCTTCTCTGCTGTAATGTTAAAAGTAACCTCGTGGACATGCAGGCAGAAGCCATAAAAAACAAAACACCTGCACTATTCTTTTTAACACTAGAACTGCCACGGTAGTCATTTTTGACGGTTTTCACTTTTAAAATTGAAATTACTATGCGTGTGTTAAAGATCCACGGTTGTCTGTTCTTGACTTTTCCTAAATACATGTATTGAATATACTGACAACGTTTGAAAGTCAGAATTGCAAAAATAAAAAAGTTATGAGCACTTCTACCTAGAACCGCCCAAAGTAATCATTTTGACGGCTTGTTACAACACATGCTTTTATTATTAATATAACCTACAATGCGCTATATGGCCCTATATGCGCTAATTTTGAAAATAAAGCCTTTTATATTTATTTTTTCATTTATAATACAATGTTTCTGCTAAGCAAATGTTAGATATGATGTTTATAAATAAAACTTTTGAGTTGTATCTGATAGTTGGGGGGCACATTGCAAGCGTATCTTTAATTAACTGGTTATTTCATTTAAATAAAAGTATATACAGAACGGTTAAGAATCGCTTGCTCTATAACCGTGTTATTTTATAATTGTAGCTGACCAGCTTCTATGCAGTACTCACCACCTTTGCCACAGCTCACTGCTTCAGCCATAATCTTATACCTATTTAACCTTATCTTGTTACCTGTAGTATCCCACTATTAGAACAAAAACAAAATATCACTGTGTTTTACATTAACAAGCAGAAAAAACAAAGTTTGGCCTTTAACTACGGGTGGTACAAGGTTGCCCTCTTGTGGCGAACTGTACAACAGTCTCTGGAGACAAAGACTGCTTTGGAAAATCTCACAACAGGAGGCCGCTTATGACCATGAAAAGCATATACTGCTTAATACTATTATCGCATCTAACAGTAAATTATATAATGGTTAAAAAATACTGTGCCCAGTTTATTTTTAACAGTGTAAAATTGACATTTTTATATTATTATTTGAATTTTTTTCATAAAATTACTATAATCTCGGGTGTACAGAAAATTGACAGCCGGGTATTTCAAATATGCAACTGAAAGTTCCACAGCGAATTGCACTCCCACAACGAATCGCAGGTAGTTATCAAAATGAATACTAAATCGACATTTATAAAATACTAACCGTTGTCCTGCAAAAACACACACGATAAAATGATGCTTTCCAATTAACAACATGTTCGTACGATTTCCATTTTCACGAGTCTCTGACCGTATCTTGTTCTGCTGTAAAGGCCTGGAAGCCTTCAAGTTGCCTGCAACTTCTAGTTATTATTATTATTATTTTTTTTTCCTTCCTCCCAAATTACAAAAGCCTATAACTTTTAAACGGCTGCACGAAAACTCACGAAATTTGGCACGGACGTAGAGGACTATGGGATGTTGTGCCATGGTCAATATGGCGGCTTTTGGTCACATGGTGTGGCAGCCATCTTGGATTTAATGAAATTTTTGGGAAATTTTCAAATGTCTTCTTCTCAAGAACGGTACATAGTACAGCTGTGAAAATTTTTGTACATAGTGCGCTCCTGTCCAAGATTGATTTTACGTAAGAAAAAGTTGATCGGTAACATGGTGTGGAAACTATGTGCCATTTTGCGTAAAACGCTTAAACGACATCTCCTCATGAACCCTTTGGCCGATTGACGTGAATCTTGGGTATATGTTATCTTTGTAGTGTCCTCTAAAAAGTTATTCAGGAAAAGTTCCTACATGAACAAACATGGCTGCTATGAGCCAATCAATGTGGGTGATATGGCATTTTTGCCCAAAACATACCCTGCAATGATACATTCCCACCACTAGGGACCTGTTGCCATGGAAACGTGAGCAAGGTCTAGGGAAGAAAAGGCAGCCATTTTTTGCTGGTGTCTGGAAAAAACTGTTTTACGAACTCGTATAACATTAAACACAGTAATTACACTGGAATGGCTAGTATTATATTACACATACACACTGTACAGTGTACAATGCCTCATAGTGTAACTAAGAACTTTTTTTTAGGAACTGTTGCAGCTGCTTCAACGCTGGGAAAAGAAATGCAGCACGCGCGCACACACACACACACACACACGCGCTCACTAAGTACGAGAAAAATGACTGTAATCTCTGCCCTAATGTTGTTTATTTATTTAAAATAACCTTGTGGACATGCAGGCATATACAGAACTGTAGACATACTGAAACACACTAATTATTTGAAAAAGATACCGTGATCTCGTGCTGTATAGAAATGTGTTGTAACTGAACAGCAGGCAAGAAAAAAAAACCGCACGTATTTTTAAACCACAACACAATCGTAATACTAATATGTTTAATACATGCGCTTTACAAATCACACGAATACAGTTTGCTTAAAAATCGTCATATAATTATTTTTACAACACAGTCACAAATCCTGAATCTGCTGCAAAAAAAGCCGCGCGTGTAAGCTATTGAAAAGACGCTTTGGAGGGAGCGCGGGGGGGTCGACTTTGCAAACGTATCATTCAGGTTATGAGTGCCATAGACAGAACTGTTCAAAATCGCTTCCTCTATTAAATACAATTGTAAGGACTAAGCTCGCGTGGTTATTCACAGAGAATCCCTCCCCAAAACAGCGGACATTTTACTATAATAGGAGCGGATCAGCTTGTTCTGCTGTAATGTTATTTCTTTACTTAAAATAACCACGTGTAGCCAGGCAACCACAGGGAAACGTGCGTGTTGTAGTTATGTCGAGCTAGTAAATAAATACAAAATAATAATAAATAAAACTACAACGAGCAGAACTTCAAAAGCGCATCACGTTCTGGCTGTCCCTTTAGAATTGCAGTGCTCTCTGACACTCCTGCTGTCAGACAACGTAAAGACGTGAAGCAGGCAGCATTGATGTACTAAGCCTGCCGTGTACTTGTGTATTTATGTTTTTGTCTTTTATATATAACAGGTATGTGCCTAGCACTACAGTATAAAAAGACATATACTGTAAACTAAGAGAACATTTTTTGAAAAACTGTTGCAGCTGCTCAACTCTGGGAAAGAAATGCACCACACGCGCGCGCGCACACACACACACACACGAGCTCACTAAGTACGAGAAAAATGACTGTAATCTCTGCCCTAATGTTGTTTATTTATTTAGAATAACCTTGTGGACATGCAGGCATATACAGAACTGTAGACATACTGAAACACACTAATTATTTAAAAAAAATACCGTGATCTCGTGCTGTATACAAATGTTTTGTAATTATTATTTTTTAAAAAAACGCTGTTGTAACTGTATAGCAGGAAAAATAAAAAACGCACTTATTTTTAAACCAGAACACAATTGTAATACTAATATGTTTAATACATGCGCTTTACAAGTCACACGAATACAGTTTGCTTAAAAATCGTCATATAATTATTTTTACTGTTTGCAATTGCATCAACGCTGGGGAAAAAAGCACCGCGCGCACACACACTCACTGTATGAGAAAAATGACTGTAATCTCTGCACTAATGTTGTTTGTTTATTTGAAACAACCTTGTAGACATGCAAGCATATACAGAACTGTAGACATACTGAAACACACTAATTATTTGAAAAAATACCGTGATCTCGTGCTGTATGGAAATGCTTTGTAAACATTTTTTTTTTTGAAACGCAGTTGTAACTGAACAGCAGGCAAAAAAAAACCCGCACGTATTTTTAAACCACAACACAATCGTAATACTAATATGTTTAATACATGAGCTTTACAAGTGACACGAATACAGTTTGCTTAAAAATCGTCATATAATTATTTTTACTGTTTGCAATTGCATCAACGCTGGGAAAAAGCACCGCGCGCGCACACACACTCGCTGTATGAGAAAAATGACTGTAATCTCTGCACTAATGTTGTTTGTTTATTTGAAACAACCTTGTAGACATGCAAGCATATACAGAACTGTAGACATACTGAAACACACTAATTTGAAAAAAATACCGTGATCTCGTGCTGTATACAAATGTATTGTACTCAATTTTTTTAAAAACGCTGTTGTAACTGTATAGGAGGAAAAATAAAAAACGCACTTATTTTTAAACCAGAACACAATAGTAATACTAATATGTTTAATACATGAGCTTTGCAAGTCACATGAATACAGTTTGTTTAAAAATCGGTGGGGGGACTTTGAAGTGTATCTTTCATTAACTGGTTATTTCAGTTAATTAAATACCAGCTGACCAGCTTCTCTGCTATAATGTTAAAAGTAACCTCGTGGACATGCAGGCAGAAGCCATAAAAACAAAACACCTGCACTATTCTTTTTAACACTAGAACCGCCACGGTAGTCATTTTGACGGTTTTCACTTTTAAAATTGAAATTACTATGCATGTGTTAAAGATCCACGGTTGTCTGTTCTTGACTTTTCCTAAATACATGTATTGAATATACTGACAACGTTTGAAAGTCAGAATTGCAAAAATAAAAAAGTTATGAGCACTTCTACCTAGAACCGCCCAAAGTAATCATTTTGACGGCTTGTTACAACACATGCTTTTATTATTAATATAACCTACAATGCGCTATATGGCCCTATATGCTTAATTTTGAAAATAAAGCCTTTTATATTTATTTTTTCATTTATAATACAATGTTTCTGCTAAGCAAATGTTAGATATGATGTTTATAAATAAAACTTTTGAGTTGTATCTGATAGTTGGGGGGCACATTGCAAGCGTATCTTTAATTAACTGGTTATTTCATTTAAATAAAAGTATATACAGAACGGTTAAGAATCGCTTGCTCTATAACCGTGTTATTTTATAATTGTAGCTGACCAGCTTCTATGCAGTACTCACCACCTTTTCCACAGCTCACTGCTTCAGCCATAATCTTATACCTATTTAACCTTATCTTGTTACCTGTAGTATCCCACTATTAGAACAAAAACAAAATATCACTGTGTTTTACATTAACAAGCAGAAAAAACAAAGTTTGGCCTTTAACTACGGGTGGTACAAGGTTGCCCTCTTGTGGCGAACTGTACAACAGTCTCTGGAGACAAAGACTGCTTTGGAAAATCTCACAACAGGAGGCCGCTTATGACCATGAAAAGCATATACTGCTTAATACTATTATCGCATCTAACAGTAAATTATATAATGGTTAAAAAATACTGTGCCCAGTTTATTTTTTAACAGTGTAAAATTGACATTTTTATATTATTATTTGAATTTTTTTCATAAAATTACTATAATCTCGGGTGTACAGAAAATTGACAGCCGGGTATTTCAAATATGCAACTGAAAGTTCCACAGCGAATTGCACTCCCACAACGAATCGCAGGTAGTTATCAAAATGAATACTAAATCGACATTTATAAAATACTAACCGTTGTCCTGCAAAAACACACACGATAAAATGATGCTTTCCAATTAACAACATGTTCGTACGATTTCCATTTTCACGAGTCTCTGACCGTATCTTGTTCTGCTGTAAAGGCCTGGAAGCCTTCAAGTTGCCTGCAACTTCTAGTTATTATTATTATTATTTTTTTTTCCTTCCTCCCAAATTACAAAAGCCTATAACTTTTAAACGGCTGCACGAAAACTCACGAAATTTGGCACGGACGTAGAGGACTATGGGATGTTGTGCCATGGTCAATATGGCGGCTTTTGGTCACATGGTGTGGCAGCCATCTTGGATTTAATGAAATTTTTGGGAAATTTTCAAATGTCTTCTTCTCAAGAACGGTACATAGTACAGCTGTGAAAATTTTTGTACATAGTGCGCTCCTGTCCAAGATTGATTTTACGTAAGAAAAAGTTGATCGGTAACATGGTGTGGAAACTATGTGCCATTTTGCGTAAAACGCTTAAACGACATCTCCTCATGAACCCTTTGGCCGATTGACGTGAATCTTGGGTATATGTTATCTTTGTAGTGTCCTCTAAAAAGTTATTCAGGAAAAGTTCCTACATGAACAAACATGGCTGCTATGAGCCAATCAATGTGGGTGATATGGCATTTTTGCCCAAAACATACCCTGCAATGATACATTCCCACCACTAGGGACCTGTTGCCATGGAAACGTGAGCAAGGTCTAGGGAAGAAAAGGCAGCCATTTTTTGCTGGTGTCTGGAAAAAACTGTTTTACTGAACTCGTATAACATTAAACACAGTAATTACACTGGAATGGCTAGTATTATATTACACATACACACTGTACAGTGTACAATGCCTCATAGTGTAACTAAGAACTTTTTTTTAGGAACTGTTGCAGCTGCTTCAACGCTGGGAAAAGAAATGCAGCACGCACACACACACACACACACACACACACGCTCACTAAGTACGAGAAAAATGACTGTAATCTCTGCCCTAATGTTGTTTATTTATTTAAAATAACCTTGTGGACATGCAGGCATATACAGAACTGTAGACATACTGAAACACACTAATTATTTGAAAAAAATACCGTGATCTCGTGCTGTATAGAAATGTGTTGTAATCATTTTTTTTTTAAACGCAGTTGTAACTGAACAGCAAGCAAAAAAAAAAACGCACGTATTTTTAAACCACAACACAATCGTAATACTAATATGTTTAATACATGCGCTTTACAAATCACACGAATACAGTTTGCTTAAAAATCGTCATATAATTATTTTTACAACACAGTCACAAATCCTGAATCTGCTGCAAAAAAGCCGCGCGTGTAAGCCATTGAAAAGACGCTTTGGATGGAGGGAGCGCGGCGGGGGGGTCGACTTTGCAAACGTATCATTCAGGTTATGAGTGCCATAGACACAACTGTTCAAAATCGCTTCCTCTATTAAATACAATTGTAAGGACTAAGCTCGCGTGGTTATTCACAGAGAATCCCTCCCCAAAACAGCGGACATTTTAGTATAATAGGAGCGGATCAGCTTGTTCTGCTGTAATGTTATTTCTTTACTTAAAATAACCACGTGGACATACGAGTGTAGCCAGGCAACCACACGGAAACATGCGTGTTGTAGTTATGTCGAGCTAGTAAATAAATAAAAAATAATAATAAATAAAACTACAACGAGCAGAACTTCAAAAGCGCATCACGTTCTGGCTGTCCCTTTACAACTGCAGTGCTCTCTGACACTCGTGCTGTCAGACAACGTAAACGTGAAGCAGGCAGCAGTGATGTACTAAGCCTGCCGTGTACTTGTGTATTTATGTTTTTGTCTTTTAAATATAACAGGTATGTGCCTCACACTACAGTATAAAAGACACAAAAAACGCACTTATTTTAAACCAGCACACAATCGTAATACTAATATATTTAATACATGAGCTTTACAAGTCACACGAATACAGTTTGCTTAAAAATCGTCATATAATTATTTTTACAACACAGTCACAAATCCTGAATCTGCTGCAAAAAAGCCGCGTGTAAGTCATTGAAAAGACGCTTTGGATGGAGGGAGCGCGGCGGGGGGGTCGACTTTGTAAACGTATCATTCAGGTTATGAGTGCCATAGACAGAACTGTTCAAAATCGCTTGCTCTATTAAATACAATTGTAAGGACTAAGCTCGCATGGTCATTCACAGAGAATCCCTCCCCAAAACAGCGGGCATTTTAGTATAATAGGAGCGGATCAGCTTGTTCTGTTGTAATGTTATTTCTTTACTTAAAATAACCACGTGGACATACGAGTGTAGCCAGGCAACCACAGGGAAACATGCGTGTTGTAGTTATGTCGAGCTAGTAAATAAATAAAAAATAATAAATAAAACTACAACGAGCAGAACTTCAAAAGCGCATCACGTTCTGGCTGTCCCTTTAGAACTGCAGTGCTCTCTGACACTTGTGCTGTTAGACAACGTAAGACGTGAAGCAGGCAGCAGTGATGTACTAAGCCTGCCGTGTACTTGTGTATTTATGTTTTTGTCTTTTAAATATAACAGGTATGTGCCTCACACTACAGTATAAAAAGACACAAAAAAACGCACTTATTAAACCAGCACACAATCGTAATACTAATATATTTAATACATGAGCTTTACAAGTCACACGAATACAGTTTGCGTAAAAATCGTCATATAATTATTTTTACTGTTTGCAATTGCATCAACACTGGGAAAAAAGCACTGTGCGCGCACACACACTCACTGTATGAGAAAAATGACTGTAATCTCTGCACTAATGTTGTTTATTTGAAAAAACCTTGTAGACATGCAAGCATATGCAGAACTGTAGACATACTGAAACACACTAATTATGTGAAAAAATACCGTGATCTCGTGCTGTATAGAAATGTCTTGTAAACTTTTTTTTTTTTTTTTGAAACGGAGTTGTAACTGAACAGCAGGCAAAAAAAAACCCGCACGTATTTTTAAACCACAACACAATCGTAATACTAATATATTTAATACATGAGCTTTACAAGTAACACGAATACAGTTTGCTTAAAAATTGTCATATAATTATTTTTACTGTTTGCAATTGCACCAACGCTGGGAAAAAAGCAGCGCGCGCACACACACACTCACTGTATGAGAAAAATGACTAATCTCTGCACTAATGTTATTTGTTTATTTCAAAAATCCTTGTAGACATGCAAGCATATGCAGAACTGTAGACATACTGAAACACACTAATTATTTGAAAAAAATAACTTGATCTCGTGCTGTATGCAAATATTTTGTAATCCTTTTTTTTTTTTTTTAAAAACGCGTTGTAACTGTATAGCAGGAAAAATAAAATACTAATATGTTTAATACATGAGCTTTGCAAGTCACACGAATACAGTTTGTTTAAAAATCGGGGGGTGGGGGCGGACTTTGAAGTGTATCTTTCATTAACTGGTTATTTCAGTTAATTAAATACCAGCTGACCAGCTTCTCTGCTATAATGTTAAAAGTAACCTCGTGGACATGCAGGCAAAAGCCACAAAAACAAAACACCTGCACTATTCTTTTTAACACTAGAACTGCCACGGTAGTCATTTTTGACGGTTTTCACTTTTAAAATTGAAATTACTATGCGTGTGTTAAAGATCCACGGTTGTCTGTTCTTGACTTTTCCTAAATACATGTATTGAATATACTGACAACGTTTGAAAGTCAGAATTGCAAAAATAAAAAAAGTTATGAGCACTTCTACCTAGAACCGCCCAAAGTAATCATTTTGACAGCTTGTTACAACACATGCTTTTATTATTAATATAACCTACAATGCGCTATATGGCCCTATATGCGCTAATTTTGAAAATAAAGCCTTTTATATTTATTTTTTCATTTATAATACAATGTTTCTGCTAAGCACATGTTAGATATGATGTTTATAAATAAAACTTTTGAGTTGTATCTGATACTTGGGGGGGGGGGCACATTGCAAGCGTATCTTTAATTAACTGGTTATTTCATTTAAATAAAAGTATATACAGAACGGTCAACAATCGCTTGCTCTATAACCGTGTGTGACAGGCTGGCTCGCAGTGGTGACGTCACGGACCAGGAAGTAACTGAATCACAAACAGTGGATGGGCGGGTGAAGCTGAATGCTATGGCACTCAGCGTTTTAATAAACAAATAAACAAAACAAAAGATTTAAACAAAACACAAACCAAAGGGCACGAGGGCCAAACGAATAAACAGACAAACAAGTAAGTGGCGTGCTGGCTAAACCAGCACATTTTAGCAATTGTTTTATGTCGTCTCTCCGCTCTCTACTCCAAAACTCCACACCGCAGCACAGACAGCTGTCGGTTCTTATACTCTGGCCGAGGGGTTAACTAGCTATTAATTATCTTATTACCCCTCGGCCACAGTCTGCACGCATTGGTAAGGATGCATGACTGTCAGCTAGTTAAATAATCAGTAGCTGATCAGTCATGCATCCTCACGGGTTTTAAATATACATATAAAGACGCGGGCGCTTTTACCCGCCGCAAAACAAAAATACAAATAATAATAAATAGGGCGAACACTCCGCCACACATGCCCCCTGTGCGCAGCACACATGGCCTTTTCGGCCACCTCCCCTTATTCCCTAAAGTCCCGGCTAGCAGTCCTGGCCCCGGAACAGGGGAAGCAAGGTGTCTCCGGGCGGCCACGGCGGGATGTCCTCCTCCCACCCCAACAACTGTAGCGCCCTAGTGGACCACGCACAGGCCGGCCCCTCTGGCCAGAAAAATTTTGGGGTGGTCTCCAGACCTGCCCCCTTCTTCATGGCCGGCATCTCCTCCGTGGGGCTCCGGCCACAGTATTTCCTGCAGCGAAATTGCTGCGGGGAGCTGGTCTCCTGACCTCCCCCTTCTTCATGGCTGGCAGCTGCCCTTCATGGGGCTCCAGCCACAGTATTTCCTGCCGCGAAGTGCAGCTGGGGAGCTGGTCTCCTGACCTCCCCACTTCTTCGTGGCCGCAGCTGCCCTTCATGGGGCTCCAGCCACAGTATTTCCTGCCGCGAAGTGCGGCTGGGAAGCTGGTCTCCTGACCTCCCCCCCCTTTTCCGTGGCCGGCAGCTCCCCTTCATGGGGCTCCAGCCACAGTATTTCCTGCCGTATGGCAGGACTGGTAGCGACCCCAGGCAAAACAGGACCCTCGGAAGGCAACGGCAGCAGCTGCAGACCCTCGGCAGGCGACGGCAGCCGCAGCGGACCCTCGGGAGGCGACGGCAGCCGCAGCGGACCCTCGGGAGGCGACGGCAGCAGCAGCAGTAGCGGACCCTCCGGAGGCGAACTCGGGAGGGGAGCCCCTGGCCATGGAGGCGGCAGCGGGAGCTCCACTTCTCCCTCGTACCCTATAACTGGTGGCTCTCCAGGCGATGCGGAGCAACAGGCAGCCCCAGGCGATGCGGAGCAACAGGCAGCCCCAGGCGATGCGGAGCAACAGGCAGCCCCAGGCGATGCGGAGCAGGCCTTCTTGGGCGAAGCGAGGCAGGCATCCTTGGGCGAAGCGAGGCAGGCATCCTTGGGCGGTGCGAGGCAGGGCAGGAGCAGTCCTTCCCATGATGGTGGATGTGGAACCAGCAGGTATTCACCCTCTGCTGGTGGAGGTGGGAGGGGCAAGCAGTCCTCCCATGGCGGTTGAGGCGGAACCAGCAGGAATTCAACCTCTGCTGGTGGAGCTGGGAGCGGTAAGCAGTCCTCCCACGGCGGTTGAGGCGGAACCAGCAGGTATTCACCCTCTGCTGGTGGAGGTAGCGGAGGCAAGCAGTCCTCCCACGGCGGTTGAGGCGGAACCAGCAGGAATTCACCCTCTGCTGGTGGAGGTGGGAGGGGCAAGCAGTCCTCCCACGGCGGTTGAGGCGGAACCAGCAGGAATTCACCCTCTGCTGGTGGAGGTGGGAGGGGCAAGCAGTCCTGCCACTGTGGTGGAGACAGAGGCAGCTCCTGCTGCTCTGCTCCTGGCGGTGGAGACAGAGGCAGCTCCTGCTGCTCTGCTCCTGGCGGTGGAAGCGGTGGAGGTGGCGGAGGCAGAGGCAGCTCCTGCTGCTCTGCTCCTGGTGGTGGAGGCAGAGGCAGCAGGTATTCTTCCTCTGCTGCTGGAGGCCTGGGCGCTGGATGCACGGGCTCCCCCCCTCTGGGCGCTGGATGCACGGGCTCCCCCCCTCTGGGCGCTGGATGCACGGGCTCCCCCCCTCTGGGCGCTGGATGCACGGGCTCCCCCCCTCTGGGCGCTGGATGCACGGGCTTCCCCCCTCTGGGTGCTGGATGCACAGGCTTCCCCCCTCTGGGCGCTGGATGCACGGGCTCCCCCCCTCTGGGCGCTGGATGCACGGGCTCCCCCCCTCTGGGCGCTGGATGCTCGCGCTCCCCCCTTCTGGGCGCTGGATGCTCGCGCTCCCCCCTTCTGGGCGCTGGATGCTCGCGCTCCCCCCTTCTGGGCGCTGGATGCTCGCGCTCCCCCCTTCTGGGCGCTGGATGCACACGCTCCCCCCTTCTGGGCGCTGGATGCTCGCGCTCCCCCCTTCTGGGCGCTGGGCACAACGGGACTTCGGGCTCATCCCTTTCCTCATCTGTGTCCCGGGCAACCTCTGGGCAGCTTTCCTCCTCATGCCCATATCGATGGCAGTACGTGCACCACTCCTCCATGGAGTCCTCCCTGTGTACCCACCATGCGAGATCCCATGGCCGGAGCTCAGGATCCATCCTCTGGCTTCCACTGTCCCTCTGTTGTGGGGGCTGGCCATTCCTCTCGCCTCCCCTTTTTCTTCCCATTTTTTTTTTTTTTTTTTTTTCAAACACAAAAAAACACTATTTGAAAAAGAACAAAAAAAAACGTCCTTTCCTTTCCTGGTCCGGCTGTTGGAGGCGTTGTTTGTCCCACGCAAGACACCATATGTGACAGTCTGGCTTGCAGTGGTGATGTGTGATGACGTCACGGACCAGGAAGTAACTGAATCACAAACAGTGGATGGGCGGGTGAAGCTGAATGCTATGGCACTCAGCGTTTTAATAAACAAATAAACAAAACAAAAGATTTAAACAAAACACAAACCAAAGGGCACGAGGGCCAAACGAATAAACAGACAAACAAGTAAGTGGCGTGCTGGCTAAAGCAGCACGTTTTAGCAATTGTTTTATGTCGTCTCTCCGCTCTCTCGCCGCTCTCTACTCCAAAACTCCACACCGCAGAACAGACAGCTGTCGGTTCTTATACTCTGGCCGAGGGGTTAACTAGCTATTAATTATCTTATTAACCCTCGGCCACAGTCTGCACGCGTTTGGTAAGGATGCATGACTGTCAGCTAGTTAAATAATCAGTAGCTGATCAGTCATGCATCCTCACGGGGTTTTTAAATATACATATAAAAGACGCGGCGCTTTTACCCGCGCCGCAAACAAAAATACAAATAATAATAAATAGGGGCGGAACACTCCGCCACACCGTGTTATTTTATAATTGTAGCTGACCAGCTTCTTTGCAGTACTCACCACCTTTTCCACAGCTCACTGTTTCAGCCATAATCTTATACCTATTTAACCTTATCTTGTTACCTGTAGTATCCCACTATTAGAACAAAAAACGAAATATCACTGTGTTTTACATTAACAAGCAGAAAAAAAACAAAGTTTTGCCTTTAACTACGGGGTGGTACAAGGTTGCCCTCTTGCGGCAAACTGTACAACAGTCTCTGGAGACAAAGACTGCTTTGGAAAATCTCACCACAGGAGGCCGCTTATGACCATGAAAAGCATATACTGCTTAATACTATTATCGCATCTAACAGTAAATTATATAATGGTTAAAAAAAATACTGTGCCCAGTTTATTTTTTAACAGTGTAAAATTGACATTTTTTATATTATTATTTGAATTTTTTTTTTCATAAAATTACTATAATCTCGGGGTGTACAGAAAATTGACAGCCGGGGTATTTCAAATATGCAACTGAAAGTTCCACAGCGCGAATTGCACTCCCACAACGAATCGCAGGTAGTTATCAAAAGGAATACTAAATCGACATTTATAAAATACTAACCGTTGTCCTGCAAAAAACACACGCGATAAAATGATGCTTTCCAATTAACAACATATTTGTATGATTTCCATTTTCACGAGTCTCTGACCGTATCTTGTTCTGCTGTAAAGGCCTGGAAGCCTTCAAGTTGCCTGCAACTTCTAGTTATTATTATTATTATTATTATTATTATTATTATTATTATTTTTTTTTTTTTTTCCTTCCTCCCAAATTACAAAAGCCTATAACTTTTAAACGGCTGCACAAAAACTCACGAAATTTGGCACGGACGTAGAGGACTATGGGATGTTGTGCCATGGTCAATATGGCGGCTTTTGGTCACATGGTGTGGCAGCCATCTTGGATTTAATGAAATTTTTGGGAAATTTTCAAATGTCTTCTTCTCAAGAACGGTACATAGTACAGCTGTGTAAATTTTTGTACATAGTGCGCTCCTGTCCAAGATTGATTTTACTTAAGAAAAAGTTGATCGGTAACATGGTGTGGAAACTATGTGCCATTTTGCGTAAAACGCTTAAACGACATCTCCTCATGAACCCTTTGGCCGATTGACGTGAATCTTGGGTATATGTTATCTTTGTAGTGTCCTCTAAAAAGTTATTCAGGAAAAGTTCCTACATGAACAAACATGGCTGCTATGAGCCAATCAATGTGGGTGATATGGCATTTTTGCCCAAAACATACCCTGCAATGATACATTCCCACCACTAGGGACCTGTTGCCATGGAAACGTGAGCAAGGTCTAGGGAAGAAAAGGCAGCCATTTTTTGCTGGTGTCTGGAAAAAACTGTTTTACTGAACTCGTATAACATTAAACACAGTAATTACACTGGAATGGCTAGTATTATATTACACATACACACTGTACAGTGTACAATGCCTCATAGTGTAACTAAGAACTTTTTTTTAGGAACTGTTGCAGCTGCTTCAACGCTGGGAAAAGAAATGCAGCGCGCACACACACACACACACACACGCTCACTAAGTACGAGAAAAATGACTGTAATCTCTGCACTAATGTTGTTTATTTATTTAAAATAACCTTGTGGACATGCAGGCATATACAGAACTGTAGACATACTGAAACACACTAATTATTTGAAAAAATACCGTGATCTCGTGCTGTATAGAAATGTGTTGTAATCATTTTTTTAAACGCAGTTGTAACTGAACAGCAGGAAAAAAACCGCACGTATTTTTAAACCACAACACAATCGTAATACTAATATGTTTAATACATGCGCTTTACAAATCACACGAATACAGTTTGCTTAAAAATCGTCATATAATTATTTTTACAACACAGTCACAAATCCTGAATCTGCGGCGCGGCACTTTACAAATCACACGAATACAGTTTGTTTAAAAATCGTCATATAATTATTTTTACAACACAGTCACAAATCCTGAATCTGCTGCAAAAAGCCGCGTGTAAGCCATTGAAAAGACGCTTTGGAGCGGCGGGGATATGGGGGTCGACTTTGTAAACGTATCATTCAGGTTATGAGTGCCATAGACAGAACTGTTCAAAATCGCTTCCTCTATTAAATACAATTGTAAGGACTAAGCTCGCGTGGTTATTCACAGAGAATCCCTCCCCAAAACAGCGGGCATTTTAGTATAATAGGAGCGGATCAGCTTGTTCTGCTGTAATGTTATTTCTTTACTTAAAATAACCACGTGTAGCCAGGCAAGCACAGGGAAACGTGCGTGTTGTAGTTATGTCGAGCTACTAAATAAATACAAAATAATAATAAATAAAACTACAACGAGCAGAACTTCAAAAGCGCATCACGTTCTGGCTGTCCCTTTAGAATTGAAAAAGCCAAGAAAACCATTCAATGGCCGAGTGGGAGCGACAGGAGCCGAGAGAAGCCGAAAAAAAAGGGCGTAGCTCATGAATAGTCATACGTGCCCCGTGATTAGATAGGAGCGGTCAAAAGGAAACAAGCTGCCTGTGACTGAATCAGCTCACAGAGAATAACACGGACATTTGCAGAGCTTTTTTGAGATGTTATAGTAATAAAATAATGACTTGGATCTCATTATTGAGGAGTTTGGTGATAAAATGAGTGATTAGGAGATGATCGATCGGTATGTACGACTATTAGTATTATTATTATTATTTATTTCAAGCATATGTGAAAGCTGTAGCGAACGAAAGGGTGGGGCGGGGCCGGAGTTGCCAGTGAGTGCTTTGTTGATATGCAGGGCCATTTAAACCAGTTTGATTGTGGGGAAAAATACTTTTAAACAGCGCATCTAAAATTAAATGCGCGTGTGAAAATAAATTGGACCTGACGCGCCTGATGCACTTAATAAATGTACTGCAGACGCAGTTGTAACTGAAAGGCAGGCAAAAAAAAGCACGTATTTTTAAAACACAACACAATCGTAATACTAATATGTTTAATACATGCGCTTAACAAATCACACGAATACAGTTTGCTTAAGAATCGTCATATAATTATTTGTACTGTTTGCAATTGCATCAACGCTGGGAAAAAAGCACCGCGCGCGCACACACACTCACTATGAGAAAAATGACTATAATCTCTGCACTAATGTTGTTTGTTTATTTGAAACAACCTTGTAGACATGCAAGCATATACAGAACTGTAGACATACTGAAACACACTAATTATTTGAAAAAAATACCGTGATCTCGTGCTGTATGGAAATGTCTAGTAATCATTTTTTTTATTTTTAAAACGCTGTTGTAACTGTATAGCAGGAAAAATAAAACAACACACGTATTTTTAAACCACAACACAATCGTAATACTAATATATTTAATACATGAGCTTTACAAGTCACACGAATACAGTTTGCTTAAAAATCGTCATATAATTATTTTTACTGTTTGCAATTGCATCAACGCTGGGAAAAAAGCACCGCAGCACACACACTCACTGTATGAGAAAAATGACTGTAATCTCTGCACTAATGTTGTTTGTTTATTTGAAACAACCTTGTAGACATGCAAGCATATGCAGAACTGTAGACATACTGAAACACACTAATTATTTGAAAAAATACCGTGATCTCGTGCTGTATACAAATGTTTTGTACTCATTTTTTTTAAAAACGCTGTTGTAACTGTATAGGAGGAAAAAAAAACGCACTTATTTTTAAACCACAACACAATAGTAATACTAATATGTTTAATACATGAGCTTTGCAAGTCACACGAATACAGTTTGTTTAAAAATCGGTGGGGGACTTTGAAGTGTATCTTTCATTAACTGGTTATTTCAGTTAATTAAATACCAGCTGACCAGCTTCTCTGCTATAATGTTAAAAGTAACCTCGTGGACATGCAGGCAGAAGCCATAAAAACAAAACACCTGCACTATTCTTTTTAACACTAGAACCGCCACGGTAGTCATTTTTGACGGTTTTCACTTTTAAAATTGAAATTACTATGCGTGTGTTAAAGATCCACGGTTGTCTGTTCTTGACTTTTCCTAAATACATGTATTGAATATACTGACGACGTTTGAAAGTCAGAATTGCAAAAATAAAAAAGTTATGAGCACTTCTACCTAGAACCGCCCAAAGTAATCATTTTGACGGCTTGTTACAACACATGCTTTTATTATTAATATAACCTACAATGCGCTATATGGCCCTATATGCTAATTTTGAAAATAAAGCCTTTTATATTTATTTTTTCATTTAAATACGATGTTTCTGCTATGCAAATGTTAGATATGATGTTTATAAATAAAACTTTTGAGTTGTATCTGATAGTTGGGGGGCACATTGCAAGCGTATCTTTAATTAACTGGTTATTTCATTTAAATAAAAGTATATACAGAACGGTTAAGAATCGCTTGCTCTATAACCGTGTTATTTTATAATTGTAGCTGACCAGCTTCTATGCAGTACTCACCACCTTTTCCACAGCTCACTGCTTCAGCCATAATCTTATACCTATTTAACCTTATCTTGTTACCTGTAGTATCCCACTATTAGAACAAAAACGAAATATCACTGTGTTTTACATTAACAAGCAGAAAAAACAAAGTTTGGCCTTTAACTACGGGGTGGTACAAGGTTGCCCTCTTGTGGCGAACTGTACAACAGTCTCTGGAGACAAAGACTGTTTTGGAAAATCTCACCACAGGAGGCCGCTTATGACCATGAAAAGCATATACTGCTTAATACTATTATCGCATCTAACAGTAAATTATATAATGGTTAAAAAAAATACTGTGCCCAGTTTATTTTTTAACAGTGTAAAATTGACATTTTTTATATTATTATTTGAATTTTTTTTCCATAAAATTACTATAATCTCGGGGTGTACAGAAAATTGACAGCCGGGGTATTTCAAATATGCAACTGAAAGTTCCACAGCGCGAATTGCACTCCCACAACGAATCGCAGGTAGTTATCAAAATGAATACTAAATCGACTTTTATAAAATACTAACCGTTGTCCTGCAAAAAACACACACGATAAAATGATGCTTTCCAATTAACAACATGTTCGTACGATTTCCATTTTCACGAGTCTCTGACCGTATCTTGTTCTGCTGTAAAGGCCTGGAAGCCTTCAAGTTGCCTGCAACTTCTAGTTATTATTATTATTATTATTATTATTATTTTTTTTTTTTTTCCTTCCTCCCAAATTACAAAAGCCTATAACTTTTAAACGGCTGCACGAAAACTCACGAAATTTGGCACGGACGTAGAGGACTATGGGATGTTGTGCCATGGTCAATATGGCGGCTTTTGGTCACATGGTGTGGCAGCCATCTTGGATTTAATGAAATTTAAGGGAAATTTTCAAATGTCTTCTTCTCAAGAACGGTACATAGTACAGCTGTGAAAATTTTTGTACATAGTGCGCTCCTGTCCAAGATTGATTTTACGTAAGAAAAAGTTGATCGGTAACATGGTGTGGAAACTATGTGCCATTTTGCGTAAAACGCTTAAACGACATCTCCTCATGAACCCTTTGGCCGATTGACGTGAATCTTGGGTATATGTTATCTTTGTAGTGTCCTCTAAAAAGTTATTCAGGAAAAGTTCCTACATGAACAAACATGGCTGCTATGAGCCAATCAATGTGGGTGATATGGCATTTTTGCCCAAAACATACCCTGCAATGATACATTCCCACCACTAGGGACCTGTTGCCATGGAAACGTGAGCAAGGTCTAGGGAAGAAAAGGCAGCCATTTTTTTGCTGGTGTCTGGAAAAAACTGTTTTACGAACTCGTATAACATTAAACACAGTAATTACACTGGAATGGCTAGTATTATATTACACATACACACTGTACAGTGTACAATGCCTCATAGTGTAACTAAGAACTTTTTTTTTTTAGGAACTGTTGCAGCTGCTTCAACGCTGGGAAAAGAAATGCAGCACGCGCGCGCACACACACACGCGCTCACTAAGTACGAGAAAAATGACTGTAATCTCTGCACTAATGTTGTTTATTTATTTAAAATAACCTTGTGGACATGCAGGCATATACAGAACTGTAGACATACTGAAACACACTAATTATTTGAAAAAATACCGTGATCTCGTGCTGTATAGAAATGTGTTGTAATCATTTTTTTAAACGCAGTTGTAACTGAACAGCAGGAAAAAAAACGCACGTATTTTTAAACCACAACACAATCGTAATACTAATATGTTTAATACATGCGCTTTACAAATCACACGAATACAGTTTGCTTAAAAATCGTCATATAATTATTTTTACAACACAGTCACAAATCCTGAATCTGCGGCGCGCACTTTACAAATCACACGAATACAGTTTGTTTAAAAATCGTCATATAATTATTTTTACAACACAGTCACAAATCCTGAATCTGCTGCAAAAAGCCGCGTGTAAGCCATTGAAAAGACGCTTTGGAGCGGCGGGGATATGGGGGTCGACTTTGTAAACGTATCATTCAGGTTATGAGTGCCATAGACAGAACTGTTCAAAATCGCTTCCTCTATTAAATACAATTGTAAGGACTAAGCTCGCGTGGTTATTCACAGAGAATCCCTCCCCAAAACAGCGGGCATTTTAGTATAATAGGAGCGGATCAGCTTGTTCTGCTGTAATGTTATTTCTTTACTTAAAATAACCACGTGTAGCCAGGCAAGCACAGGGAAACGTGCGTGTTGTAGTTATGTCGAGCTACTAAATAAATACAAAATAATAATAAATAAAACTACAACGAGCAGAACTTCAAAAGCGCATCACGTTCTGGCTGTCCCTTTAGAACTGAAAAAGCCAAGAAAACCATTCAATGGCCGAGTGGGAGCGACAGGAGCCGAGAGAAGCCGAAAAAAAGGGCGTAGCTCATGAATAGTCATACGTGCCCCGTGATTAGATAGGAGCGGAAAAGGAAACAAGCTGCCTGTGACTGAATCAGCTCACAGAGAATAACACGGACATTTGCAGAGCTTTTTTGAGATGTTATAGTAATAAAATAACGAGTTGGATCTCATTATTGAGGAGTTTGGTGATAAAATGAGTGATTAGGAGATGATCGATCGGTATGTACGACTATTAGTATTATTATTATTATTTATTTCAAGCATATGTGAAAGCTGTAGCGAACGAAAGGGTGGGGCGGGGCCGGAGTTGCCAGTGAGTGCTTTGTTGATATGCAGGGCCATTTAAACCAGTTTGATTGTGGGGAAAAATACTTTTAAACAGCGCATCTAAAATTAAATGCGCGTGTGAAAATAAATTGCACCTGACGCGCCTGATGCACTTAATAAATGTACTGCAGACGCAGTTGTAACTGAAAGGCAGGCAAAAAAAAAGCACGTATTTTTAAACCACAACACAATCGTAATACTAATATGTTTAATACATGCGCTTAACAAATCACACGAATACAGTTTGCTTAAAATCGTCATATAATTATTTGTACTGTTTGCAATTGCATCAACGCTGGGAAAAAGCACCGCACAACACACACACTCACTATGAGAAAAATGACTATAATCTCTGCACTAATGTTGTTTGTTTATTTGAAACAACCTTGTAGACATGCAAGCATATACAGAACTGTAGACATACTGAAACACACTAATTATTTGAAAAAAAATACCGTGATCTCGTGCTGTATGGAAATGTCTAGTAATCATTTTTTTATTTTTAAAACGCTGTTGTAACTGTATAGCAGGAAAAATAAAACAACACACGTATTTTTAAACCACAACACAATCGTAATACTAATATATTTAATGCATGAGCTTTACAAGTCACACGAATACAGTTTGCTTAAAAATCGTCATATAAGTATTTTTACTGTTTGCAATTGCATCAGCGCTGGGAAAAAAGCACCGCGCGCACACACACTCACTGTATGAGAAAAATGACTGTAATCTCTGCACTAATGTTGTTTGTTTATTTGAAACAACCTTGTAGACATGCAAGCATATGCAGAACTGTAGACATACTGAAACACACTAATTATTTGAAAAAAAATACCGTGATCTCGTGCTGTATACAAATGTTTTGTACTCATTTTTTTTTTTAAAAACGCTGTTGCAACTGTATAGGAGGGAAAAAAACGCACTTATTTTTAAACCACAACACAATAGTAATACTAATATGTTTAATACATGAGCTTTGCAAGTCACACGAATGCAGTTTGTTTAAAAATCGGTGGGGGGCTTTCAAGTGTATCTTTCATTAACTGGTTATTTCAGTTAATTAAATACCAGCTGACCAGCTTCTCTGCTATAATGTTAAAAGTAACCTCGTGGACATGCAGGCAGAAGCCATAAAAAACAAAACACCTGCACTATTCTTTTTAACACTAGAACCGCCACGGTAGTCATTTTTGACGGTTTTCACTTTTAAAATTGAAATTACTATGCGTGTGTTAAAGATCCACTGTTGTCTGTTCTTGACTTTTCCTAAATACATGTATTGAATGTACTGACGACGTTTGAAAGTCAGAATTGCAAAAATAAAAAGTTATGAGCACTTCTACCTAGAACCGCCCAAAGTAATCATTTTGACGGCTTGTTACAACACATGCTTTTATTATTAATATAACCTACAATGCGCTGTATGGCCCTATATGCTAATTTTGAAAATAAAGACTTTTATATTTATTTTTTCATTTAAATACGATGTTTCTGCTATGCAAATGTTAGATATGATGTTTATAAATAAAACTTTTGAGTTGTATCTGATAGTTGGGGGCACATTGCAAGCGTATCTTTAATTAACTGGTTATTTCATTTAAATAAAAGTATATACAGAACGGTTAACAATCGCTTGCTCTATAACCGTGTTATTTTATAATTGTAGCTGACCAGCTTCTATGCAGTACTCACCACCTTTGCCACAGCTCACTGCTTCAGCCATAATCTTATACCTATTTAACCTTATCTTGTTACCTGTAGTATCCCACTATTAGAACAAAAAACGAAATATCACTGTGTTTTACATTAACAAGCAGAAAAAAAACAAAGTTTGGCCTTTAACTACAGGGTGGTACGAGGTTGCCCTTTTGTGGCGAACTGTAAAAGTCTCTGGAGACAAAGACTGGAGGCCGCTTATGACCATGAAAAGCATATACTGCTTAATACTATTATCGCATCTAACAGTAAATTATATAATGGTTAAAAAAATACTGTGCCCAGTTTACTTTAACAGTGTAAAATTGACATTTTTTTTATTTGAATTTTTTTTTTTCATAAAATTACTATAATCTCGGGGTGTACAGAAAATTGACAGCCGGTGTATTTCAAATATGCAACTGAAAGTTCCACAGCGCAAATTGCACTCCCACAACGAATCGCAGTTAGTTATCAAAATGAATACTAAATCGACATTTATAAAATACTAACCGTTGTCCTGCAAAAAACACACGCGTTAAAATGATGCTTTCCAATTAACAACGTGTTCGTACGATTTCCATTTTCACGAGTCTCTGATCGTATCTTGTTCTGCTGTAAAGGCCTGGAAGCCTTCAAGTTGCCTGCAACTTCTAGTTATTATTAGGCTTCCAGGCCAGAATGGCCGGGAAGCCTATTGTTGTTGTAAAGATTATTATTATTATTATTATTATTATTATTATTATTATTATTATTATTATTTTTTTTTTTTTTTCCTTCCTCCCAAATTACAAAAGCCTATAACTTTTAAACGGCTGCACGAAAACTCACGAAATTTGGCACGGACGTAGAGGACTATGGGATGTTGTGCCATGGTCAATATGGCGGCTTTTGGTCACATGGTGTGGCAGCCATCTTGGATTTAATGAAATTTTTGGGAAATTTTCAAATGTCTTCTTCTCAAGAACGGTACATAGTACAGCTGTGAAAATTTTTGTACATAGTGCGCTCCTGTCCAAGATTGATTTTACGTAAGAAAAAGTTGATCGGTAACATGGTGTGGAAACTATGTGCCATTTTGCGTAAAACGCTTAAACGACATCTCCTCATGAACCCTTTGGCCGATTGACGTGAATCTTGGGTATATGTTATCTTTGTAGTGTCCTCTAAAAAAGTCATTCAGGAAAAGTTCCTACATGAACAACCATGGCTGCTATGAGCCAATCAATGTGGGTGATATGGCATTTTTGCCCAAAACATACCCTGCAATGATACATTCCCACCACTAGGGACCTGTTGCCATGGAAATGTGAGCAAGGTCTAGGGAAGAAAAGGCAGCCATTTTTTTGCTGGTGTCTGGGAAAAAAACTGTTTTACGAACTCGTATAACATTAAACACAGTAATTACACTGGAATGGCTAGTATTATATTACACATACACACTGTACAGTGTACAATGCCTCATAGTGTAACTAAGAACTTTTTTTTTTTAGGAACTGTTGCAGCTGCTTCAACGCTGGGAAATGAAATGCAGCACGCGCGCGCACACACACACACACACGCTCACTAACGAGAAAAATGACTGTAATCTCTGCCCTAATGTTGTTTATTTATTTAAAATAACCTTGTGGACATGCAGGCATATACAGAACTGTAGACATACTGAAACACACTAATTATTTGAAAAAAATACCGTGATCTCGTGCTGTATACAAATGTGTTGTAATCATTTTTTTTTAAACGCAGTTGTAACTGAACATTAGGCAAAAAAAAAAAACGCACGTATTTTTAAACCACAACACAATCGTAATACTAATATGTTTAATACATGCGCTTTACAAATCACACGAATACAGTTTGCTTAAAAATCGTCATATAATTATTTTTACAACAGTCACAAATCCTGAATCAGCGGCGCGGCGCTTTACAAATCACACGAATACAGTTTGCTTAAAAATCGTCATATAATTATTTTTACAACAGTCACAAATCCTGAATCAGCTGCGCGGCGCTTTACAAATCACACGAATACAGTTTGTTTAAAAATCGTCATATAATTATTTTTACAACACAGTCAGAAATCCTGAATCTGCTACAAAAAAAAGCCGCGCGTGTAAGCCATTGAAAAGACGCTTTGGAGCGGCGGGGGACAGGGGGGGGGGTCGACTTTGCAAACGTATCATTCAAGTTATGAGTGCCATAGACAGAACTGTTCAAAATCGCTTCCTCTATTAAATACAATTGTAAGGACTAAGCTCGCGTGGTTATTGACAGAGAATCCCTCCCCAAAACAGCGGGCATTTTAGTATAATAGCAGCGGATCAGCTTGTTCTGCTGTAATGTTATTTCTTTACTTAAAATAACCACGTGTAGCCAGGCAACCACAGGCAAACGTGCGAGTTGTAGTTATGTCGAGCTAGTAAATAAAAAAAAAATAATAATAAATAAAACTACAACGAGCAGAACTTCAAAAGCGCATCACGTTCTGGCTGTCCCTTTAGAACTCAAAAAGCCAACAAAACCATTCAATGGCCAAGTGGGAGCGACAGGAGCCGAGAGAAGCCGAAAAAAAGGGGCGTAGCTCATGAATAGTCATACGTGCCCCGTGATTAGATAGGAGCGGTCAAAAGGAAACAAGCTGCCTGTGACTGAGTCAGCGCACAGAGAATAACACGGACATTTCCAGAGCTTTTTTGAGATGTTATAGTAATAAAATAATGACTTGGATCTCATTATTGAGGAGTTTGGTGATAAAATGAGTGATTAGGAGATGATCGATCGGTATGTACGACTATTAGTATTATTATTATTTATTTCAAGCATATGTGAAAGCTGTAGCGAACGAAAGGGTGGGGCGGGCCGGAGTTGCCAGTGACTGCTTTGTTGATATGCAGGGCCTTTTAAACCAGTTTGATTGTGGGGAAAAATACTTTTAAACAGCGCATCTAAAATTAAATGCGCGTGTGAAAATAAATTGGACCTGACGCGCCTGATGCACTTAATAAATATACTGCAGACGCAGTTGTAACTGAAAGGCAGGCAAAAAAAAACACGTATTTTTAAACCACAACACAATCGTAATACTAATATGTTTAATACATGCGCTTAACAAATCACACGAATACAGTTTGCTTAAGAATCGTCATATAATTATTTTTACAACACAGGCACAAATCCTAAATCTGCTGCAAAAAAGCCGCTCGTGTAAGCTATTGAAAAGACGCTTTGTAGGGAGCGCGGGGGGGTTGGGGGTCGACTTTGCAAACGTATCATTCAGGTTATGAGTGCCATAGACAGAACTGTTCAAAATCTCTTGCTCTATTAAATACCGTTGTAAGGACTAAGCTCGCATGGTTATTCACAGAGAATCCCTCCCCAAAACAGCGGGCATTTTAGTATAATAGGAGCGGATCAGCTTGTTCTGCTGTAATGTTATTTCTTTACTTAAAATAACCACGTGGACATACGAGTGTAGCCAGGCAACCACAGGCAAACATGCGTGTTGTAGTTATGTCAAGCTAGTAAATAAATAAAAAAGAATAATAAATAAAACTACAACGAGCAGAGCTTCAAAAGCGCATCACGTTCTGGCTGTCCCTTTAGAATTGCAGTGCTCTCTGACACTCGTGCTGTCAGACAACGTAAACGTGAAGCAAGCAGCAGTGATGTACTAAGCCTGCCGTGTACTTGTGTATTTATGTTTTTGTCTTTTAAATATAACAGGTATGTGCCTCACTCTACACTATAAAAAGACACAATAAATCGTCATATAATTACTTTTACTGTTTGCAATTGCATCAACGCTGGGAAAAAAGCAGCGCGCGCACACACACACTCAGTGTATGAGAAAAATGACTGTAATCTCTGCACTAATGTTGTTTGTTTATTTGAAACAACCTTGTAGACATGTAAGCATATGTAGAACTGTAGACATACTGAAATACACTAATTATTTGAAAAAAATACCTTGATCTCGTGCTGTATACAAATGTTTTGTAATCCATTTTTTTTTTAAACGCTGTTGTAACTGTATAGCAGGAAAAATAAAAAAACGCACTTATGTTTAAACCAGAACACAATAGTAATACTAATATGTTTAATACATGAGCTTTACAAGTCACACGAATACAGTTTGTTTAAAAATCGGGGGGGGGACGGGACGACGACTTTGAAGTGTATCTTTCATTAACTGGTTATTTCAGTTAATTAAATACCAGCTGACCAGCTTCTCTGCTATAATGTTAAAAGTAACCTCGTGGACATGCAAGCAGAAGCCACAAAAACAAAACACCTGCACTATTCTTTTTAAAACTATAACTACCACAGTAGTCATTTTTGACGGTTTTCACTTTTAAAATTGAAATTACTATGCGTGTATTAAAGATCCACGGTTGTCTGTTCTTGACTTTTCCTAAATACATGTATTGAATATACTGACAACGTTTGAAAGTCAGAATTGCAAAAATAAAAAAAGTTATGAGCACTTCTACCTAGAACCTCCCAAAGTAATCATTTTGACGGCTTGTTACAACACATGCTTTTATTATTAATATAACCTACAATGCGCTATATGGCCCTATATGCGCTAATTTTGAAAATAAAGCCTTTTATATTTATTTTTTCGTTTATAATACAATGTTTCTGATAAGCAAATGTTAGATATGATGTTTATAAATAAAACTTTTGAGTTGTATCTGATAGTTCGGGGGGGGGGGGCAAGTTGCAAGCGTATTTTTAATTAACTGGTTATTTCATTTAATTAAAAGTATATACTAAACGGTTAAGAATCGCTTGCTCTATAACCGTGTTATTTTATAATTGTAGCTGACCAGCTTCTTTGCAGTACTCACCACCTTTTCCACAACTCACTGCTTCAGCCATAATCTTATACCTATTTAACCTTATCTTGTTACCTGTAGTATCCCACTATTAGAACAAAAAACAAAATATCACTGTGTTTTACATTAACAAGCAGAAAAAACAAAGTTTGGCCTTGAACTACGGGGTGGTACAAGGTTGCCCTCTTCTGGCGAACTGTACAACAGTCTCTGGAGACAAAGACTGCTTTGGAAAATCTCACAACAGGAGGCCGTTTATGACCATGAAAAGCATATACTGCTTAATACTATTATCGCATCTAACAGTAAATTATATAATGGTTAAAAAAAATACTGTGCCCAGTTTATTTTTTAACAGTGTAAAATTGACATTTTTTATATTATTATTTGAATTTTTTTTTATAAAATTACTATAATCTCGGGGTGTACAGAAAATTGACAGCCGGGGTATTTCAAATATGCAACTGAAAGTTCCACAGCGCGAATTGCACTCCCACAACGAATCACAGGTAGTTATCAAAATGAATACTAAATCGACATTTATAAAATACTAACCGTTGTCCTGCAAAAAACACACACGATAAAATGATGCTTTCCAGTTAACAACATGTTCGTACGATTTCCATTTTCACGAGTCTCTGACCGTATCTTGTTCTGCTGTAAAGGCCTGGAAGCCTTCAAGTTGCCTGCAACTTCTAGTTATTATTAGTATTAGTATTATTATTTTTTAGCAGACACAATTATCCAGGCCAACTTACAATTGTGACATACAATTACCCATTTATACAGTCGGGTTTTTTACTGGACCAATCTAGATAAAGCAGCAATGTGTCCCCCACATGTGATTGAACTCACAAACGTCCAGTCAAAAGCAACAAATCACTAGTGTCTCGTTGTGTAAGGCCACGGAAAATTCACAATTTCACGTATTTGACTGCCTACAGTGAAAAATGTAAATATTGTTGATTTCAGGCTGATGTAAGAAATCAGATTCTGAAACATGGCAAAAATTGCACGTTGTTTTTTGTCAATTCCACCAAACTCTGTGGATGCAGCACGAGCAGTTTCTGCATATGGACAGGTTTTTTACACAACAAAGACAAACTACAAGTGTTGGAACTGCAACAAGATGCACAATTATTATAATTGTTATTTATTTTAGTACAGCAGCAGTGTCCCCCACCTAGGATTGACCCCACAATCCTCCATCAAGAGTCCAGAGACCTAACCACTACTCCACACTGCTGCCCATGCTGCCCTTCAACAACTAACTCGTTTTCTGCTCAAGGGCCAGATAATGTGTGTGCATGTGCGTGTTTGTGAGCATGTGAGTGTGCACGTGTGCGAGTGTGTGTGCGACTGTGTGGTGTGCATGCTTGCGTGCTCATCATATATAATTTAGTGTGTGTAAAAAAAAAAAAACGGTTTTGTCACTTGCACTAAACCCTGTTTTTAACATTTTCTTTTTCAAAGTCAGCATAACGCTATACAACACAGTCTGTTTAATTACTGTATGAACATAGCATACAAGTTTTAAATGTTTACAAAACTCAACAATGTTGCCGAATTTGTCATTCAAACTTGTTTAGTTTTTAAACTTGTTTGTCTGCTTGTTACTTTTTTCAGCCAACACATTTAAATGACCCTTGTTTGTTACATTTTAAAATATATTTTTTAAACGTTACAATGTAAAAGTTGACTCAGTAGTGGTCACGGGTGGGGTGAGCTGAGATAACCTTGACGATAATACCTATGTAGCTGACGACTACGCCACATAGTTTTTAATAAGGCAAGGACCTTAGTAACTGAATGATAATTATACTCTCCCGTTCAGGTTCTTTGATCCCCAGGTTCCCACACACAATGAAACCGTATCGGGTAAAACAAATTTTATTGTTCTCGACAGGGTACTAAAAACACGGTATTAAAAAAAAGAGATCGCTAGACTAAAATCAAAAAAAAGGACCACACTAGGGAATGCCAAAAACAGAACAGAAAAAAAAGCAAAAATCCACAGCACGCTAAGGCAATCCCCTCCTGAAGGTCACTAGCTCAGAGAAAAAAATAAAAACAAGGTCCACATAAAACACCACAGTCACGGACGTAACAAAGATGGGACGAAAACGTAAATCCCACACTCTCGGGGTCTCCCCCTCCAACTCGCTTGGTCCGTAATCAGACTCCTCATCGCTGGTAGGACAGCCGCTCTCTGCTGGACCTCTCCCGGCCGATCGACCACCACCCCGAAGAACCTGCGACTTTGCGTTTCTCTCCTCTCTCCCACGTTCCTACCACGCCCCCGGACCTCGCCCGATCCTCTGTGTACTGCCACCACGCCCGACCTGGAAGCTGGACTGGAAAACCTGGAGGTAAGGGAAGTAACACACCGTAGGCCTGGAATACACCCAGAAGGGTGGTACGAGGCCAACCAGCGTAGGTAAGTAGGTTCCTTTTTTTTTTTGCAATAAAAAAATACAAGGAATTTGTCCGTCTATGTAAACAATAACACAAGTAATCCTTTCTTCTTATTTCTTTCAGCGCGGGTAGAATTCAAAATGTAACCCCTCTCCCAGATCCGTGGGGAGAAAAGCCCAGGTGTCCAAAAGCTGGAACCCCAACCAATAACCCGTATCTTGTTCCAGAAACAGTGCAATAACAAAAGTGAGTGAACAAAAGAAAACAGAAAAAATTAAAGTATCCAAATTAAATCAACAATAAAGTAACAAAAAATAAACGTGAATGTGAATCCCTTTTGTTTTTTTTGTTTTTTTTTGTTTAAGTAAGATAGCTATGTTGGTTATCACATATAGTAACAGCCACAAAATACAGCCTTCCATCCTATACTGTCCCGCACAAAAAGATAAGAATAAAAAAAAATAGTTTTTCCAAACCCGTTGGATCCAGTGATTGAAACTCTGGCCAGTTCCCTCAGCAGCGTTCCAGCCAGAAGAAAAAAAATTCAGCAAACAGTCGATTTCCCAAGATGATTCCTCCAAGACTACGCGCTTCTGCCTGCACGCACTCCTCCAGTCCAGTCCAGTCCAGTCCAGTCCAGTCCAGTCCAGTCCAGTCCAGTCCAGTCCAGTCCAGTCCAGTCTTCTGTTTCCTGCCTCCATGTCTCTTCCTTCCTGTCTCAACTCCCTGCTTTATATAGTCCCACCTGGAGCGCCATTGGCCGTGGCACTAACCAGGCGGGGCTTCCTGTTGCTAGGCAGAACAGCACTCTGTCCATGAATCAGCACAGCAAAAAAAACAGCAGAAGGAAAAGAGGAGCAGATTCCACACAATTTAAAATATACAATATAAACACACAGGAACACATTCAAATTTGTCACTTGTGACATTATCAATGTATAAGATCAGGTTAAAGAGTAAGTAGCAGGGTGACATAGCTACCATTAAATGTTTCAACCTCGGTGACTTTCTTTGATGCACTATTAATTTTAGGCAACTTGCAATATATACTTTTTATATAGGTATATAAATGTGAATTGCTGTGGGTAAATGCATCAGCCAAATCAATTAATATGACGTAGTTTTCTAGCTTGCTATTTATTAATTTATTTATACATTTATAATATAAACATATATTCATTTCTACATTTATTTATTTAAAAATATTTAGTTTTAAATGTATTTATTCCTCTATGCATTTGTTTAAATAATTTATTTATTTCTACCAAATAAATTATTCCTTTATTTATTTTTAATTAAATGAGGAACTACAATTTATCAGAGATCAGAGATTTAGACAAGGACGCTACATGCCACTCTTGTGTGCAATTCCATTCTATGATATCTACCCTAACAAACAGGAAACTAGAAATTTTCACAGGAAATCAAAGCTGGTCAGGCTTGGATGTAAGCTTAAAAAATGAAAGCATTTCAACAACTGCGCAGTAGCACAGTAGGCTAAGGTCGTGTGCTCTTCAAGAATGTCATGTTGCAAGTTCAAACCATGGTATTTTTATTTTTTTAATTTTTCCTGCGATATGTGCTGTTTTAAAACATAAATAATTTGTTTAATATAAATGGTGTGGATATCAAACTGCTTGCATACCCTGGTTTGTTTTGACGTTGACCAACATGTGGAATCACATGATTGGTAGATGTCCAGTTATTTAGCTTTTCTGTTTGAATAGTCGCTACACACCCTTAAAAAGTAGACGGAAGAAGAAGAAGAAGAAGAAGAATTATTATTTTACCTTAGTTTGATGACTTAAATCTCATTGTGTATAAGAGGTATGTACATTTTTTTTCACATTTGAGGTAAGAATTTTTCAGACTTGATACTGGTACAGATGGTAATTCTAAGTGATTTAGTTTTGCCGCTGCAACATGGTAAAAACAACTAAACTCTTTGAGCTGTATAGAGACTCTCGGTAGTTACAAACAACTTTTTCTAACATGTACAAGGAACTACCGTTCCTCTCAATCAGATGGTTGTTAAATTTTAAATATTTGATTTTGCAGCGCATGTAACTGCAACACCATTTTTACATGGCAGGACTAACAACAGGACGATATCAATCCTTAGAATGTGATTAATCATTCAACTCATGCTTCCATCCATATTTGCAGTTTTCCCGACAACGCATTATCAATGCATGATTACAAATGAACACATGGGGCTTTGATGGGGCTTAATGTAGTGACTAATATCACCTCACAGATCATTATAACTCACAGTGATACTTTAAAAGTTATGCTTTTAAGACTATTCTCCAGTAAGGCAAATTAGTTGGGGAATGTATTACGCTTTATTCCAATCTTAAAAGAAAAAGTTCAAAATACACTTGCGTTGGCCGGGAACCTTCAAAGTTTTAATTAAGCCACTGTAACGTTGGCTGCTGGGACAGGTCCCGTCTTCCCTCTACTAGATAGGCGTTAATACAGCGACTGGTGTTTGTGGGAGATTTTTATGGTGTTTATTGATTGATTATTTCTGTAATTATTATTTCATAGACAGCAGGCTGGTGTGCGTCATGCCTGTACTAACACGATGAAGTAACTATTGGATTCTATTTTCTTTCAAAAAGGTGCATGCCATGAAGATGGAGTGTGATAAATAAAAAGAACAAGCTTCTCTGCCATGCGAGGAATTCCTCTGCCGTGACCCGGATTCGAACCAGGGTTGTTGTGGCCACAACGCAAAGTACTAACCACTATACGATCACAGTGATCTACCGAGAAGCTCATGTTTACTTTGTCATCTGGGCGCTACATGCTACACACACGGCAGAACAATGACGAGTTGCTAGAGGGCTGAATCGGCCCAGGTCAGGAATGGAGTAGGTCAAAGCCCCCGTGTCACCTCAGTGCTGGGACTGCTCCTCTGTGCAGATGTAACCGATATTAACATCTGTCACTAAAGGAATACATTTAAATTGTAGCTGCTACGCCACTCCCCAATATTAATAGGGAGAAAAGAAAATCTTAATTAAGGTTCTTTTCTATTGGGCAAGGACTTAGTTTAATAGCAGCATCACTTCCCAAACACAAAACCCAGAAGCCAAATAAATGTATACAAAATTTATTAACACAAAGGCAATTCATTAAAAAAACAAATTTAAAATGTAGCAGCAATTGTCTAAAGTTAGCAGCAATAAATGCAATGTAGAATATGGTTTTAATATAGCAGCAATGATATTAATGTATAAAAATGGGTTCAAATAGCAGTAATCACAATGTCACAGCAATAGCTACATATAGCAACAATAGTCAAATTACAATTAAAAGGCCCTGCCCTTAGTAGCAGTGTGATAAAACGGCAAAACAAAAATCAATATCAAAAGTGATGCTTAACATAATCCAAACGTTCAAGTGAAAATAAAATTAAGAACGAAACAACAAAACGAATCTCCAATACAACTTGTCCCAACAGGAGCGGAGCAGGTCAAAGCCCCCGTGTCACCTCAGTGCTGGGACTGCTCCTCTGTGCAGACATTGCAGTGCATCCCTTTGCAAAACAATGAAACAAAGTTATAATTAAGCAACTGTAACATTGGCTGCTGGGACAGGTCCCATCTTCCCTCTACTCAATAGATGTTAATACAGCGACTGGTGTTTGTGGGAGAGTCAGGTCATGAAAGCATTGGTGGTTCTGTGGCAGAATTCTTGCCCGCCACGCGGGAGGCATGGGTTTGATTCCCGGCCACTGCAATCTCTCTTTTTTATGGCATTCTTAAGAACCTCTTATTTACCATCCACAAAAGGAAATTGGGATTCACATATGTTTCACTTAAAACTCGTTCAATTCCTGCATCTGGTCAATCTCTTTAAACACTTCAACAGGACCCTGCAAGGCACCCACTAGGCAATTGGCATTAAAAGCTGCCACATCAATGGAGAACTGCACGAGTACTCTCGCTCTGATTACAGACAAGGGGCTTTGGGTTGCCTGCAATATGGCTCTCGCTCATGTCGGGCGCCGTGGCGTGTGCGCCTGCAATCCCAGCTACTGGAAGGTTGAGGCTGGCGGATCGCTTGAGCTCAGGATCTCTTGTGCTGCCATGGGCTGTGCTGATCGGGAGTCCGCTCTAAGCATGGCATTTCTGGGGGAGTTCGTGAATCGCCTAACGAGGGGTGATCCGGCCCAGGTCGGAAATGGAGCAGGTCAGCCCCCGTGTCGTTCACCAAGAAAACACGTATTCCTCAAAACAGAACATGTGGTCTACACTTCTTTGGAAGCTCATGGAACCAAGTTACTGACAGCAGCTGGCTCGTTGGTCTAGGTGTAAGCTTGTCGCTTCGGGTGCGAGAGGTCCCGGGTCAAATGTCCGACGAGCCTCTCTTTTTAATCATTTAGTGCTACACTTTTCCAATTTGGAGGTATTACTGTAAGGATGGGGCTTAATGAAGGCAGTTCTTAAGAAAAAAATCTTGATCTTTTGTAAATATAATGTTTTGTTATATTTTCCTCATCTGTAATACTTCCTCTTTAGTATAGTGTATGTATCAATATATATATATATATATATATATATATATATATATATATATATATATATATATATATATATATATATATAATTTGTAAAATATCAACAAAGAGCATTAAGGTTACGAATTTGATTTACTTGTCTTATTAAACACATAAAATTATTATTTGCTATGATTATTATTGGAGATTTATTATTGGATTATTTATTGGAGATTATTATTGGATATTTCAAACTATGTTAGTTGGGCCAAAATAGTTTGGTTGTCTGGGTATGCTTTTAGTGTCTCCCAAAGTGTGGCAGATGAAATCCCTGGGGTTGTGTTAGTATCAAGAAATAGACTAATCTGGTTAGAAAGAAAATTAACAAAATCAGCATGTGATAGTAACAATGGATCAAAACACCAGGGAGCCTGAGGTGAAACTCTCTCAGAAAACATCAATTCCATAATCAAGGAGGCATGATCAGAAATCATTATACTCTGGTAGGCACAGGACCGAACAGAGGGTAATAGTTTGTTGTCTATAAAAAAGTAGTCAATTTGGGAGAAAGTGTGGTGTACAGGAGAAAAAAAGAGTATTCTCTAGAGTTAAGAAACATAAAACACCATACATCTGAAACTTTGTATGCATCTAAGACATTGCCAATAGCTACTGCTGATTTTGAAGGGGGGCTTGGGTTAATTGAGGAGCGGTCGAAATCTGGATTCAGGGCACAGTTAAAATCTCCTCCTAAAAGGAGAAGATGGGTATTTATATCAGGCAAGAGTGAGCAAACCTTTAGAAATTTGTTATCATCACAGTTTGGCGCATACACATTAGCCAGAATTAGTGACGTGTTATAAAGATTACCGCTTACAATAATATAATGACCGCTTGGGTCTGCGATAGTTTGGGAAGGGACAAAATGCAGAAGAGGTTCGTAAATGGGTCTCCTGCAGGAATGCTATTCCCACTTTCAACTGCTGGAGATGTGTTAAAACGTTCTTACAATTGACAGGGTGGCTTAAGCCCTTCACATTCCAACTTATAAAATTAACTGGGGATCCGCCGGATTTACCTCCGTTGACAGACCTCACCTTTTAAAGGGAGTAAATAGGAAAAAGCCCAGAACCCCCACCCAACAACAGTAGCAAAGTGAGACATAGCAAGGGGAAAAATGAAAAGAGAGAAAAAGGTAAAGAAAAAAGAAGAAAGAAAAAAGAGCATTGGGTTTCATCCAGTTTTAACAGACCCATCCCCCCATCCCCCACGGTAATACACCTCTGCCTCTTTACAAACCGCAGTCACTTCGGCCTGGTTGGCTGATTTCTAACATAACATGGGCAATTTACAAGCAAAAACTGAAAAGCGTGACCTCAGATCTCGCGCTTTTATGGTCATGACAGTTCTGCTTTCAAATTTACATGAGAGTTTGTTTTAGAGAGATAATTTAGTTGTCCAAATGCAAACGACCTCATTAATAATAAAATAATGGGAGGGTTTATTTAAATATCACCACATGCGCTGAAAAGAGATGCTGCGCGATAAAGGATATTGTTCAAATAATGCAAAGGGGTTTACATGAGGCTTTACGCGCTAGGCAGAGATGAAGAGAAGGTTACCCCCATCTGTCTAGAATGCAAAGGGCTTGCAGTTAAAACGGTTTATGCTGCCAAGAAGAATAAAATAAAAATAGTTATTACTATTATTGTTTAGAATTAGTTGCTCTAGAAATGGTAGAAAAATGACAACCTTTTGTTTAATCAAATTGTACCTTCTGGCTTTGGACTGTTTGAAAAATGCCGCTCTGTCGGCCGTGGTGGTGATCTTATTTTAGTTTATAAGCTAGAATTTAGCCTGAGCCCTATTCTTACTCCCAACTACACTTCATTCGAATGCCTGGTTCTAAAAGTCTCTGATCCCCAGCCCTTGGTTGTTATTACTGTCTATAGACCTCCTAAACACAATGCTGTCTTTTTAGGTGAGTTTTTTGATTTGTTATCTTTGTTGTGTTTTAAGTTTGACAAGATTGTAATCCTAGGTGATTTTAATATTCACATTGACTCTGATCACTGTAACCTAGCAAGGGATTTTTTTTAGCCCTCTTGGACTGTTTTGGCCTTAAGCAGACAGTCCATGCTCCAACTCACAATAAAGGCCACATACTGGATTTAATTATCACTAACTGTCCTTTGGCTTCTCTCATGAGTAACTTAGATTTAGGAATATCTGATCATCTGGCCATTATATTTTAATTAGAACTTACTGTCTCTCTTTCTATTCCAAAGCGTACAGTCAACTTTCGAAACTGGTGCTCTGTTGATCATGTTAAGTTCTCTGAATCTGTCATTTCTTCAATCTCTGTTTTTCCTATTCCTAACACATTGGATGAGAAGGTGCAGTCTTTCAATAGCTCCTTAGCTAATACTTTAGACTCCCCGGCCCTAGTCAAGTCTAAGAACGTCTCTTACACCCGTCATGCTCCATGGTACAGCATGGAGCTGCGCTCTCTCAAGGCTGGCTGTCGTAAAATTGAGCATAGATGGCGGGATTCTGGTCTTACTGTCCATCTGCACTCCTGGAAGGAATCTCTGGTTGAATATAGGGCTGCTTTGGCAACTGCCAGATCTAGCTATTTTTCAAATATTATTTCTAATAATCAAGACAATCCTAGACACTTGTTCTCTACTATTAATAGATTGTTAAAGCCTAACTGCCCCTCCACATTACCAGCTTCACATCAGTTATGCAATAGTTTCTTAGAGTTTTTTAAGTCTAAGATTGACAATATTCGTCTACATATTAGTATTTCTTCTCAGACTCCTCTTGCACAGTCTCTCGGTCTGTCTGGCTTTGTGGGGTCCTCTCTATCCTGTTTTACACCTCTCACTCTTAATTCTCTTACAGATCTGGCCCTTCGTATGAAAGCCACCTGTTGTCTGTTGGATCTTATCCCCTCTGTTCTTTTTCAGTCCTGTTTTGAGCTGCTCTGCCCCTTGGTGTTAATTATTATAAATGAGTCCCTGAGTTTTGGTGTGGTCCCGGTTGCTTTTAAAACTGCTGCAGTCACTCCTGTGCCTAAAAAACCTCATATGGCCTTGGATAATGTTAATAATTTTCGCCCCATTTCAAATTTGCCCTTTCTAGCCGAACTACTAGAACGAGCTGTCACTAGGCAATTAAACTGGCATCTCACTGCTAATAATCTTTTTGAACCCTTTCAATCTGGCTTTCGGCATCTTCATAGCACTGAGACTGCCCTGGTCAAAGTCACTAATGGTCTGTTAATGGCTGCTGACTCAGGTGTATTATCAATTTTAATCCTCTTGGATCTTAGTGCGGCATTTGACACTGTAAATCACGAGATCCTTCTTGATAGATTAGAGTGTTTATTTGGCATCTCTGGCACTGCCCTCAACTGGTTTAGATCATATCTAACAGGACATCAGCAATGTATCTCCCTGGGTGGGTTTAGTTCTGAGGTTGCCAGTAACTTCTGGCATCCCGCAAGGCTTTATCCTCGGCCCCCTGTTATTTAGTATTTATATGTTTCCCCTCGGCCACATTTTAAGGTCTCATGGCATACGCTATCATTTTTACGCAGACGACACTCAAATCTATATTAATTCTAAACCTGATATCAATGTTGCTGCCTCTGCAGTAACTGCCTGTATCTCTGATATAAAAAATTGGATGTCGTCACAGTTAAGATGTAAAAAATGTTGCAAGACTGAGGTAATGCTGTTAGGTACTCCCCGCCAGCTAGGAAAAACCAATGCTTTAAATCTGTCTGTTGATGGAACATTGCTTGAGTTCAGATCTAAGATGAAAAATTTGGGGGTGATTTTCGATCCTGGGTTAACTTTTGAATCGCATGTGCTGAATACTGTCAAGGTTTCTTTTTTTCACCTTAGAAATATTGCCAGACTGCGTCCCATGCTTTCTCTACCTGCAGCTGAAAAACTGGTTCATGCTTTTGTTTTCTCCAGGATAGATTACTGTAACGCACTGCATGCTGGGGTGTCTAATAGCATCCTCACTAAAATTCAATTTGTCCAAAACTCTGCAGCCAGAATTTTGTCTCGGTCCCGCTCAAGAGATCACATTACTCCTGTCTTGGAGGCCTGGCTGCCTATCAGATTCAGAATTGATTTTATAATTTTAATGCTCACATATAAGGCTCTTCATGGTCGAGCTCCGACTTATCTGTCAGATCTTTTATCTTTTTACACTCCCACTCACAACCTCCGCTCTGCTGATCTCAGGCTGCTGTGTGTCCCGTCTGCTCACCTGTGCTCTATGGGTGACAGGGCCTTCTGTTGCTATGCCCCCAAATTATGGAACTTTATTCCACTAGAGATCAGGGACTCAGCTTCTTTGAGTGTTTTTAAAGCTAATTTAAAGACTTACTTTTTTAAAAAGGCGTTTTTATGATTTTAATGATTATTTTATTTCCTTGTGCTTTTTTATGTATAATCTTTTTATTTTATTGTTGTACTATTAATTGAGAAGCGCTGTGAGATGTTTGCTTTTAAGGGCGCTATACAAAATAAAGTTTATTTTTATTATTATTATTATTATCTAGACAGCATTCAGAACTGGGCAGACACATGGCAAATGAGAAAAGTGTAAAGTATTGCATGCAGGCAATAAAAATGTGCATTATAAATATCATATGGAAGATACTGAAATTGAAGAAGGGAACTATGAATAAGACCTAGGAGTTTATGTTGACTCAGAAATGTCTTCATCTAGACAATGTGGGGAAGCTATAAAAAAGGCCAACAAGATGCTCGGATATATTGTGAGAAGTGTTGAATTTAAATCAAAGGAAGTAATGTTAAAACTTTACAATGCATTAGTAAGACCTCACCTAGAATATTGTGTTCAGTTCTGGTCACTTTGTTACAAAAAGGATATTGCTGCTCTAGAAAGAGTGCAAGAGCAACCAGAATTATCCCGGATTTAAAAGGCATGTTGTATGCAGACAGGCTAAAAGAATTTAATCTATTCAGTCTTGAATCAATATGGACTATCAAATTTCCTTACACCACGCAGAAGCGGTTGGTGTCGTCTTTCTTAGCCACTATGACAATAGGACTGCACCATTCGCTCCTGGAAGGTTCAATAACCCCAAGCTCGAGCATGTCCCATACCTCTTTGTGAACGCCATTTCGTCGACTTTCTGGGATCCGGTTAGTTCTTCCGGGCAAGTCAGAAAAAACATTGCTGAATTCCTCAATAAGCTTATGCAGCTCCCGTTGCTGGTCTGGAACCAATTCTTCCCCCATCTGAATGATTTTTGTGCTAGGAGCCTCTGGACAGGGGCCTAAATAATCCTCTATGCTGTCTGGGGCTATAAACAAGACCTCCCTTGCCTGCCAGGGCTTTAATAAATTGACATGATAAATTTCACGTTCATTACAGTGATCGGGCTGTCTAATTTCATAATTCACCTTTCCTATAGCTTGAATCACTTCATATTGCCACTGCCATTTAGCACATAACTTGGATTCTGATGAGGGAAGCAGCAGCATTACCTTGTCTCCAGGTCGAATGGTTTGAATTAGTGCATTTTTGTTGTAATGCTGCGGTTGTCGGTGGACCTCAATGGAACTGCCTCTGGATATCGTGTTGCATAATCTACCACTACTAATATATGCGTATACCCAGAGTCAGAAAGTAGCAAAGGGCCCACTATGTCCATTGCAATGCATTCAAAAGGAGTGGAAATAATCGGCAGTGGAACCAAAGGGGCGGGGCGCACTCGACCCGGCGCTACTCGCTGGCAGTCTGGGCATGAGGCTACATATTTCGACACATCAGTATGAAGACCTACCCAATAGAATCGAGCCAATATCCGCTCCCTTGTCTTGTCAGCTCCGAGGTGCCACGCAAAAGGGATATCATGCGCCAGCCTCATTACGTCGGGCCGACAAGACGGGGGAACCAATAATTGTGTTACAGGCTGTCCTGTGCCCGCGGCTAGATTTACCCTATATAGTAATTGCCCCTTGATACTGAAGTGTGGATATACTAGCGCCCCAGCACCATCAACATCCTTATTATTTATTATTTCTTAACAGACGCACTTATCCAGGGCGACTTACAGTCATAAACAAAAATACATTTCAAGAATCACAGTACAAGTAATAATACAATTAGGAGCAAGATAAAAATACAATGACTTTGGTTCTAGCAAGTACAAGTATAACAAAATACCATTCAGTAATGGAGCAGATAACAGTGTCAGTGATAGTTATATCAGGATATAATTAAATAAAAAAATTCTGCAGATTAAATAACACTTGTGACAGATTACAGTACTCTAAAGTACAGGATTAAATGAAGTAAAATAGGGGGCAGATAAGAGCAAGTAAAGCACAGTTAAGGAAGAGTGATAAGTGTCCAGAGGGGAAAAAAGATGAGTTCTACAGGTGCTGTCTGAAAAGGTGAGTCTTGAGGAGGCGCCGGAAGGTGGTCAGGGACTGGGCAGTCCGGACATCTGTAGGAAGGTCATTCCACCACTGCGGGGCGAGTGTGGAGAAGGAGCAGGTTCTGGAGGCAGGGGAGCGTAGAGGAGGTAGAGCCAGTCTTCTAGTGCAGGAGGAGCTGAGAGGTCGAGTGGGGGTGTAGGGAGAGATGAGGGTCTGGAGGTAGCTGGGTGCAGTCTGGTCAAGGCATCTGTAGGCTAGTACAAGAGTCTTGAACTGGATGCGAGCGGTGATCGGGAGCCAGTGAAGTGAGCGGAACAGTGGAGTTGCGTTGGAGAAGCGAGGCAGATAGAACACCAGGCGAGCAGCGGAGTTCTGGATGAGCTGCAGCGGATGGGTGGCGGACGCAGGGAGGCCAGCCAGGAGGGAGTTGCAGTAGTCTAGGCGGGAGAGTACCAGGGCCTGGACCAGAGGCTGGGTGGTGTAGTTGGTGAGGAAGGGTCAGATTCTTCGTATGCTGCTCAGGAAGAATCGACAAATGCGTGCCAGAGTGGAGATGTGCTGGGAATAAGAGAGGCAGGGGTCCAGGGTTCTTAGCTGAGGAGGAGGGAGTGTGGTAGATTCCAGAGGAACAGAGATAGAGAGATCAGAGGAAGGGGAGGAGGAGGAGGGAAAGAAGAGGAGGTCAGATTTAGAGAGGTTGAGTTTGATGTGATGTGAATGCATCCAGGAGGAGATAGCAGACAGACAGGTAGAGATACGGGAGGGGATGGTGGAGTCAGAGGTGGGGAAGGAGAGGAAAATCTGAGCATCATCAGCATAGAAATGGTATGAGAAACCATAGGATGTGATGAGGGGGCCCAGGGAGCGGGTGTAGAGAGAGAACAGGAGAAGACCCAAGATTGACCCTTGGGGGACTCTTATTGAGAGAGGGCAAGGTGTGGAGGTTGCTCCACGCCAGGTTACTTGGTAAGTGTGGTTGGAGAGGTAGGAGGAGAACCAGGCCAGAGCAGTGCCAGAGATTCCCAGGTCAGCGAGAGAGGATAGTAGAATAGAGTGATCGACAGTGTCAAAGGCAGCAGAGAGGTCGAGGAGAATTAGGACAGAGGAGAGAGAGGCAGCTCGGGCAGAGTTTAGTGAGTTGGTGACAGACAGGAGGGCGTTTTCAGTGGAGTGAGCAGAGCAGAAGCCAGATTGGAGAGGGTTGAGAGTGGCAGAGAGTGGTTGGACAGGAAAGCAGAGAACTGGCGGTGTACAGCCCGGCTCAAGGGTTTTGGAGAGGAAGGGTAGGAGGGAGACAGGACAGTACCTCTGGAGGGAGGTGGGGTCGAGGGTTGGTTTTTTGAGGAGGGGAGTGATAGAGGCTTGTTTGAATGCAGAGGGAAAGACCAGAAAGGAGAGAGGTGTTGAGAAGGGAGGAGATGAAGGGAAGTAGAGCAGGAGCAGCAGCTTGAAAGAGGTGAGTGGGGAGGGGTCCAGGGCACACGTGGTGGGTTTGTGACCCTGGAGCAGGGAGGAGAGGTCAGAGTCTGAGAGGGGAGAGAAGGTGGAGAAGGAGGTTGAGTTAGTTGTCTCAGTGATGCTCCCTCCCATTTTGCGGTCCTTCTCTTTATTTGTTTTTCTAGGACGGAAAATGGGAGAAAACATTTCGGCTTGGAAAGGAAACACATCACCAATTCATTCCTTTTTTTCTGCCACGTTTACGTGTGCAGCTGAGACTGCCGTTAATTGCATTAATTCTTTAAATTTTGGCCAGTCTCGGCCCAGAATAACTGGGTGTGGCAACCTTTCCGCCACCCCTACTACCAGGTGACGTTTTATCAGTCCTCCCGATAAATATACTTTTAGTGTGGGGTATGCCGCCATGTCTCCATGGATACAGGAGCAGGCCACCTGACCTATTGGCCGCCACGACACACCGCCCAAGAGAGCTGTTCTAATTAAGGTTTGCTCACATTCTGTGTCCACTAATGCGTGGGTTTTCACATTGCCTAAAACCACTTCAATCATACAAGGCCCCTCTCGACCATTTTCCCTGCGCTTACCTATCTCAGGTGCCCAATTACAAGCGGCCACGTCACACTCCATGGCAGCGGGGCATGACCTGGCCAGATGTCCCTGTTGGTTGCACCTAAAACACGTTGGGGGGACAGAGGGAACATTGGTTATGTAGATGTCCCGTTGCTGGTAGGGCAACGGGGCAGGGGCAGCACTTCTACCCCAGCTGGGGGCCAACCTTGGTCTCCATGAAGAGGAGGCAAGGGGGCCCATTGCGGTCGGCGGTCTTGGAGGTCTGGGTCCCGGGACTGATGGTAGGGGTGGTGTTGGAGGAAAGAGAGGTAGGGGTCGGCTGCTCTGAGGGACGGGAACCGACAGTATCCCAATCCGAGCGGAGACCAGGGACCAGGGAGTCCTCATAATCCTCCGCCAGTTTTATGGCGTCTTCCAGGGTGTCGGGGTTGTGGCGCCGTATCCAGACCTGAGTATCGACACCAACCATATGGCAGAATTGCTCCACCACCACTGCTTCCCCCATTTCCAGGTTGGTTTTCTTCTCGGGGGTCAGCTAATGGACCATGTGGTCACACAACCGCTCTGCAACCACCCTGGGGCGTGTCTCCGGGGATCTTCGGTACTCCCTGAACCATACCCGGTGGGTCTCTGCCTTAATGTTGAGGTGGCGGAAAATGGCCATCTTGACCAGGTCCCGGCAAAACAAATTCAAAGAGCTAGGAAGTAATTAAAAGACAAGACCAAAACTGTGGTATTTTCTGGGATACTGCCGGCACCTTGCAAAGGACCATATGGACAGCTGGAAATACAAAATCAAAATGCATGGCTGAAATCGTGGTGCACACAGGAAGGCTTCACCTTTCTTGAACATTGGAGCACATTCTACAACAAGGACTATCTATATAGGCGGGACGGACTGCACTTAATCAAAAAGGGAACCAATCTACTCAGAGAAAGGATCTTTGAGGAGGTCCAGAAGCATTTAAACTAGAAAGGAAGGGGGTAGAAAACAAAACAGAAGGGAGACCACATCAAAACAAAGGCAACAACTCAGGTAAGACAGCTATTAAATGCATTTATCTTAATGCTAGAAATCTCAGAAACAAAATGTTAGAACTTGAAGCTACTGCACTAACAAGTAACTACGATGTGATAGGTGTTACAGAAACTTGGTTGTCTGAGAGTGGAGACGAATATAATATTAGTGGGTAAGAACTTAAGAACATAAGAAAGTTTTCAAACGAGAGGAGGCCTGTGGCAGGATGGTTGGGCAGTGACGTCAGGCAGAGGCAGGAACTAACTGCACAAACACCAAACTGCAGTTTTAAACAGAAAAATACGTGGTGGTGCCGTTTTATTCAAATAATACAAAATAAAATAAATATTTTTTACACAAAACAAAGTGCTCACAGAGCGAAAATAAATATTGAAACAAAACAAGTCTCGAACAGAAAATAACACGATCAGGCTGGGCAATAGCCTTCACTGAGTTATTCTTTTGAGTTATTCTTTTAAGTTTCGCTTTCTCTCGCTCCTCTCGCTCTCTCAGCTCTTGCTCCTGACACACCCACCTTGATTGCAGCGAGCTGCAGGCTTTTATGGAGGTGACCATCTCCCGATTAGCAACAAATCAATCATTCAATTAATTCGGGAGATGGCCGCCTTCTGCACAAGGTTTTTAAATTATTCCTGGCAGAGGAAGAGCACCAATGTCGCCTCTGCCAGAACATGTTTTAAAAATAAACAAAACAATAACAAACACGACGCACGTCATCATTAACACAACAATAATAATAAATACAAATAAATCATACACCAAAAGACACGGCTTTCGCCGTCATTTAAATACATTAACTAAATCATAATAATAAACCACAAATACAAAATAAACTGCACAGGGGCGAAGGGGGAAACCCTGTTCTAAAAATAAACAAAATACAGTTACACAGCAGTGCTCTCTACCACCCTGCTACAAGGCCATTCAGCCCATCTTGCTCGTTTGGTTGTTAGTAGCTTATTGATCCCAGAATCTCATCAAGCAGCTTCTTGAAGGATCCCACGGAGTCAGCTTCAACAACATTACTGGGGAGTTGGTTCCAGACCCTCACAATTCTCTGTGTAAAAAAGTGCCTCCTATTTTCTGTTCTGAATGCCCCTTTATCTAATCTCCATTTGTGACCCCTGGTCCTTGTTTCTTTTTTCAGGTAAAAGAAGTCCCCTGGGTCGACATTGTCTATACCTTTTAGGATTTTGAATGTTTGAATCAGATCGCCGCGTAGTCTTCTTTGTTCAAGACTGAATAGATTCAATTCTTTTAGTCTGTCTGCATACGACATGCCTTTTAAACCCTGGATAATTCTGGTTGCTCTTCTTTGCACTCTTTCTAGAGCAGCAATATCCTTTTTGTAACGAGGTGACCAGAACTGAACACAATATTCTAGGTGAGGTCTTACTAATGCATTATAAAGTTTTAACATTACTTCCCTTGATTTAAATTCAACACTTCTCACAATATATCCGAGCATCTTGTTGGCCTTTTTTATAGCTTCCCCACATTGTCTAGATGAAGACAATTCTGAGTCAACATAAACTCCTCGGTCTTTTTCTTAGATCCCTTCTTCAATTTCAGTATCTCCCATATGATATTTATTTCCTGCATGCAATACTTTACTCTTTTCTCTATTAAATGTAATTTGTCATGTGTCTGCCCAGTTCTGAATGCTGTCTAGATCATTTTGAATGACCTTTGCTGCTGCAACAGTGTTTGCCACTCCTCCTATTTTTGTGTCATCTGCAAATTTAACGAGTTTGCTTACTGTACCAGAATCTAAATCATTAATGTAGATTAGGAAAAGCAGAGAACCTAATACTGATCCCTGTGGTACACCACTGGTTACCTCGCTCCATTTTGAGGTTTCTCCTTTAATCAGTACTTTCTGTTTTCTACATGTTAACCACTCCCTAATCCATGTGCATGCATTTCCTTGAATCCCTACTGCGTTCAGTTTGTGAATTATGCAGGACTTTGTCAAAAACTTTCTGGAAATCTAAATAAACCATGTTGTATGCTTTGCAATTATCCATTTTTAATGTTGCATCCTCAAAAAAGTCAAGTAGGTTAGTTAGACACGATCTCCCTTTCCTAAAACCATGCTGACTGTCTCCCAGGATATTGTTACCATATAGGTAATTTTCCATTTTGGATCTTATTATAGTTTCCATAAGTTTACATATAATAGAAGTCAGGCTTATTGGTCTGTAGCTACCTGGTTCGGATTTGTCTCCCTTTTTGTGGATCGGTATTACGTTTGCTATTTTCCAGTTTGTCGGTACAACCCCTGTGTCGAGAGACTGTTGCATGATCTTGGTTAGCGGTTTGTAAATAACTTCTTTCATTTCTTTGAATACTATTGGGAGGATCTCATCCGGCCCAGGGGATTTGTTTATTTTAAGAGCTCCTAGTCCCTTTAACACTTCTGCCTCTGTTATAAAAAAGTTATTTAAAATTGGATAGGAACAGGTTGACCAAGTACACCTCTGTGTCATCCTCCGCTGTCAACTTCATCGCCCGAGCCTTCGGTGCCGACATTGCTGGTGTTACGGTAGGGGCTGGTGCTGTGGAAAGTGCCAGCCCTACCTTTTCAATGAGCGCAGTGTAGCCCTCCTCCCTCCTTCTTTCCTCTGTGTCCCGTCTGCTATCCAGCGCTTCCAGCAGCTCCGCTAGTGTGTTGTGATCCATCCCGTGTTCTGACACCACGTGTGGCAAAGTGGTTGCTGATTATGTACAGGTACAGAGGTGATGCAGTGCAGGAATAAACAGACAGAGATTTGTAATCCGGTATGGAAAAATATACGTTTTATTTTCGCTATAATCCAGGTCTGGTGACCAAATAATAAACTCTGGTTATACACAGCGATGCGTAAAACACGGAGAACAGTAACAGGGATTGCAGCCCTAAACAATAAACACAGTATCTGTCCCACAATATACATCCACGGTCACCAGTCCTGGGTGCGTGCTGTAGTGCCCGTTTAAAGAGTGACAAATAGTGCAGTGCTGTTCCGGGTTCAGTGCTGGCTCTTAGCGACAGTTCCGGAATGTGTTAGCCGTCTATAAACACACAAGTAACAATTATAGACAAGACAAACAAACAAACACTCACGATACTCTTAATACACAGTGCACGGGTCCTTCCGGGTCTATTTCGAAACCAAAAACGAAGGAAAAGATTTACAATTCTCCGGCCCCTTTTATGCGATTATGCATGACCCCTTGGTAAACGATTGCAGCTGACTCTATTGCCTGCAGCTGCTACCTCGTTTACTTTCCAGGTCAATATATTCCCTCACTGGAGTCTCGTCTTTTTCCAGGCTGACTGACTTCCCGACCCACGGAATGAACTGTCAGGACAACCTGTCCAAAGCCTTTCCCTTTCGCTACTTAGTACCCTCACAGGTCGAGAGGGAGATTTACAACCAGAACTCATTATATTTCCGTCACACACCCCTAATATCCCCATAATCTGATATTATCAAAATCTTCTGCTCAATAATGTTGATTCACCTCCTTGTGCTCCGTCTTTCAGGTGAGACGTAGTTGTAAGTGACTATGTAGCTGTTGCATAGTTCACACACCCTAGTCTCTGTAAGTCGCCTTGGATAAAGGCATCTGCTAAATTAAACTAATAATAATATCCCCAGAATCTGATATTATCAATAGCTTCTGCTCAATAATGTTGATTCCGACTTCTATACCAATCGGATAAGTGTTTTTCTAGATATATGTGAAAGTCTAAGTGTTTCCATGCATATGGACCAATAGGCTCACTTATTCTACATTCATGAACCATCTGGTGATCTGCAATGAGGTGTGCTGCTTTTTGATCTTGTATCACGATACAAACGATACAGACCTATTACCATACGATTCATCGACATGTGATGAATTGATACACCCTACCCAGAGCCCCATATACCTCATTCTATCAGCAGCAGATCTCTGGTCAATTATAATTCTACTTACAACTACAATTACAGCACCACTGTTTGCTGAAATTACAATTACAATTGCAGGGGCTCCCGAGTGGCGCATCCAGTAAAAGCACTTGCATAGAGTGCCAGATGCGCCCTGTAGTCTGGACGTCGCGAGTTCGAGTCCAGGCTATTCCTTTGCCGACCGAGGACAGGAGCTCCCAGGGGGCGGCGCTCAATTGGCCGAGGGGGGGCCAGGGGGTCCTCGGATCACCGCGCACCAGCGACCCCTGTAGTCTGGCTGGGTGTCTGCGGGCTTACCTGTAAGCTGCGGTGTCCTCCGACGCTGTAGCTCTTGGGTGGCTGCATGGTGGGTCCGCAGTTTGAAAAAAAGCGGTCGGCTGACAGCACACGCTTTGGAGGACAGTGTGTGTTCGTCTTCGCCCTCCAGAGTCAGCGCAGGGGTGGTAGCGGTAAGCCGAGCATAATAAAATAATTGGCCATTCCAAATTGGGAGGAAATAATAATAAAAAAATAATAATTGGCAACGACTAAATTTATAAAAAAAGAAAAAAAAAATTACAATTGCAATGCTACTGTGTTCAAATACAATTACAGTTATTATTTATTTCTTAGCAGACACCCTTATCCAGGGTGACTTACAGTCGTAAACAAAAATACATTTCAAGAATCACAGTTCAAGTATTAATACAATTAAGAGCAAGATAAAATACAATTACTTAGGTTCTAGCAAGTACAAGTTACAATGATGCTGCAGTAATTGCATATAGAATTACACTAGAAAGTCACATAAACAGCTACCCACACACATGAATATGTTTTGCTGTGTTTACTCTACCCAGCACTAACCACAGGTACAAATACACAGACACTGTAGAACGATTTTTTCAAATGTCTAATGGGTGGGAGGACATCACTAAAATATTATCCCCAAGCAAAAGCACCCCACACTGGGAGAACGCTCTTTTACCTTCATGGCCCTGACGCTCTGGAGCTCTCTCCCTGCTTTAGTGTGTGCAGCTCCCACCGTCGCTCGCGTCAAATCAGCTCTCAAGACCCACTTATTCTCTTGCATTCCATGCTCTTCAAGCCTGATATCTGTTATTAGCTGTTGTCTAATTGGCTTTCAGATTTTTCACTCTCTTATTCTTATGATTCTGTATGACACACACATCCACAATATTCAGGTCACATCCTAACCTTGTATTTAATGTACCATGCCTTGTATTTCACTGTGTTTAACGTGCCATGCCTTGTATTTCACTGTATTTAATGTGTTGCATGGTTTTCACTGTATTTAATGTGTTATAACTAGTTTCTCAATATCTTGCAAAGCGCTTTGTGATGGGGGTCCACTGTGAAAGGCGATATATAAAATAAATATTGATTGATTGATTGAACGTTCGATCAATGTAAAAACATAACATGGAACTGTGAATGATTAGTTTTGGAAAGGTGTGTGATTGAACTGGAATTGATCAATTACCATATTCCTTCAAAATTAAGACCCATTTTTAACCAATGTTTTCTTCTAAAAAATGGCCTGCATTTTCAATTCGAATATAGTATAGTGATGCGTTTATTAGAATCGCCAACAAAAGATGCGACTGTCTGAGTACACGAACAGCAGCGTGACTGACTGGCAGTTGATGCGACTGTCCGAGTTCACGAACAGCAGCGTGACTGACTGGCAGTTGATGCGACTGTCCGAGTACATGAACAGCAGCGTGACTGACTGGCAGTTGATGCGACATCCGAGTTCACGAACAGCAGCATGACTAACTGGCAGTTGATGCGACTGTCCGAGTACATGAACAGCAGCGTGACTGACTGGCAGTTGATGCGACTGTCCGAGTACATGAACAGCAGCGTGACTGACTGGCAGTTGATGCGACTGTCCGAGTACATGAACAGCAGCGTGACTGACTGGCAGTTGATGCGACTGTCCGAGTACACGAACAGCAGCGTGACTGACTGGCAGTTGATGCGACTGTCCAAGTACATGAACAGCAGCGTGACTGACTGGCAGTTGATGCGACTGTCCGAATACACGAACAGCAGCGTGACTGACTGGCAGTTGATGCGACTGTCCGAATACATGAACAGCAGCGTGACTGACTGGCTCAGTTCTAATCAGAGCCCCGAATTTTTCTCCTTGCCAAGCATTACCAGTTCACAAAAAGGGAGAAAAACGTGTGAGTAATCACAGCTGGAAATGAGAAGCAGCTCATAACTGTAATGCTCTGTGTGACAGCAGACTGGAAATGAGAAGCAGCTCATAACTATAATGCTCTGTGTGTGTGACAGCAGACTGGAAATGAGAAGCAGCTCATAACTGAAATGCTCTGTGTGACAGCAGACTGGAAATGAGAAGCAGCTCATAACTGTAATGATCTGTGTGTGTGACAGCAGACTGGAAATGAGAAGCAGCTGCACATGGATTCCAGTTCCACTCCAGTCTATGGTAATGCAGCGCTATTTCAGTTCCACTCCAGTCTCTGGTAATGCAGCACTATTCCAGTTCCACTCCAGCCTATGGTAATGCAGCACGATTCCAGTTCCACTCCAGTCTATGGTAATGCAGCACTATTCCAGTTCCACTCCAGTCTATGGTAAAGCAGCGCTATTCCAGTTCCACTCCAGTGTGCCGCACATGGCTGGAGAGCTCAATCCCCTCTGCTGACTGCTCCTGATCCAAGTTTTTCCTGAGACAGATGTCAGAGACACACAAGGAGGGCTCAGAGTTTAACTGCAGCAATAACAAAAGCTTTAAAGGATGATGACACTTCTAGGCTTCAGAGTGTTCAAGTCCCATTGAAATCACAGAGTGCATTTCAGGGTAAGGAGTAGCTGTGTATCCACTGTAAAGACACTGTGTGGAGGCAGCAGCTCTGTGACATTACTGACAAAGGGTTATTATTAATACTCTAGATTGAAGAATCAAAGAATAAAGATTATGAGTCCAATATCTCAAAATGGTAGATCTTTATGATGTGGAAACCAACAAAAAACCACATGAGCCCAATATAGCATCTTAGGACACAGATCTAAGTGAAGGGTACCGTTAGAGTTTGCAAGAGGGATTCTTAAGGAGCACATCAGAAAGTTTTCATCTCCATTTTCAGTGCTGTAAAGGATGATGACAGGCAGAGATAGCGAGTGCTGCCCCCTGTCTGTACACATACTGGCTAATACTGACTTACCTTGACTTACCACCAGCAAGACATGGGGAACCTGGAAAAACATATACAGATTGTTCAGTTTGTTTCTTATATTTGTGTTAACAAAAAAAATACAAACTTGCAAAACGTGTGTTTTGTAAATTAGCTGTGCATGTTTAATGATGAAATAATGATTTCTTAATGAACTATCCCTAAGACTGGGCTGTGCTGTTTAAAAAGAAGCCTGCATGTGTGCTGTGACAGGCCAGGTGAAATGTGTGTACTGACTGGGAGTCTCACCTTGGGTCCTGCAGTATTGAACGAGCAGTAGAGTGAACACAATGAAATGAATCAGAGAGAAGCTCACTCTGTAGCCAATAGCAAAAGCGTTGTGCTAGTGAATTCCTGTTTAAAAGTGGTAAGTGGTAGCAGGTGTAGTGCGGATACAGTAATTCCAAGAACACACAGACAACAAAGTACGGGTGAGAATGATTGATTTAATGGTTTATAATCCAATGGTCTGATGACCAGCCAGTAAATAATAAAGAGCTGGCAATACACAACAATGTGTATTGCACAGTAATGAAACAAAGGGTTGCAGTCCCGCAAATAATAGACACGGTACAAAACACACACAATTAGACACACACGATCACTGTTCCAAAGTGAGTGCTCTCAGTGCTTGTGGTGAAATACAATATAATACGTGCTATTAGTGACACAGGTGCTGATAACAATGTTTATTCGTGACGGTAGTGCAGTGCTGGCCCTTGACGACAGCTCCGCATCTGTGTTTAGCCATCTAGTGATAACAAAACACAGACAATTACTAAACAGACAAACAAAACAAAACACTCACGAACTCCTTTCGGTTATTATTTTGGGCAATCTCCCGGTCCTTCCAGTTTCCTCGTAACAAAACCCAAGCGAAGGAAAAGATTTACAATTCGCCAGCCCCTTTTATGCGATTATGCATGACCCCTTGGTAAACGATTGCAGCCGATTCTATTGCCTGCAGCTGCTACCTCGTTTACCTTCCAGGTCAATACATTCTCGCACTGGAGTCTCGTCTTTTTCCAGGCTGACTGACTTCCCGACCCAGGGAATGAACTGTCAGAACATCCTGTCCAAAGCCACCACTATTTTGTATCCTCACAGGTCGAGAGGGAGATTTACAACCAGAACTCATTATATTTCCATCGCAATTCCATATACCTTGACTGAGCTGATACCCTGCTCACACTCGCTCTATAGGAAGAGCCTTCAGCCACTCTGTCACTCGAATGTCTGTCTGCTGTAACTGCATTTTATTAGAACCATCATTTTATAAGATACTCAGTCAGGGAATCGATGTGTTTTCATTTGATTGTTTGTCAAAAAGCAGAAAATAATGATTTGTTTAAAATGTAATCAAACCCATGCATGAAGCTAAAACATGAGTGGGAAATATACACCACTGAATTTGCAAAGTGTAAAAACAGTGTCTATACTGTGCAGTATTTGTTACCAATCCATTCTGTTGCAATCACTGGTAATTCAGTGATCTGTTTAGGCTCTATCTCTTCACACATATATATAATGGGTTAAATATATTACAAAGAAATATAAGCTTAGTGATTGCATTTCAGAAGTGAATTGTAATAATCATTCAATCCATTGTGTTGTAATTGCTGGTAATTCTGTGGTCTGTTAATTCTGTTTCTTCAGGGAATGGGAATATAATGGGATCACAAATGTGACCTATTTTACTGTGTGATCACTTTCAATCATCAAGAACAGTCATTTAGGATGGGTTTGTAATCTTACTTTGCACTTCAATGTGTAGCTCCTGGTTGCTCTTCTTCACTCCCTGTGACTCCACAGCACACGTGTAGCTCCCAGTGTGGCTCTTCTCAGTGCTGGCTATGCTGTACAGTGCAGAGTCAGTGCTGTTAGTCACAGGCTCCCTGTCTCTCACAGTGGAGTTGAGGGCAGGGAGTTTTGTTCACTGCTGCCTCACAGGTCAGGTTAACAGCCTCTCCCTCCTTCACTGTGGCTCCAGGAGAGACCGTCACATTCACCCATGAAAACATTACTGAAAAAGGATTACATGAAGACAGGTTAGTGTTTGTGAAGCTGTATGACCAAGATATAACAGTATCTGTTATACAATGACATTAGAAATGTGTGCAGCAAAGGAGAAACCATATTAAATGGGGGATATCAACTTCCCCCATATAAAATTGGGAAACCCGGTGGGGAGCATGACAGACGAAATTGAAATGGTAGAAATGACAAATGACTGCTTCCTAACGCAATTTGTCAAGGCACCGACTAGAGGGGAGGCATGCCTTGATTTAGTCTTTTCAAATAACGAAGACAGAATAACTAAAACATAGGTCAAAGAACCATTGGAAAACTCAGACCACAACATGGTCTCATTTGAAGTGTTTTTTAAAACCCCAAAAAGTAACGAATAAAGCTAAGGTTTACAATTTTAAAAAGGCTGGCTATGTGGAATGAAGCAGAGATTAACAGAAGTAGATTGGAGTATGTGACAGGGTAGCCGTGTGGTGACGTCAGGCCAGCAGCAGGAAGAAAAACAAAACAAGCAAGTACTGCGGTGCAAAGGCGCTGCAGCGCCGTTTATTTAAACAAAAATAAAAAGAATATTTTAACAAAAAAAACTGCTCACAGAGCCAAATAAAACAGGTATACAAAAACAAAATCACGAACACAAAATACTATGATCAGGCTGGGCAGTAGCCTTCACTGATCCTACTTTTTTTTTTTTTTTTTTTTACCCTCCTCTCGCTTTCATTCACTCCTTCGAACACCCACCCAGAGCGCCGAAAGCTGCAGACTTTTCCCGATTAGCAACAATTAATTAACTCGGGAGATGGTCCCCTTCTGCACAAGGTTTTTTTAATGTGAATGGGGCTTCCCATCCACGCTGTAAACCAATAACAAAACATACGGCTACGTCGTCATATATATTTTTAAATAAATATAAAAACGAAACAAAACACATGCAAAATAATACACACTAAACAAACACAGGGGCGGAAGGGTACTCCGTTCTAAAATAAATAAACAATACAAAAACAAAACCCCCACATTTTATGGCAGGGCTTTGCCCAGCCCTCTTTTCATGTGCAGAGCTTCTCTCCTGCTGCAGAGTATAATAGAGAAAACGTAGACAGAAAAAGGTAGTACTAGAGGCGCAAAACAATTGCATCCCAAAAGTAGACCAATCAAAATCTAAAACAAAATGGCCAAAGTGGTTTAATAGATCAATTAAAAAAATATTCAGAGAAAAAAAATCACTTTACAGAGTGTTTAAAAGGTAACAGCAAATGTTTCAGTCAAGACAGGAACAACCTATAAACAGCATCCAGCCCCCCTCTCCTCCCCAGGTTCTAAACCTTATGAACCTTTCACACTGGCATGCTCTACCCTGGTCAGAACCTACCTGGGTCAGGACCCGCTGTTACGCGGGTCGAGTACGTGATTTCACACTGATTTTGATAAAGCAGGGTTGACCTGGGTGACAGACACAAGTACACAATGCCCCGGAAGCAGCTTGTTACAGACGCTTCCATCCAAGCTTCTCTGGATTGAACCGTTGGCCCAAATGTTGATTAGATCAAATGTTTCTTCATCCCTGCTGCAATCTGGCTCATGCTGTGTATCAATCAACAAAAATACGCCTAAACAGAATAAACAGAAATGTTTCTTGCGGAAGTAGTTATTGTGTCGGCACACGAATGGCCGTCATGCATTTTGTCTCACTCAACCTGGGTCAAAGTGTGTAGACCCACATTCTGAGGTGGGTTGCTGGGAGCCAGGTCAACCTGGGTGCGACCCAGGTACATTGCATTGTGACCTGGGTAGCCAAGACCAGGGTCTGGACCCGGGTAGGAGTGCCAGTGTGAAAGGGACTTTAGCTTTATCTGCATTGATAATTCTCATTTACAATAGTGTTAGTGTTAGTCTTGAGTTTAAGTCCCACTCTCAAATCATTCAATACATATTTTTTTCTTGGTATTGAAAAAGGAGCAATAAGATTATTATTTTTAAAGTGGACATTTACTGTAAATAGATATGCTTTGTCATGGTGTTCTATATAACATCTGATATCGCTTTGATTTAGCTATTGCATGCTAGAGTAGGTGAGAAACTTCAATCTTAATAGACAGAGAGGCATAGAGAGGACTCGATTTAGAAATTGAGAATTAGAGAAATGCTGGAGGATTGAGACTCCCAATCACCTCTAGCAGAACCAAACAGCACCCCTTACTGCTGAGGGCAAAGCTTTAGTGAAAAGGAAGGAGAATCTGTATTACTCACCAGTTCCATTTACCCAGATGGGATCGCTGTGTTGCCAGTAAAATGTGTTCCTGCCCCGTCCAGCTCGACACCAGTACTCTCCACTGTGGGACAGAGCAGCAGCACTGATTGTGTATCCGGCTCCAGTTCCACTGCTGCTGTCAGGCTGGTACACTGGAGCTCCCTGCCTGTCTGTACCAGAGATATCTCCAGCCACTAGAATATGGCTGAACAGAGCAGCTCAGGGTGACTGTCTTCTTCAAATATTTCTCCCCCTCTCCCCTCCCGGGACAGTGCTGGCTTTGGTCATCCCACTGAAATACAGAAGATGACAAATAAGGACTCACGTTTACTTTATTACTGATTGGCTGTGGGCAACACTTCCCTAGCAGGATAGCTGTGGGGTATTATGTTCCGTGGAGACTATTTTTACTTGTATTAAATAAAACAGTTACTTGAACCTGGACCCTCTAGCAGGAGCAGCGCTGGTGGCGGAGGCGGGAATGACGGCCCGTCTCCCTCTGGTGGCGGAAGCGGGAACGGCGGACCCTCGGGAACAGCAGGCGGAGATGGCGGACCCTCGGGAACAGCAGGCAAAGACGACGAACCCTCGGGAACAGCAGGCGGAGACTGCGGCCACTCTGGCAACGGCAGCTCCACCCCCTCCGGCTCTCGGGACGGCAGCTCCACCCCCTCTGACTCTCGGGATGGCAGCACCACCTCCTTTGACTCTTGGGACGGCAGCAGCAGGGGAACCAGCAGGCATGCTCCCTCTGCTGGTGGCGGTGATGGAGGCGGAACCAGCAGGAACTCTCCCTCTACTGGCGGAGATAGGAGCGACACACAGTCCTCCCACGGCGGAGGAGGTGGCACCAGCAGGTATTCTCCCTCTGCTGGCGGAGGTGAGAGCGACACACAGTCCTCCCACGACGGAGGAGGTGGTACCAGCAGGTATTCTCCCTCTGCTGGCGGAGGTGGGAGAGACACAATCCTCCCACGACGGAGGAGGTGGAACCAGCAGGTATTCTCCCACTGCTGGTGGAGGTGGAAGCAGCAAGTCGTCCTCCCACGAAGGTAGAGGCGGAACCAGCAGGAACTCTCCCTCTGCTGACGGAGGTTGGAGCAACACACAGTCCTCCCATGGAGGTGGAGGTGGAACAAGCAGGTATTCTCCCTCTGCTGGTGGATACTTGGGCTGTGAACATTCGGCCTTCCCCCTCTTTGGTTGTGAACGCACCGACTCCCCTCTCTTGGACTGTGGACGCACAGACTCCCCCCTCTTGGGCTGTGGACGGTCGGGCTCCTCCCACTCAGGCGCAGGACGTTCGGGCTCCTCCCACTCAGGCACAGGACGTTCGGGCTCCTCCCACTCAGGCGCAGGACGTTCGGGCTCCTCCCACTCAGGCGCAGGACGTTCGGGCTCCTCCCACTCCAGGTCTGTGTCCTGTAAGACCTCCAGGTAGTGGTGCTCCTCATGCCCGTTCTGCATGCAGTGGGTGCACCACTCCTCTTCGTCTCATGTCTTCTTTCCTCTCTGCCTCCTTCTCCTCACCTCTGTTTGGGTGGGGCAGATGGCCACTGTGTGCCCAAACTCCCCACAACCAGGGCACCACTCATCTACTATGTAGATCGGGCCGATGTCCCCTGGTGGCAGCTGTTGCTGCTGCCTCTTGCATCTCTTCCTCCTTTTTCCTCCCATCCTCTTTTCTTTTATTTAAAAAAAACCGCTCACAAAAACATTCGCTATTCACAAAAACAAAAAAATAAATCCTGCAGTACTGCTCTGAGCCTCCCGGGGGGGCGCTATATACCACCACTAACACCACATGTGACAGGATGGCACAAGGGATGAGGCCCAGAGACAGACTGCAGTTCAAACAAACTACCTTTATTTAATAGAAAACACAAAATAAACAGGCACGAGGGCCAAACAAAAAGGTTCTTAAAACACAAACAATAAACACAAAGTAAAACTTACAAAAATAAGGCTTCCAGGCTGAGCTATGCCTTCACTGGAATACAAAATTAACAAAAACAGTACACAAAGAAAAAAACCACCCTTGCTTCCTCAGCTACCTCTCTCTAATGAGGAGCTGAGGCCTCCTTTTATGTCAGGTGGCTGGGTGCTAATTGATCACTAATGATTCCCACCTGACATAATAAACCAGGGCAGAGAGGAGAATTTAACCCCATCCCTGCCAATATTTCCAAGGGCAGAGCCCTGCTCTGCCACACCATGTCATATGCTTTGTCGATGTTACATCCTCAAAAAAATCAAGCAGGTTGGTTTCCGGTCCGGGGCCAGTTTCACGGCGGCCTCCAGGGTGTCGGGGTTGTGGCGCCGTATCCAAGCCTGGGTATCGGCACCGACCACATGGCAGAACTGCTCCACCACTATTGCTTCCTCCATTTGCACGTTGGTTTTGGTCTCGGGCGTCAGCCAGTGCACCATGTGGTCACATAACCGCTCTGCAACCACCCTGGGGTGTGTCTCCGGGGATCTTCGGTACTCCCTAAACCGAACCCGGTGGGTCTCTGCTGTTATGTTGATGCAGCGGAGAATGGCCTGTTTGACCAGGTCATAGCTGGCGGCGTTGAGGTCGCTCATCGCCTGGTAGGCTGACTGAGCTTCCCCAATCAGGCAGGGTCCCAGCTGGCTTGCCCAGAACTCTCGCGGCCAAGCCGCAGTGGTAGCCAGCTGCTCAAACGCCACCAAGTACGCCTCCGGGTCGTCCTCTGCTGACATCTTCATCACCCGAGCCTTCGGTGCCGACATCGCTGGTGCTGCGGTAGTGGGGCTGGCACTGTGGATAATGCCAGCCCTACCCGTTCAATGAACACGGTTTAGCGCTCCTCTCTCCTTCTCTCCTCTGCATCCCGTCTGCTCTTCAGTGCCTCCAGCAGCTCCGCTAACGCGTTGCAATCCATCCCGTGTCTAACACCATGTGTGGCAAAATGGTAATTAGTAGCAGGTGTATAGCAGGTGTAGTGCGGATGCAGTAATTCCAAAAAACAAACAGACAACAAAGTACGGGTGAAATGAGGGTTTTAATGATTAGAAATCCAATTGTCTGATGACCAGCCAGAAAACAATAATGAGCTGGCAATACACAGCAATGTGTATTGCGCAGTAATAATAAAGGGTTGCAGTCCTGCAAACAATAAGCACGGTACAAAACATACACAATTAGACACACACGATCACAGGTCCAAATTGAGTGCTCTCAGTGCTTGTGGTGAAGTACAATATATTACGTTGCTTTTGGTGAAAACAAGTGCTGTGGTGATCCGGCTTTGTGTTGGCCCCTGGTGACAGCTCTGGATTTGTTTAGCCGTCTAGTGCTATTTAACGAAACAAACACAGACAGTTACTAAACAGAAAACCCCAACAAAACACTCACAAACTCTCTATTTCAGTTTGGGGATATCTCCCGATCCTTCCAGTCTCCTCGTAACACTGAAACCCAAGCGAAGGAAAAGATTTACAATTCTCCGGCCCCTTTTATGTGTTTATGCATCACCCTTTGGTAAACGATTGCAGCTGACTCTATTGCCTGCAACTGCTACCTCGTTTACCTTCCAGGTCAATACGTTCCTGCATCGGAGTCTCGTCTTTTTCCAGGCTGACTGACTTCCCAACCCAGGGAATGAACTGTCAGACCAACCTGTCCAAAGCCTTTCCTTTTCGCTACTTAGTACCCTCACAGGTCGAGAGGGAGATTTACAACCAGAACTCATTATATTTCCATCACAGGGTATTACTGGCATTGTCTTACAGTGGTTCTGATCATACTTGTCAGATCATAGGCAGTGTGTTTCTATGGGCGGCTATACATCTGACCCTAGCCTGGTATCTACAGGTGTGCCACAGGGCTCTGTTTTAGGACCCTTACTTTTTAATATCTATATTGTGCCACTTGGACAGATCATATGCAGATGACACACAATTATATTTTCAGTCCACACCTGATACAAATGTGGCTGTTTCGGCTCTTGATAATTGTCTGACTGAGATTAAAACTTGGATGCGGCAAAACTTCCTACAATTAAACAGCGATAAAACCAAAGTAATTCTACTTCTCTCTCCTCGACAACTTAGCATAGTGATCGATGGGCTTGAAGTTAAATCTAGCTCTGCAGTTAGGAATCTTGGTGTGATCTTTGACCCTAGCCTTACTTTCGAGTCACATATCTGCAATGTCACCAAGGTGTCCTTTTTTCACCTTTGTAACATTGCTCGTCTGCGCCCTATGCTGTCTGTGCCTGATGCAGAAAGGCTAGTTCATGCCTTTGTTTCTTCCCGGCTTGATTATTGCAACTCGTTGTTTGCAGGTGTCTCCAAGCCTGCTATCAGCAGGCTACAATATAGTCAGAACTCTGCCGCTTGCATTTTAACTGGCACTAAACTGGGTGCCCAGATTACACCGGTTCTTGCTTCTTTGCACTGGTTGCTGGTTGAGAGCAGGATTGATTTTAAAATACTGTTGTTAACCTATAAGGCTCTAAGCAGTTTAGCTCCATGTTACATTGCTGAATTGCTTACACATTACAGACCCGTACAAAATCTACATTCTTCATCCTCAGCCTACAGCCACATTATTCCCTGCCGCATGGCAGGACTAGTAGTGACCCCAAGCGAAGCAAGACCCTCGACGACCCCAGGCAACGGCAGCAGCAGCGGACCCTTGGGAGGCGACGGCAACAGCAGCAGATCCTCGGGAGGCGACGGCAACAGCAGCGGACCCTCGGGAGGCGACGGCAGCAGCAGCGGACCCTCGGGAGGCGAACTCGGGAGGGTAGCCCCTGGCCATGGAGGCGGCAGCGGGAGCTCCACTTCTCCCTCGTACCCTGTACCCTGTGCGGAGCAACAGGTAGCCCCAGGCGATGCGGAGCAGCAGGCAGCCCCAGGCGATGTGGAGCAGCAGGCAGCCCCAGGCGATACGGAGCAACAGGCAGCTCCAGGCGATACGGAGCAGCAGGCAACTCCAGGCGATGCGGAGCAGCAGGCAGCCCCAGGCGATACGGAGCAACAGGCAGCTCCAGGCGATGCGGAGAAGCAGGCAGCCCCTGTCGATGCGGAGCAGCAGGCAGCCCCAGACGATGCAGGCATGGCATCGCTGAGCGGGGCGGGCTTGGCATCCCTGGGCGGTGTGAGGCAGGCATCCTTGGGCGGTGCGAGGCAGGCATCCCTGAGCGGTGCGAGGCAGGCATCCCTGAGCGGTACGAGGCTGGCATCTCCAGGCGATGGCGAACTGGCATCCGCAGGCGATGGCGAACTGGCATCCCCAGGCGATGGCGAACTGGCATCCCCAGGCGATGGCGAACTGGCATCCCCAGACGATGCACGACAGGGTGACAACGGACTCTCTGGATCTTGTCCCGATCCGTCCTGTCCTGAAGAGAGAGGCAGCTCCTGCTCCTCTCTCTCGGGTGGTGGTGGGACCAGCAGGTACTCTCCCTATGCTGGTGGAGGTGGGAGCAACCAACAGTCCTCCCACGGCGGTGGAGGTCGCACCAGCAGGTATTCTCCCTCTGCTGGTAGAGGTGGGAGCGACACACAGTCCTCCCACAGAGGTGGAGGTGGCACCAGCAGGTATTCGCCCTCTGCTGGTGGAGGTGGGACCAGCAGATACTCTCCCCCTCTGCTGGCAAAGGTGGGAGCAACACACAGTCCTCCCCCGGAGGTTGAACCAGCAGGAACTCTCCCTCTGCTGGCGGAGGTGGGAGCGACACACAGTCCTCCCACGGCGGATGCGGCACCAGCAGGTATTCTCCCTCTGCTGGCGGCGGTGGGAGCGACACACAGTCCTCCAATGGAGATGGAGGCGGAACCAGCAGGAACTCTTCCCCTGCTGGCAGAGGTGGGAGAGACACGCAGCCCTCCCACGGAGGTGGAGGCGGAACCAGCAGAAACTCTTCCTCTGATGGCGGATACCTGGGCTGTGGACGTTTGGCCTTCCCCCTCTTGAGCTGTGGACGCACCAACTCCCCCCTTTCGGGCTGTGGATACATGGGATCCTTCCTCTCCAGGTCCGTGTTCCCTTTCTGCCTCCTTCTCCTCACCTTCCGCTCTCTCTTGGCCTGTGGAGGTGATGTGGTCTGCTACTCCAGCAGCCAAAACCACCCAGACGCACAGGACACCCTCCCCATTGAGTAGGCCTTCCAGAAACAGGGGTCTTCATAGGGGCAGTCCTCCGGGCCATGCCCAAACTCCCTGCAGATGACACACAGGGGGGCCCCTTCAGCCCACCACTGCTCCTGTTCTGTGTCCCGTGTGGGGGTCCCAGCTGGGTGGGGTCCCGTGACCACCATCTCCTCACACCGCTCTCCTGCTGCTGCTTCTGGCAGCTCTTCCTCCTCTTTCCTCTCATCCTCCTTCCTCACTTTCTTCTTCCTCACTCTCCTTTTCTCCACACGCAAGAAAAAAACGAAACTAGAAAAATAGCAAAAACGAAAAAAAAAACAGAAACTGCAGTATCCTCTTCTGCCTGCGTCGAGGAGGCGCTGTGATCCCATGCAGGACACCACGTGTGGCATGAATGGCTGTCGGTGACGTCACGGCAGAAGCAGGAACGTAAATAAACTGATACCAATACTGCAGATCAAACAAAATCACGCGGCGGCGCCGTTTATTTAAATAAATACAATAATAAATCATAAAACAAAACAAATACAAAACAATAATCTGAACAGGAGCAGAGGGGGAAACCCCGTTCTAAAAATAAACAGATACATTTAAAGCAGCAGGGCTTACTGCCGCCCTGCTACAATTACATATACTTTTAATATGCTGTATGTACAGTATATATGGTTCTCTGTGTTTTTTGTGTTTGTACAGCGCTTTGAGATGCATGCATTTAGGCGCTTTATAAAATAAAGATTATTATTATTATATAATAAAAAAGCTGGCACTGGTTTTAATGTCTGTTTTTTAAAGATCACAGAATGAATGCTCAATATAAACACAGGTATCTAGAATGATTCATTTAATGTGAACACGTCATATGAATTGGGACAGAACTGAGATTGACACAGCAACAAACAAGAACAAAATTCACGCACCGATTACAATCCCATGTATAAATGTTATTCCCGTTGCCAATTCATTTAGATCAGTGTTTCTCAACGGGGGCAGTGCCGCCCCTCAGGGGCGTTCTGAAGCCAAAGGGGGCGTTTACATCCAAGAGGGCAGGAGGGGGGCGTTTTAGCTAAAAAAAAGGGTGTGTTGTGTTTTCTTATTTAAAATTAAGTTTGCTTTTATTTCAAAATGTTGATTAACTACTTCCACACAATGTGCCAGTGATGTACTCACTGACTTGTGCACTATAAGATTGAGGAAGCTCATCTGTGGAGGGCCATGAGGGCGAGCTCCGCATCCTCTATGGCCGGACCGTCGGCGGGTCTTGGAACCCCAGAGACCCTCCTCCATGACCTGTCCCAGGACCCCCTGCCAGACATCCCTGATGCGCAGGCTGCCTGCATTCGCTCTCCATCTCCACCAGCGAGAAAGGGTGAAGCGCTCCACAGGCAAGGGATATTATGGACCTGAAGGCCCAGATGGACCAGGTCCAAGAGTGTCTAGCTAAACAGGTGCCAGTGACCCAGGCCCAGGCCCCGTTGGAGCCCCAATTGCAATACCCCCCCCTCCCCTCGGGGAGTTCACGGGGGATGGGGAGAGGGGTCTCAGCCGATGCTTTCCATAGCGGCCTCTGGGGGCGAGGCCTCCTCCTCTGACATGCAGGTGGGTGGGACCCCTGCTGAGGAGGATCCGGTCTTCGAGGTTGCCTCGGAAGCCACTGCCCCCCCCCCCGTTGTCCGGCTCGGTTTCAGCACTTATGGGACACGCTGCAACTTTCTTGCAGGTCCCCTGGACGCCACCAGTGGAACCACACCGGTCCGTGTTCCGGACGCAGGCAATGGCTCCTCGCCCTCAGCAGTTCCCCGCCTTCCCAGACTTCATGGAGGAGGTACGCTCCTCCTGGGATCATCCGGCCTCAAGTCCTAGCATGCTGAAACATGCCACATCGCTTGCCTCCTTGGAGGACGTGGATAAGCTTGGCCAGGCGGGGTTCCCCCCGGTAGACTCCACCATTGCGGCCCTGGTTAAGGCCCCGCCGATGGGTGGATTGGCTAGGGACCTGGTGTGACGGAAATGCACCTCAGACAGGCATATGCAGCAGGGGCGCAGGCAACTCGTCTGTCTAACACAGCGAGTGTGCTTACTGCATACTTGGATGGCATATTGCACAAGGCCCCGCTCCCCGAGCCGGTGGCCACAGAGTTATGTCTTCTGTCCAGCACACTGCTACAGATCTCCGGTCTCCAGGGGCAAGCTGTTGGCCGCAGCGTGGCTGGCTTGGTTGTGGCTTGTAGACAGCTGTGGCTGTCACAAGCCAGGGTTCCTGATGCGGATAAGGCCACACTACTTGACGCGCCTATATCCCCAGCACATACCTTTGGGCCAGCCGTGGAGGAGATCTTACAGAGAGCCCACCGGGAACGCAAGGCGTCCCGGCAGGTGGCCGTGTTTCTCCCTCCCCACGCCTGGGGCAGGTCGAGCCGCTCATGGTCACCCACGGCTCCGCTGGGTGACCTAAGGCATTGCCTACAGGGCACATCAGCAGCAAGCACCCTGGCCCAACCGGCAGGGAACGCAGGTTGTGGCCAGTCTGCACACCAGTGTCACAGGAGGCGTTTTCAGGGCCACTGCCCTAAACAGCCACCCCAAACTGCCCCGCCTCAGCCTCGGAAGCCCGAGCGGGGCCCCTGAAGGCTGGCGGCCTCAGACCCCCTTTTCGGCACAAGTGCTGCAATACTGGCGCGCTTGCACCTCAGACTTCTGGGTACTCGCCACCATGCAAAACAGTTACGCTCTCCAGTTTCGCTTGGGACCTCCTCCCTTTCGAGGCATCATGAATGCTTTCATGACAGACCCTCTCCAGGCCTCGGTACTTCAGAAAAAAGCGTCCGCCTTGCTGGGCAAGCGTGCCATTCGCCTCATAGACCCCCCTCCCTCAGAGAGGGGTACTACTCAAGGTATTTTCTGGTACCCAAGAAGGACGGTGGTTTTTGCCCCATCTTAGACCTCAGGTTCCTCAACGGGTTCTTAAAAGAAAGGAGGTTCCAAATGCTGAAGCACCGTCACATCCTCTAGTTCATCTGGCCGGGTGACTGGTTCACCACCGTGGACTTACGGGATGCGTATTTTCACGTTCCTATTCGTCCAGAGCACAGAAATTATTTCCGCTTTTCCTTTCAGGGGAGCGTTTCCGAGTTTGCTATGCTGCCATTTGGCCTTTCCCTAGCTCCTTGTACATTTTCAAAGTGCGTGGACGCTATCCTGGCTCCCCTGCAGCTGCAGGGGATCAGAGTATCAAACTACCTCGATGACTGATTGATCTGTTCCCAGTCGTGGGAGGGAGCAGTGGCCCACACGGCAGTTGTGACAGCATCTGGTTAGGCTGGGCCTCACCATCAACGAGGCAAAGAGTCAGCTTACACCGGTGCAGTGCACTACATACTTGGGGCTCCGGCTGGACTCCTTTGTGATGTGCGCATACCTGTCGGACGACAGAGTTGCAACTATCCAGGGTTGCCTCTCCCTGTTTCAACAGGGATCGCAGGTCACCCTCCTATTGTGCCAGAAACTATTTGGCTTGATGGCTGCAGCCACATCAGCTATTCAGCTGGGTCTGCTTTGCATGTGCCCGCTACAAGCGTGGTTCAGTGCATTTCACCTCCATGCCAAACGCGACAGACACCGCCAGCTGACTGTGTCTCACGCGTGCTCGGCATCCCTACACTGGTGGAGAAGTCCTCTCACCTGCGCGAAGGTGTGAGTTGGGGGGCGGTCTGAGAAGGCAGAGGAGTACGCGGATCATGGCCGGACCGTTGGACATCCCTGCACATAAACATGCTGGAGTTGCAAGCGGTTTCCCTTGCTCTCCACCACTTTCTCCCAGAGCTGAGTGTTGAATTGGACGGACAACACGACAGTGGTAGCGTATGTCAACTACCAGGGTCCCCGGGGTTGCATCGCATAGCCTTCAGGCTATTGCAGTGGGCTCAGAGGGACTTGCTGTCCCTACGGGAGACACACATTCCCAGTGCAGTGAACTGGGCGGCGGAACTTCTCTCCAGGAGCAGTCCGCATCTGTCAGAGTGGCGACTCCACCCTCAGATAGTGGAGCGCATTTGGGAACGGTTCGGGAAGGCACAGATTGATCTCTTTGCCTCGGCAGAGACAACGAATTGCCCTCTGTGGTACTCCCTCCATCGCTTAGGGGGTCCACTCGGCGTAGACTCCCTCGCGGACAAATGGCCCAAAGCGATTTTGTACATTTTTCCACCTATACCGCACCTAACAGCCTTTCTCAAAAAAGTCTGGTTAGAGAAAACGTTGGTTTTCCTAGTGGCCCTCAAGTGGCCCAGGAGAGTCTGGTTTTCGACGGCTGTTACACGGCCAGCCCTGGGAGATTACGCTCCACTCGGATCTCCTCAGTCAGACGAGAGGCTCCCTTTGGCACCCGGTACCAGGCAGGTTCCAGCTCTGGGTCTTGCCCCTGAAAGGGACTGCTGGTTAGCCCTTGAGCTATCGTATGCGGTTGTGGGTACATTGCGGAGTGTGAGGGCAGACTCCACTAGGTCTTTGTATACCTATAAGTGGAGATATATCCAAACTTGGTGTCTTGCCCTATGCCAGTCATCTTACAGTTTCTGCAAGAACTGCTTTGTGCTGGTAGGTCGCCTTCTACCTTGAAGGTGTATTTAGTGGCTATCTCTGCTTGCCATGCCCCTGTAGATTCAATGTCTCCGGGCGCGCATTTTTTGGCTACCTGTTTTCTTAAAGGTGCTCGGCGATTATGCCCTCCTAGGAGGACTGTTCTCTCCGAATGGAGCCTTAATATTATACTGGAGCCTCTCACGAAGGTCCCGTTTGAGCCCATACACTCCATAGAGCTGAAGCATCTGTCTAAGCAGGTCAGTGAGCTGCAGGTGCTGCCTGTGCACAGCTCCTGCATGTGTGTTTGGGAAGATGGCAGCAGGGTGTCTCCGCGCACCAACCCTGCTTTCCTCCCCAAGGTGATCACAGCCTTCCACATTAATCAGTCTGTGGAACTGGAGTCTTTTCATCCACCTCTGTTTATTTCAATGGAGAATGAGAAATTAAACTGCCTCTGCCCAGTGCGGGCATTGAGATGCTACATGCATAGGACAAGAGCTCTGCGTCAATCTGACCAGCTCTTCGTCTGTCACGGGACACGGACCCTAGGACAGCCCCTCTCTAAGCAGCGTCTGTCACACTGGATTGAGGATACGGTCTCGACTGCATATAATCGTGCTGGCTTGCCCCCACCTGGTAGGGTAGCCGCACACTCCACTAGAGGGTTGGCTACATCTTGGGCCCTCTTCAGAGGAGCTTCGATGTCTGATATTTGTACTGCAGCTAGCTGGGCTATGCTGCACACCTTCTCCAGGTTCTACCGTCTTAATGTGGTAGACCCTGCCCTGCCTTCTGTAGGCACAAGGGTCCTTGAGGGTGTAAGTTCACACCACTAACCTCTGGGTTAGACAGTGCTTGTGTGTCCCTCATACGCTGCCGTTCCTTCTCCCTTGCGACGACTCTGGTGTACATTATCCCATACATAATGTTTGGTGGTCATCTTCTCTTTCAGGGAACCAGGGTTATGGTAAGTAACCTAACATTCTTAACAATTTACACGCAGTGTATGTACCTTAAAAATGGTCCTGGTTTGCCAGCTGTTTGTTTTTAACTATCCTGCATGTTAAGCAATCAAACTATTGTTTTTTTTTAATACATATCATTTCAGTGAGTGTATAGGTTTCAATAGACCCTAACTTACTGTATTTAGTACTGTGTCTTAAAATGTATTAGCGAAAGTAATAGAAGTTGACATATTGTAGCCAACGTGTTGTTGTTAATCGTGCTGTTTGTTCAGTTTTCATTGTGTTCATAAAGTTTATTCAAAGTCTGTTGTTGTAGAATGAACTACTGAAGTTGCTCAATGTCAGCATCCGTTTGTTTTATTTTTACACCTTGTCATTAAAACCACCGAGTAGCTGCTAGTGCCGCTGATTGCAAACACTTAGATTGTTTTTGTTTCATATAGCAGACTGACAGCCTTCATAGGATGTGTACAAAAACAGAGATTTACTTTCACATAGCAGAAAAAGGTCAATTACACAAGCAAATTCATACTGTATTTACGTTTTTTCGGGCAGATTGATTTGTAATGGTGATTTACAGTGGATTAAGGCAGGAATCCACTGTAAATCCAGATGCCCATAAGGATTTTAAAGCTAGGAGCCCGATGACCGTAAGAATTTTAAAGCTAGGATCCAGATGCCCATAAGGATTTTGGCCAACTTTGAGCCTTGTCAATGTGTGAGCAGAAGTTCTGACAATATTGTGCAATCTATGAAATCGCCCTGTATAATTAAAGTGAACAAAATAATCAATAATCTCCAATTTGCACAGTAACAGTTTTATTACAACAGCAAAAGCTTGTATATGAACATTGTTAACTGCAAATTTCACAAAGCTTACAATTAAAAAAATCTTTAACGACATGGTATATGCAAACAGGTCAGTGTATGTTAGGATCCCAAGCCGAAATAACACCCCATCGGCTTGGGGTTAAACCCGGGATAATTCTGGTTGCTCATCTTTGCACTCTTTCTAGAGCAGCAATATCCTTTTTGTAACAAGGTGACCAGAACTGAACACAATATTCTAGGTGAGGTCTTACTAATGCATTGTAAAGTTTTAACATTACTTCCCATGATTTAAATTCAACACTTCTCACAATATATCCGAGCATCTTGTTGGCCTTTTTTATAGCTTACCACATTGTCTAGATGAAGACATTTCGGAGTCAACATAAATTCCTAGGTCTTTTTCATAGATTCCTTCTTCAATTTCAGTATCTCCCATATGATATTTATAATGCACATTTTTATTGCCTGCGTGCAGTACTTTACACTTTTCTCTATTAAATGTAATTTGCCATGTGTCTGCCCAGTTCTGAATGCTGTCTAGATCATTTTGAATGACCTTTGCTGCTGCAACAGTGTTTGCCACTCCTCCTATTTTTGTGTCGTCTGCAAATTTAACGAGTTTGCTTACTATACCAGAATTTAAATCATTAATGTTGATTAGGAATAGCAGAGGACAAAATACTGATCCCTGTTGTATGGGTTTTCTTCATTACCAGCAGCTGACACAGCTTCTGTATTAAACCTTTGCGGTCCTACGTCGGACCTGGTCCGACATCGCAATTTTCCCTTTCCTGTCCAATGTCGGACCCTGACCGACATCATCAAAAAGTCACAAAAAACAGGTCTCTAGTAGTTTTTTCTCTGGAAAAACCCGAGAAAACCATTCAATGGCTGAGTGAGACCGATAGGAGCCGAGAGAAGCCGAAAAAAAAGGCGTATCTCATGAATACTGACAGACCTGACACCACATAGATAACACGGACATAAACAAACAAGATAGCTGCTTCCGCATCCAGCATTCAAAGAACATCACAGACATTTGCAGAGCTTTTTTTTAGATGTTATAGTAATAAAATAATGACTTGGATCGCATTATTGAGAAGTTTGGTGATAAAACGAATGATCAAGAGATGATTTATCGGTATGTATTATTATTAAGAGGCATTTGAAAAATATAGCGAACAAGGGGTGAGGCGGGGCTGGAGATGCAGTACTGAGTGTCCTGTTGATATGCAGTGCCTTTTAAACCTGTTTTACTGTGAAAAAATAAATTGGACCTGACGTGCCTGAGACGCGCTGAATACATGGACCGCTAAGGGTTAAAAGGCATGTCATATGCAGACAGGTTAAAAGAATTGAATCTATTCAGTCATGAACAAAGTAAACTACGCAGTGATCTGAATCAAGCATTCAAAATTCTAAAAGGTATAAACAATGTCGAGCTAGGGGACTTTTTTGACCTGAAAAAAGAAACAAGGACCAGGGGTCACAAATGGAGATTAGAAAAAGGGACATTCAGAACAGAAAATAGGAGGCACTTTTTTACACAGAGAATTGTGAGGGTCTGGAACCAACTCCCCAGTAATGTTGTTGAAGCCGACACCCTGGGATCCTTCAAGAAGCTGCTTGATGAGACTCTGGGATCAATAAGCTACTAACAACCAAACGAGCAAGATGGGCTGAATAGCCTCCTCTCGTTTGTAAACTTTCTTATGTTCTTATCTCCTGACCCATAGCAGAGAAGCACGAGTACCAGCAGATGTTTTGATCGGTTCCTTTGCCAACGCTGGGAACAACAGCTGAGTATGTGACTTCTTTACTAAGCCGCCTGAAATCAGTTTTTACCTAAACTCATCAAAATAATGCTTCTGCACGTGAACAGCAGAAACAGCACTGCGACATTCAAGTAAGACACAAAGTAAGACACAAAGTAAGACACAAAGTAAGACACAAAGTCCAGTTTTACACACCAACACTAAACACAAAACACAAACACAGTTCTTAGTGATAGTGAATACGTGCAAGTGGTGTAATACAGTTCTCCATGAAATGCAGGGGTGAAAGTGATGTCTGGGTTTATGCTGGCTTTCGCTACAGCTCCGGATTGTGCAACTTGTAGTCTATTAAAAAAACAGACGACAGTTAACAACACTAACAAACGCAAGACAAAACTCACGGTTCACGATACAGCACACAGACTCCTTGTAGGTTTTCAACACTAACCATTTTCCAATGACCAGATCACATCAGCTATGACCCCTGTTTATATCCTCACTCATGACCCCTTGGTTAACAAGTGCATCCGCTCCTCAGATGCCACACCGTTTACCGTCTGGGTCATTGAGTTTGGATACCGTAGCTGCACCCCTTTCCTAAATGACCAACTTCCTCCTACCCTACAGAATAAATTGTCGTGCCATTTAGTTATTGGTACTCTGTTCCCGTTACACAGAGCCCTCACAGGTCTAGAGGCAGATCTAACACCAAGCACCATTCGATCTCTGTCACAGTTATCTATAGTAAATTTGTTTTACCGGTAGCTAGGGAGCAAAGTAACAAAATAAATTAATAAAACCCTCCTGTAATAGCTAAGGAGCTAAAGCTTCAATTCTCTCAATCTCCACTTGAGTCCCCAGGGGCGTCTTGCCGGCTCCGCAAAATCACTGTCTTCTGTTCCACGACCAGGACAATCCCCCATTAACATGTGCCCTCTCCTGGAGAAAAAGGAAGGGAAGAAAACACAGCAGCAATAATCTATTCCAACAGCACTTAGCTCTTTTCAATCACACACCTTGCCAGACAGACTAAAAACATGACAATATAAAGAAAGTAAATTAAAAACATATCTAAAATCCCACAAAAAATAGAATCACTTCCAATCAGAATCAATACAAACAGGAAAAAAGGGTGCACCAGGGTCCACTGTAACAACTAGGTTTGCTGACAATTATAAAATCATACTGCAATGTCCTTTACCCAGTGATTTGCTTAATACACCCAGTTATCAAGGTAGCAGCCACAATCCAACGCAGCCTCAACCAATAATTCCAGCTCCAGTTCCAGTTCCAGCTCCGGTACTCCAGTATTCCAATACTTCAGTCAGCAATCACTTCTCCCCAGTTCCTCTGTATCCCGGCGTCTCTCTCTTCCTAGTTCACACTGTGCTGCTTATAAACCCAGTTGGCCACTCCTATTCCTGCCCAAAACCAATCAGACACCCCCAATATCTAATTGGCACTAGCACTGGCTCAAAAACTACATTTTCCAAAATCTAACAGGGAATGTCTATATAAGGCGCGAGTTGATGACGTAATACTCTTGCTTCTGCTCAGTCACAGTACTCCGTGCAATACAAACAAAAGAGGTGAGTAACTTAATTTACATAAAATAAATAACTGTGCTTCAAACAAATAAGTAATAAAGTGTTCTCACAAGAAAAACAAAAGTTAAATACGTGATAAACCAATAAAAACGTGTTATTTAAAACACAAACAATACAAAATTGGAGACTGGGCTGGAAACGCTAAATTGTCATTCAGGCTGCGCCCCTACACTTTACCACTATACCCGGGGCTCTTCCACATCGGAGACGCCTGGCTGTGAAGTTACGTTGGTGAAGTTAGCAAGCGGTTCGCAGCTCACGTTAATCCAGCTCGCTATTCCAGCCTGCAGTTTGCTATTCCAGCCTGCAGCTCGCTATTCCAGCTTGCTATTCGCTACTCCAGTTTGCATTCATTTTTTTCCAGCTTGCTATTATTATTATTATTATTATTATTATTATTATTATTATTATTATGTTTTTGCTTTTTTTGCAAATAAAAAAAAACACAAATGTGGCGTTTTACCGCGGTTTGATGCGTTTGATTTTTTTTCAATTTTCGAACTGTAGATGAAAAAAAAAACTGAAAATGAAAAGAACAAACAATATTTTCAGTTTTCCAATTTCTGAAAACGGTAAAAAAAAAAAAAAAAAAAAAAAAAAAAAATAATAATAATAATAATAATAATAAGAATTATTGGGGGGGGGGGGTAATGAGCTGATATCTATAAAGCGCACGGTAAAAAAAAATCTGTGGTGCAAATATTAGGAACACTTTATTTTGCTTAAGTTTATAATTATTGTGCACAAAAATAAATCTACATTGTGGAAATGATGAGCGGCTCACCTCTTACTGACTCCAGTCTTTCTCATCTGGTAACTTGCCTGTCACTGAGGCTACAGACCGTACAGCCCCCCCTGGCAGCTTGTACCGCTGTTTCCACACCAGACAGCCAATGGGAAGGCTCCCTGTCTGAATGCAAGAATCACAAGCTTTCCTACTGGCTGAATGCACAGGATTTGAGGGCACCAGTAAACTACTCACTATCTGCAGTGCCCAATCACAAAAAAAGTAGAGACACATCTAGGATAATAATATAAAAACATATATAATATATTGTCCTTGATCTAGGGGAGGCTTTTCGGGTTTGCTACAGCCCACATCACCATGGAATGTAGTTCCACCCAGGGTATTTACACTGCCTACTTCCTGACCATCTTGCTATTAGGGTTTCCAGCTTGCTATTCATTGCGACACTGCAGTGAATAGCTAACCAAATAGCTAACTGGTTGTTTTGACCTATTTTCCGACCAGCTAGAACCACCAAACTTGGCATGTACGATGTACTCGACGTCACCTACATTTCAGTACCATTCATTTCGCTGTGCCACTATAGGGGCGCTGTGGTGAATAGCTAACTGAATAGCTAACTTAATAGCTAACTGGCGTTTTTGACCTACTTCCCGACCACCTAGGACCACCAAACTTGGCATGTGACATGTACTCAACGTCACCTTCATTTCAGTAGGGGCGCTGCAGCGAATAGCTGAGTTTTTTGATTATCTGATTATTTTAGCAGACGTCTCACTGAGAGAGAGCACAAGGAGGTAAGTGACATGGTCACACAGCTGAGTTTGGATTTGAACAGGTGTCCTGCTGGTTACAAGCCTGTTTCTTTAACCACACAGCCTCCTATTATATCTTTGTATTTATAAATAGGTTTTATCCTAACTTGCTGCATCTTATCTTGTATTTATTTTATACCTTGCACATCCCGTAATTTTACTGTATTTAAATATTGTTCTTGTATTGCCCTGTAACACTTGTAAGTTGCCTTGGATAAAGGCATCGAGAAGAAGAAGAAGAAGAAGATGATGATTTTCAAACCACCGATGTTATGCAAATGTTACTGCAATATCTACAGATAAAACCAGTTAATCTTCAAGAAGGCAAGCACTTTAAAACCTGTCTGCATACAACAGAAAAAAAACTTGTGCAAATAAATGTTATGAATAATTATGTTCATACCATATCTATGTGGCCAGCTAAGCAAATATACATACATACATACATACATACATACATACATACATACATACATACATACATACAGTGCCTTGCGAAAGTATTCGGCCCCCTTGAACTTTGCGACCTTTTGCCACATTTCAGGCTTCAAACATAAAGATATGAAACTGTAATTTTTTGTGAAGAATCAACAACAAGTGGGACACAATCATGAAGTGGAACGAAATTTATTGGATATTTCAAACTTTTTAACAAATAAAAACTGAAAAATTGGGTGCAAAATTATTCAGCCCCTTAAGTTAATACTTTGTAGCGCCACCTTTTGCTGCGATTACAGCTGTAAGTCGCTTGGGGTATGTCTCTATCAGTTTTGCACATCGAGAGACTGAAAATTTTGCCCATTCCTCCTTGCAAAACAGCTCGAGCTCAGTGAGGTTGGATGGAGAGCATTTGTGAACAGCAGTTTTCAGTTCTTTCCACAGATTCTCGATTGGATTCAGGTCTGGACTTTGACTTGGCCATTCTAACACCTGGATATGTTTATTTGTGAACCATTCCATTGTAGATTTTGCTTTATGTTTTGGATCATTGTCTTGTTGGAAGACAAATCTCCGTCCCAGTCTCAGGTCTTTTGCAGACTCCATCAGGTTTTCTTCCAGAATGGTCCTGTATTTGGCTCCATCCATCTTCCCATCAATTTTAACCATCTTCCCTGTCCCTGCTGAAGAAAAGCAGGCCCAAACCATGATGCTGCCACCACCATGTTTGACAGTGGGGATGGTGTGTTCAGGGTGATGAGCTGTGTTGCTTTTACGCCAAACATAACGTTTTGCATTGTTGCCAAAAAGTTCGATTTTGGTTTCATCTGACCAGAGCACCTTCTTCCACATGTTTGGTGTGTCTCCCAGGTGGCTTGTGGCAAACTGTAAACAACACTTTTTATGGATATCTTTAAGAAATGGCTTTCTTCTTGCCACTCTTCCATAAAGGCCAGATTTGTGCAGTATACGACTGATTGTTGTCCTATGGACAGAGTCTCCCACCTCAGCTGTAGATCTCTGCAGTTCATCCAGAGTGATCATGGGCCTCTTGGCTGCATCTCTGATCAGTCTTCTCCTTGTATGAGCTGAAAGTTTAGAGGGACGGCCAGGTCTTGGTAGATTTGCAGTGGTCTGATACTCCTTCCATTTCAATATTATCGCTTGCACAGTGCTCCTTGGGATGTTTAAAGCTTGGGAAATCTTTTTGTATCCAAATCCGGCTTTAAACTTCTCCACAACAGTATCTCGGACCTGCCTGGTGTGTTCCTTGTTCTTCATGATGCTCTCTGCGCTTTAAACGGACCTCTGAGACTATCACAGTGCAGGTGCATTTATCTGGAGACTTGATTACACACAGGTGGATTCTATTTATCATCATTAGTCATTTAGGTCAACATTGGATCATTCAGAGATCCTCACTGAACTTCTGGAGAGAGTTTGCTGCACTGAAAGTAAAGGGGCTGAATAATTTTGCACGCCCAATTTTTCAGTTTTTATTTGTTAAAAAAGTTTGAAATATCCAATAAATTTCGTTCCACTTCATGATTGTGTCCCACTTGTTGTTGATTCTTCACAAAAAATTACAGTTTCATATCTTTATGTTTGAAGCCTGAAATGTGGCAAAAGGTCGCAAAGTTCAAGGGGGCCGAATACTTTCGCAAGGCACTGTACATACATACATACATACAGTGCCTTGCAAAAGTATTCAGACCCCTGACCAATTCTTTCATATTACTGAATTACAAATGATACATTGAAATTTCGTTCTGTTTGATATTTTATTTTAAAACACTGAAACTCAAAACCAATTATTGTAAGGTGACATTGGTTTTATGTTGGGAAATATTTTTAAGAAAAATAAAAAACTGAAATATCTTGCTTGCATAAGTATTCAACCCCCACAACCCCCAATATTTGTGCTCAGTATGTTTAATGAATGAAACAAATAAAAGGTTTAAACAAAAACAGCACACGGCACTTGAGGCCAAAATAAACAGACAAACAAAACAACACTAACAAAAATAAATGAAAGAAGCTATTTACAAACCACTAACCAAGATCATGCAACAGTCTCTTGACACGGGGGTTGTACCGACAGACTGGAGAATTGCAAACGTAATACCGATCCACAAAAAGGGAGACAAAACCGAACCAGGGAACTATAGACCAATAAGCCTGACTTCTATTATATGTAAACTTATGGAAACTATAATAAGATCCAAAATGGAAAATTACCTATATGGTAACAATATCCTGGGAGACAGCATGGTTTTAGGAAAGGGAGATCGTGTCTAACTAACCTGCTTGATTTTTTTGAGGATGCAACTTCAACAATGAATAATTGCAAAGCAAAGATTTCCAGAAAGCTTTTGACAAAGTCTGCAAAAAAGATTAATTCTCAAACTGAACACAGAAGGGATTCAAGGAAATGCATGCACATGGATTAGGGGAATGGTTAACATGTAGAAAACAGAAAGTACTGATTAGAGGAGTGTGGCAGGCTGGCTCGCAGTGGTGACGTCACGGACCAGGAAGTAACTGAAACCAAAACAATGGATGGGCGGGTGAAGCTGAGTGCAACGGCTCCCCATCTCTCGCCTACAGGAGGTTGATCACAGCAGGGAGGGTGACCATTATATCCCTCTCAGGCTCCGCCAGCCAGTCCCAGATCCCCTCAGAGGAGACGGGATTCTTCCGCCTCGGAGGATGCGGGTCCTCTCTCACCCTTGCTGGATGCTCAGGCTCCTTCCTCTCCTGCCATGGAGGGGGTTGGTCCGGTGCCACGTGCCCAACCTCACCAACCGCGAAGCACCACTCCTCACCCTTCAGGCAGGTGAGGCAGACGTCCAGCGTGGTAAGGACCCGCTGCTGTTGCTGCGCCTCCTGCTGCTGTTGTTGTTGCTGCTGCTGCTTTCTCCTCCGGCTACTCTTCCCCATTTTTTTGAAAAAACAAAAAAAACCGTCCTTTTCCTTCCTGGTCCGACTGTTGGAGGCGTTGTTTTGTCCCAAGCAGGACACCATATGTGGCAGGCTGGCTCGCAGTGGTGACGTCACGGACCAGGAAGTAACTGAAACCAAAACAATGGATGGGCGGGTGAAGCTGAGTGCAACGGCACTCAGCGTATTTATTAATAAACAAAACAAAAGATTTAAACAAACAAAACAGAAACCAAAGGGCACGAGGGCCAAACGAATAAACAGACAAACAAGTAAGTGGTGTGCTGGCTAAACCAGCACGTTTTAGCAATTGTTTTGTTGTATTCTACGCGCTCTCTCTCCGCTCTCCCGTACTCTCTACACTCCAACACTCAACAACCGCAGTACGGACAGCTGCAGGTTCTTATACTCTGGCCGAGGGGTTAACTAGTTGTTAATTATCTTATTACCCCTCGGCCACAGTCTGCACGCGTTTGGTAAGGATGCATGACTGTCAGCTAGTTAAATAATCAGTAGCTGATCAGTCATGCATCCTCACAGGGTTTTTAAATTATAAATAACAAAAGACGCGGCGCTTTTAACTGCGCCGCAAACAAAACACAAATAATAATAAATAGGGGCGGGACACTCCACCACAAGGAGAAACCTCAAAATGGAGCAAGGTAACCAGTGGAATACCACAGGGATCAGTCTTAGGTCCTCTGATATTCCTAGTCTACATTAATGATTTTGATTCTGGTATAGTAAGCAAAGTTGTTAAATTTGCAGACGACACAAAAATAGGAGGAGTGGCAAACACTGTTGCAGCAGCAAATGTCATTCAAAATTATCTAGACAGCATTCAGAACTGGGCCGGCACATGGCAAATTACATTTAATAGAGAAAAGTGTAAGTTACTGCATGCAGGCAGTTGCACGATCCAGAACTGTAGCGAAAGCCAGCATAAACCTGGACATCACTTTCACCCCTGCATCTCATGGAGAACTGTATTACACCACTTGCACGTATTCACTATCACTAAGAACTGTGTTTGTGTTTTGTGTTTAGTGTTGGTGTGTAAAACTGGACTTTTTGGTTACGGGTCAAACCCAGGGAATTACAAATACCAAGTGATACACGCCGCTGTTTCACTCCAACATTATTATTTACAGGTGTTTGCCATAAGGCTCTGGACATTATTAATTAAATCAATAAACACCCTTGCACCTGGAAATCATTGTCTATCTGTTTTATATTCGCTCTGCACTGCACTCACCTGTATTCACTCACCACTTTGCCACACATGGTTGTCAGAAGAGGGATGGATTACGCAGCACTGTCGGCGCTGCTGGAGCAGCTGGACAGCAGACGGGAGACTGAGGAGAGATGGAGAGAGGAGAGGTACACAGCACTGATCGAGAGGGACAGGCTGGCGATAACGCCCATAGTATCAGCGGGACCTACCATGACGGCCCCGAAGGCGAGGACGCATAAAATGACGGTGGAGGATGACCCGGAGGCATACTTAGTGGCGTTTGAGTGGCTGGCTACCACCGCGTCATGGCCCCGAGAGTTCTGGGTGAGCCAATTGGGAACCTGCCTGATTGGTGAAGCACAGGCAGCATACCAGGCAATGGCTGATGACGACGCCGCTCAATATGACCTGGCCATTCTCCGCCGTCTCAACATTACGGAGGAAACCCACCGAGTGAGGCTCAGGGAGTACAAGAGGTCCCCAAATACACGCCCCAGGGTGGTAGCGCAACAGCTCTGTGACCACATGGTACACTGGGTCACCCCGGCACTGAAAACAAGTGCACAGATGGGTGAGGCCATTGTTATCGAGCAGTTTTGCCATGTGGTTGGCGCTGAAACCCTAGTGTGGATATGGCGCCACAACCCCAACACCCTGGACCAGGCAGTAAAACTCGCAGAGGACTTCGAGGATTCCCTGGTGTCAGCCCAGTCCGGGCTACTCACCGCTCCATCACTGGAGCATCCGAGCACCACCCCCTCTCTGTGCACCTCCACCCCAACCACCAGGACCGACTCAACGACCTTCTAGACCGCCGGCCCCAATGGGCAACCTTGCCTCCCCTCCATGGAGACCAAGGTTGACCCCCAGCTGGGGTAGTGGTGCTACCCTGCCCCGTTGCCATACCAGGAGCGGGACAGATACCTCACCTCTGTACCCTTCTTTCCCCCTACCTTTTTTAGGTGCCACCAGCCAGGTCATCAGACCAGATCGTGCCCATCTGCGATGGAGTGTGACGTGGCCGTATGCAATCTGGCATCTGAAGCGGGTAAGCGAGAGGAAAATGGTCAGGAGGGGACTTGTATTGTTAATGCAAATTTGGTCACAGGGTGTGGTCAGACTTTAATTAGAGCATCTCTCTTGGGCGGTGTGTTGTGGCAGCCACAAGGTCAGATGGCTATCTCCTGTATCCATGGAGACATGGCAACATACCCCACAGTCAAAGTATACTTATTGGTCGGTCCGATAAAACGTCACCTGATAGTGGGGGTGGCAGAAAATTTACCACACCCAATTCTGGGTTGAGGCTGGCCAAATTATAGAGAATTGGTGAAATTAATGGCAGTCCCGACCGCACACGTAAATGTGGCAGAGAAAAACGAAAGGGAAATGATTGGTAATGTATTTCCCTTTCAAACTGAAATGTTTTCTCCTCTGTTCCGCCCAAGAAAAACAAATAAAGAGAGAAGGAAACAGAGATGGGAGGGAGCATTAATGAGACAAGGCTGGGGGCTGGTGGGAGCCTGCTACAAATGGTAACAAAACACCAGTCAAAGGGGGTTGGAACGCTGTGTGATCGCGAGGGCGAGGTTACTGGGCCATCAAGGGCAGATGTTACTCCCGCCCCTCTCAATATACCGGACATGTGGCACTCAAGCATGGACATAGTGTGGGCCAACATAACGACCCCTCACTAGTGCACACTTGGGGACAGGTCCGGTCTATTGAAGGTAAGGATGTTGAAGGTGCTGGGGCGCTAGTATTTCCACCTTTCATTATCAAGGGGCAATTGCTGTATAGGGTAAACCTTGCCACGGGCACAGGACAGCCTGTAACACAATTATTGGTTCCCCCGTCTTGTTGACTGGAGGTCATGAGGCTGGCGCATGATATCCCTTTTGCGGTGCACCTCCGGGGTGTCAAGACAAGGGAGCGAATATTGACTAGATTTTATTGGGTAGGACTTCATACTGATGTGTCGAAATATGTAGCCACATGCCCAGACTGCCAGCAAGTAGCGCCGGGTCGAGTGCGCCCCGTCCCTTTTGTCCCACCGCCGATTATTTCCAACCCCTTTGAACGCATTGCAATGGACATAGTCGACCCTTTGCTACCTTCTGACTCCGGGTATACGCATATATTAGTGGTGGTAGATTATGCAACATGATACCTGGAGTCAGTTCCATTGAGGTCCACTAGTGCCGCTGCAATAGCCAAAGAGCTAGTGCAGATTATGGCTAGAGTAGGGATCCCCAAGGAGATCTTGACTGATCATGGAACTAATTTATTTTCTAATACGTTACAGCAAGTATACAGGGCATCGGTTTATCATCCACAGACGGACGGTTTGGTGGAACGTTTTAAATCAGACCTTGAAGGTGATATTGAGACGATTTGTGAATCAGGAGCAAAAACATTGGGCATCGTTTCTCCCCTACCTCCTTTTTGCAGTGAGAGAGGTGCCGCAGAGTTCGACAGGGTTCTCCCCCTTCGAGCTCTTGTACGGCCAACAGCCTCGCGGCATTCTCGATCTGTTGAGAGAGGGGTGGGAGGAGCACAAAGGCTCATCCAAAAAGTAGTGCAGCATGTGCTCCAACATAGAGATCACATAGATTTGGTCGGTCATTTGGCCCAGAACAATCTCAAATCGGCTCAGCACCGACAACAGCAGCATTACAATCAAAATGCATTCAATCGAACCTTTCGACCTGGAGACAAGGTAATGCTGCTGCTTCCCTCCTTAGAATTAAAACTATGTGCTAAATGGCAGGGGCCATATGAAGTGATTCGGGCTATAGGAAAGGTAAATTATGAAATTAGACAGCCTGATCGCCGTAATGAAAAATAAATTTATCATATAAATTTATTAAAGCCCTGGCAGGCAAGGGAGGCCTTATTTATAGCCCCAGCCAATATAGAGGATTATTTGGGCCCCGAGCTAGAGACCTCTACACAAAGGACATTTCGATGAGGGAACAGTTACTTCCTGATCAGCAACAGGAGCTGCGTATGTTAATTGAGGAATTCAATGTTTTTTCTGACGTGCCTGGTAGAACTAACCTTGTTGAATATGCCATTGTCTCACCCCCAGGTGTCACAGTGCGAGAGAGACCTTATTGGATTCCAGAAAGTCGAAGAGGTGGCGTTCGCAAAGAGGTATGGGACATGCTCGAACTTGGGGTGATTGAGCCTTCCAGGATCGAGTGGTGTAGTACAATTGTGATAGTGGCCAAAAAGGATGGCACCATCCGCTTCTGCATTGATTTCCACAAGGTAAACGCTATTGCCAAGTTTGATGCGTATCCCATGCCTCGGGTCGACAAGCTTCTCGATAGACTGGGGACGGTAAGGTTTATTTCCACTCTGGATCTGACGAAGGGATATTGGCAGATCCCGTTAACTCGTAGTTCTAGAGAGAAAACACCAGAGTGGCCATTTCATTTCACAACCATGCCGTTTGGGCTACATGGTGCGCCCACTGCCTTCCAGAGACTGATGGACCAGGTTTTACATCCACATCGTGAATATGCGGCAGCGTATATTGATGATGTGATGATTTACAGCTCCACCTTGCGAGAGCATATGGCTAGGATCACAGCCGTCATTCAATCTCTAAGGGCAGCTCGGCTGACAGCTAACTTGTGAAAATGTGCGTTTGCCAAAAAAGAGACATAATACTTGGGATTTATAATGGGGAATGGCAGAGTGAAACCTGTTGTCACCAAGGTCCAGGCCTTGGTGGACGTGACAATCCCCAAAACCAAGGCTCAGGTGAGGTCTTTACTGGGGTTAGCCGGTTATTGCCGCTTTATCCCCGATTATGCCACAGTGGTTAATCCCTTAGTTGACCTCACCAGGAACAGCGCACCAAATTCAATTAAGTGGTCAGAAGAATGTCAGGGGGCGTTTGATATTGTTAAGCAGAGAGTTTGCCAGGCTCCTGCTCTCATCCCTCCAGACTTCACCAAGAGATTCATCCTCCACACTGATGCGTCGGATGTTGGTTTCGGTGCAGTCCTGTCCCAAATAGTAGCTGGAGTAGAACAACCCATTCTGTATATAAGTAAAAAGATGCTTCCTCGGGAGAGCAACTACTCCGTTGTTGAAAAAGAGTGTTTGGCCATCAAATGGGTTACTCACTCTTTGAGATACTACCTGCAGGGGCACTCATTTGATCTTGTCACTGACCACGCCCCCACTCAAGTGGTTAAGCACAATGAAGGACAGCAATGCCCTGATAACTCGGTGGTATATCGTATTGCAGTGCTTTATGTACCACATGGTACACCGTGGAAAGACCACCAAAATGCAGATTATGTTTCCTGGGAGGGGTGAGTAATGAGAAAGGTAGATTTAGCCGAGTGTTCCTTCGGCTCCACTCTGAGTGGTGGGAAATAAGAAGAATATAAGAAAGTTTACAAATGAGGAGGCCATTCAGCCCATCTTGCTCATTTGGTTGTTAGTAACTTATTGATCCAAGAATCTCATCAAGCAGCTTCTTGAAGGATCCCAGGGTGTCAGCTTCAACAACATTACTGGGGAGTTGGTTCCAGACCCTCACAATTCTCTGTGTAAAAAAGTGCCACCTATTTTCTATTCTGAATGCCCCTTTATCTAACCTCCATTTGTGACCCCTGGTCCTTGTTTCTTTTTTCAGGTCAAAGAAGTCCCCAGGGTCGACATTGTCTATACCTTTTAGGATTTTTAATGTTTTAATCAGATCGCCGCGTAGTCTTCTTTGTTCAAGACTGAATAGATTCAATTCTTTTAGTCTGTCTGCATATGACATGCCTTTTAAACCCGGGATAATTCTGGTTGCTCTTCTTTGAACTCTTTCTAGAGCAGCAATATCCTTTTTGTAACGAGGTGACCAGAACTGAACACAATATTCTAGGTCAGGTCTTACTAATGCATCGTAAAGTTTTAACATTATTTCCCTTGATTTAAATTCAACACTTCTCACAATATATCCGAGCATCTTGTTGGCCTTTTTTATAGCTTCCCCACATTGTCTGGATGAAGACATTTCTGAGTCAACATAAACTCCTAGGTCTTTTTCATAGTTCCCTTCTTCAATTTCAGTATCTCCCATATGATATTTATAATGCACATTTTTATTGCCTGCATGCAATACTTTACACTTTTCTCTATTAAATGTCATTTGCCATGTGTCTGCCCAGTTCTGAATGATGTCTAGATCATTTTGAATGACCTTTGCTGCTGCAACAGTGTTTGCCACTCCTCCTATTTTTGTGTCGTCTGCAAATTTAACAAGTTTGCTTACTATACCAGAATCTAAATCATTAATGTAGATAAGGAATATCAGAGGACCTAATACTGATCCCTGTGGTACACCAATGGTTACCTCGCTACATTTTGAGGTTTCTCCTCTAATCAGTACTTTCTGGTTTTCTACATGTTAACCACTCCCTAATCCATGTGCATGCATTTCCTTGAATCCCTACTGCGTTCAGTTTGAGAATTAATCTTTTAGGCGGGACTTTGTCAAAAGCTTTCTGGAAATCTAAATAAACCATGTTGTCAATGTTGCATCCTCAAAAAAGTCAAGCAGGTTAGTTAGACACGATCTCCCTTTCCTAAAACCATGCGGACTGTCTCCCAGGATATTTTTACCATATAGGTAATTTTCCATTTTAGATCTTATTATAGTTTCCATAAGTTTACATATAAAAGAAGTCAGGCTTATTGGTCTGTAGTTACCTGGTTCAGTTTTGTCTCCCTTTTTGTGGATCGGTATTACGTTTGCAATTTTCCAGTCTGTCATTACAACCCCTGTGTCAAGAGACTGTTGCATGATCTTGTTTAGCGGTTTGTAAATAACTTCTTTCATTTCTTTGAGTACTATTGGGAGGATCTCATCCGGCCCAGGGGATTTGTTTATTTTAAGAGCTCCTAGTCCCTTTAACACTTCTGCCTCTGTTATGCTAGTCATTTAAAACTGGATAGGAACAGGTTGACATGTGGGGCATGTTGTCCGTGTCCTCCTTTGTAAAAACCTGTGAAAAGTAATCATTTAATATATTTGCTATTTTTTTCTTTATCTATGATTTTGCCATTTGTGTCTCTTAGACATTTAACCTCCTCTTTGAATGTTCTCTTGTTATAATATTGGAAAAACATTTTGGAATTGGTTTTAGCCCCCTTAGCAATATTGATTTCTATCTCTCTCTTCACCTTTCTAACTTCCTTTTTGACTTGTGTTTGCAGTTCCAAGTACTCTTTCTGTGTACTTTGTTTTTGGTCCCTTTTAAACGCTCTGAAAAGTGCCTTTTTTCGCTGAATATTTTTTTTAATTGATCTATTAAACCATTTTGGCCATTTTGTTTTAGATTTAGATTTGTTTAGATTTCAATTTTGTCCGTCCGTCCGTCGTGCTCCCCACCGGCTTCTCCCATTTTATACGGGGGAAGCTGAAATCTCCCATTAGTATGGCTTCTCCTTTTCTACACGCATTTCTAATGTCATTGTATAACAGATTATTTTGCTTGGCGTCTGAATTTGGCGGTCTATAGCATGCTTCTATTATTATGCCCTTTGAATTTTTGTCCATTATTCTGACCCATATTGATTCAGCGTTGTTTTCTTTGTCCAGATTTAACACCTGGGCTTCAAGACTATTTCTTATGTATAGCACTACCCCTCCACCTCTTCTGTCCTGCCTGTCTTTCCTATACAGTGTGTACCCACTAATATTATATTCGTCTCCATCACTCTCAGACAACCAAGTTTCTGTAACACCTATCACATAGTAGTTACTTGTTAGCGCAGTAGCTTCAAGTTCTAACATTTTGTTTCTGAGACTTCTAGCATTAAGATAAATGCATTTAATAGTTGTCTTACCTGAGTTGTTGCCCTTGTTTTGATGTGGTCTCCCTTCTGTTTTTTTGTTTTCTTCCTAGTTTAAATGCTTCTGGATCTCCTCAAGGATCCTTTCTCCGAGTAGATTGGTTCCCTTTCTGTTTAAGTGCACTCCGTCCCACCTATATAGATAGTCCTTGTTGTAGAATGTAAAGAATTTAGCATTTGCTGTCTCTTGGAATGATTGAGTGTTGATTGAGTTAAAAGCTTTGGACCTGGCTGATATAGTGGGCCCAGGTCATACAGTTGTGTTTTTTTTTCTTTTTATTATTTTGTTTGAAGTTTAGTTTAATTATTTTTTTGTTTGTTTTAAAGAAGAACTTTTGCTGTGATTATTTGTTCAATTGGATGAATTGTTTCTTTGCTGTGTGTAATCAATTATTTATTTATTAATTTCACTTATGTTTTTAGTGTCTTACACTAAAGTTAGGAACTGCTTTGTCTGTGGCCCCCTTGTGCAACCTGGTGTGAACATCCTCAAATCTTACCATTATTGACTTGCATTATTATAAACCTATCATAATGATGACTAAAACTTTTAGCATTCTGCAGAGTCTTTGAGTTCTGTTTTAATTGAATTTGAACAATAAAAGTGCAATTACTTTTCTATATCTGTCTCTTTGTTGTGTTGTGTACGTCCTATCAGTCACTGATGCTCTGCCCAGTTAATTGCCTGTGCGGGAGATAATTGGAGGTCCCTCGCCTTCCTTGAGGGTGGCGTAGTCAATAATCTATAATTCTTAAATTCTTTTGTTTATTAATAATTAAATTCAAGTAGCACACTACATTTTGATTTTGTTTTTCCAGCTGTCCATATGGTCCTTTGCAAGGTGCCAGCAGTATCCCAGAAAATACCACAGTTTTGGTCTTGTCTTTTAATTTCCTTCTTAGCTCTCTGAATTTGTTTTGCAGGGATCTTGGCCTGTCTCTTCCAATGTTGTTTGTACCGATGTGGACGACTACTACCGGGTCGTCTCCTGTTCGTTCTAGGAGCCTGTCCACGTTCTCAGTGATGTGCTTGACAGAGGCTCCTGGAAGGCAGCACACTGTTGTAGTAAGGGGGTCCAAACTGCGAACTGAACTTGCTGTGTTTCTCAATATGGAGTCCCCAACAATCATGAACTCCTTTCTTTTTGCTGCCTGGCCAGCACTGTTTATAGGGTCCTGGATGTTGTTCCTTTCATTCTCTTGATGTTGGTTTTGGTCATCTAAATGTTGAAGTGGCTCAAATTTGTTGGATGTTTGAATTCCTGGTGCTTGTGTTTGACAAAGTTTCTTTTTTTCCCTGCTTCTGCCGATTTCCATTACATGAGAGTAGATGTTAAAACTTCATGCTGATTTGAACTTGGCTCTCGCCAAGATAAGCACCAACTAAGACGTAGCTTCACAGTAAACTAATGTGATCCATATGTGTCTCCATCCATTTGCGCTTCCTTCCATATGATGATGTAGATATCCTTCTGTCTGGTGTTGATGGCTGAAGTGTAATGCTGGCTCCAGGGATCAGCTTATTGCCTCCCTAGCGCATCAGCACACACAATGGCTGCGTTGCTGGCTCCGGGGATCAACCACAGTGCGGTCTCCCCAGCGCATCAGCATGACAACCGTCTGGATTGAGCTAAGTAGGGTACATCTCTGGGGTCTTCAAGTGGGCACCTTCCATCCTCGGTGTTTCATTGACTAGCCCACGACACCTCAAGAGGGCTCGACGGTGATTCTGGCGTCCCAGCTTCACCCCCCTCCTTCCCCCACCCAACTCAGCCCAGCTTACTTACCTGTACATCAGCGTTTCTTTCTTTCTATTGTGCTTGAGATCCCCAGCCAGAATCTTTCCGTCTCAACCACAGCCAGTTGCTGCTCCTCTCTGCTGCTTCAGATAAGTTCTTCACTGTGCACCGCAACTCTTGGCCATTGAATCCGACATCTCTGAGAAACCTGGTTGTAGAGTGTGCCACAAATCCTCGACAACCCACTTCCACTGGGTAAACCCAGACTCTCCATCCTCGCTGTTCCGCTTCAGTGGCTAGTTGAGCATACCGCAGTTTCTTCCTCTCATACGCCTCATCTACAGCATCCTCCCATGGCACTGTTAACTCTACCAGGTGAACAAGGCGTGCTGATCCAGACCACAAGACAATATCTGGTCGAAGGTTAGTGGTGGCAATCTCAGGTGGAAAAATAAGCCGTTGACCAACATCTGCCAGCATTTTCCAGTCTCTAGCAGCTTCCAGTTGTCCTGGGCGAGGATTGGTTTTAACACCTTTTCTTGGTGGTTGCTCTCCTGGGCGGAGGAATGTTGTCTTTTGTGTGTAATGTTTTGATGGAACAGGTGGCAACTTATTGGTCATGTTTCGCTTGTCTTCCAATGCTAAGGCCAAACATCGCAGCACCTGGTCATGGCGCCAAGTAAACCATCCTTGGCTAAGAGCCACCTTACATCCTGTCAAAATGTGCCTTAATGTTGCAGGTGATGAACACAAAGGACATGAGGGATCCTCTCCTACCCAGAGGTTTAGGTTCTGTGGTGATGGGAGAACATCATATGTTGACCTGATGAGGAAACTGATCCTGCTCTGTTCCATTGAGCATAGGTCTTGCCAGCCAATCTTGCGTTGTTCCACACTCTCCCATCTCATCCATTCTCCCTGCTTGGCCTGGGAAATGGCCTTTATACACCTCATCCTCTCCTCCTGCTTTTGCACCTCGTTGACTACCAGCTTCCTCCGTTGAGCTGGGGCTGCCTTGTGTCATGTAGGAGGAGCTGAACTGAGACCAAGACCCCCTCTTCCATGCTGAACTTGCCCCATGATATCACCAATTCGAAGGGCAGCCTTTGCATCCTCCACAGCTTTCTTTGCCGCCCACTTTCTTCCAGTTTTCAACACAGGTGCTGCCTCCCTTACGCATTTGTCGCGTGACTCTACTAATGTCATTTCCAGTCAGACCTTGGCACACTTAAACTCCTCGGTTAGAGCGGAGACAGGTAGCTGCAGTATTCCTTTACCATAAAGTCCCACTCTGCTGAGGCAGCGTGGAACTCCCAACCATTTCCTGATGTGTGAACTGATTAAAGCTTCCAGCTTCTCTACTGTTGTCAAAGAAACCTCGTACACAGTCAGTGGCCACAGCAACCTTGGCAGTAGACCAAACTGAAAGCACCAGAGTTTTAGTTTGCCTGGTAACGCGCTGCTGTCTATGCTCTTCAACCCTTCCACAGCTTGTTGTCTAACTTCTCCCCCACGAACTGTTTCCTTTAGATCCCCGTCGTACCATCTCCCAAGGCTCTTCACTGGCTTCTCAGACACTGTTGGTATTGCCTCACCATTAATGAAGAACGTTTTATCTACTACTTTACCTTTAATTATAGAGATGCTCCTTGATTTAGTGGGCTTGAATTGCATTCATGCCCATTCAATGTTATTGGTTAATTTGCCCAATAACCGATTAGTGCAGGCTACTGTTGTAGTCATGGTTGTCATGTCATCCATGTATGCTCGAATTGGTGGTAGTCGCATTCCAGAAGCCAAGCGCTCTCCTCCCACTACCCATTTTGATGCCCTAATGATTACTTCCATTGCCATGGTAATAGCCAGTGGAGAAATGGTGCATCCTGCCATTATTCCAACTTCTAGGCATTGCCATGTAGTGCTGAATTCTGAAGTTGAAAACTAAATTGCAAATCTGCAAAGTAGGCTTTCACTAGATTTGTTATTGTCATCGGTACACTGAAAAAATCAAATGCTGCCCAAAGAAGTTCATGTGGCACTGAACCATATGCATTAGCCAAATCCAGGAATGTCACATGGAGCTCATTCCTCTCCTTTTTAGCTGATTGAATTTGTTGCCAGATCACATTGATGTGTTCTAAGCATCCTGGGAAACCTGGAATGCCCGCTTTTTGTATTGAAGTGTCAATGAAGCAGATCTTTAATAGGTAAGTTGACAATCTCTGAGCAATAATGATGAAGAAAATCTTGCCTTCTACGTTTAATAGGGAAATAGGGCGAAACTGACTAATGCTTGTAGAATCTTTTTCTTTAGGTATAAAGACTCCACCTGCTTGGCGCCATGCTCTTGGTACAACCTGTTTTTCCCATGCTACTTTCATCAATTTCCACAGGATTCGTAGAACTCCTGAAGCACTCTTGTACACTATGTACGGAACTCCATTAGGCCCTGGAGATGATGAAGCCCTTGCTTTTTTCACAGCTTGCTCTACTTCTTTCCACTTAGGTGCACAGTCCTCCATTTGGTATTCTGGTGGATTGATAGGTGGGATGTCTGACGGAATTGACATAGGCTCCTGCCTTTTTGAATCTGTATGTGTTTCCTACAAATATCTCTCCAGCTCAAACTTACATGCTTTTAGTGTGCCATTCTTCTCACTGGTGAATAACTTCTTTACAAATTTGAATGGGTCTTTATAAAAGTTAGTTCTCGAACACTCCTTCTTTTTGTAGCGTTTCCGTAGGCGCTCAGTTCTGCGCAATGTTGCAAGCTTATCTTTTATGACCCTTTGTAAGAGATTGAGTCCCTCCTTCTGACTTTCTTCTGCTCTTCTCCATTGCTTCCTCAGCTGTCTCCTTTCTCTAACTAAGCGTTCAATGTCCTGCTGCCGTCTAGAGTGCCTATCTGAACCCAGCTGTTTCGACTCTCTTCCATCTCCTTGGTGGCTTTCAGTCTGCTAGGGGTGCAGACTTCCATGAATTGTGGGTGTGTCAGCTCCTCAAGCACCTGTTGCTGTCTCATTTCCTCCAGCTCCATTTCTAACAGACTTATTCGTTGAAGCAAGTCCTGGATCGTGCGGCACTTTACACACACTTGGTTGAGCTCTTTTGGGTTTTCTCGGATTTCCCACATCATGCAGTTGTCACAGATTACTGGCTTGAAGACCATGTTTTATTAGTGACAGAGAAGTGACAGAGATCGAATGGTGCTTGATCTCCCTTTCAACCTGTGAGGGCACTGTGTAACAGGAACAGAGTACCAATGACTAAATGGCACGACAATTTATTCCATAGGGTAGGTGGAAGTTGGTCATTTAGGAAAGGGGCGCAGCTTCAGTATCCATATCTCAATGACCCAGATGGTAAATGGTGTGGCATCTGAGGATTGGAGGAGCGGATGCACTTGTTAACCTAGGGTCATGAGCGAGGATATAAAATAGGGGTCATAGTTGACGTGATCTGGTCCTTGGTAAATGGTTAGTGTTGAAAACCTACAAGGAGTCTGTGCTGTTTCGTGAACCATGAGTTTTGTCTTGTGTTTGTTTGTGTTTTGTTAACTGTCATCTGTTTTTAATAGACTACCAGTTGCACGATCCGGAGCTGTAGCGAAAGCCAGCATAAACCCGGACATCACTTTCACCCTTGCATTTCACGGAGAACTGTATCACACCACTTGCACGTATTCACTATCACTAAGAACTGTGTTTGTGTTAAGTGTGTAACAAACTTACCTAGTGTACAATAACAAAACACCTAGGCCATAAATGTATACTAGCACTGGGCATAAAACATTCAATACCACAGTCCCAGCAGGTAAATCGGTACAGCAAACAACAAGGATTTCATGAGATCCAAGGGAGTAAATTTTAACAGGATAGGTTTATTATATATATTTATATATAGTACTAAGAACAGGTGTACCCTGGAGTAATCAGAACAGTAAGTCTTAAGTAAGATCAGAAATCTGGCAAATATCAACCCTGATTCAATAGTAAAAAAAACTAAACATCCAGGTTGGTAGAAAAAGCAATATCAAGTAAAACAATAGCAGAAGAAACTACACAGTATATCTCTAGATAACCCTTCAAGGAGCATACCAACTGCACATATCTCATAGGCTTTTTTACATATACATATAACAAAATAATAATGTATAGAAAAAACATTAATGGTCTGACTCGCTGTTGAACTTAATTAACCAGAAAAGAGAGGGAAGGAGACTCCAACAAAATACAGGTAGGCCAACCAATAATCAGCCTCTCATTCTATGGCCCTCTGGCCGAGCTGTTGCAGTAATGACGTCACGGACCAGGAAGGAACAACACATAAACAATGAATGGGCTGGTGAAACTGAGCGCTACGGCGCTCAGCGTATTTATTGAATAATAAATAAACAAAAGGTTTAAACAAACACAAAACACACTAAACAAAAAGGTGCGTTGGCCAAACAAATAAACAACGGAAACAAGTATACATACATTATCTATCTATCTATCTATCTATCTATCTATCTATCTATCTATCTATCTATCTATATATCTATCTATCTATATATATATATATATATATATATATATATATATATATATATATATATTGTGAATGATCCAGTAGCGTAGCTCTGCTGATCACTGGTTTCCCACTCCCACCAACTGGCACAGACTCGATACGTTTGCAGGCAAGTGTATTTTATTTACAATATTTACACAATAAAGCAAGTTCTGCTAAAGGCTAATGCCCGGTACGGGCCACTGACTAACTCACTTCTTCAACCCTCTCTAAGCTACTTCAAGACTACTGCACTTATAGGCTTTGGCCTGTGCACGGTCCACTTAGGTGGGACTGAGTCCACTGGAGCGAACCACACTGGCCACTGTAGATGTGAAGACAGGAGAGTAGTACAGGGATTCCTTCCACCGAAGTGAGTCAATCCAACGGTAAGAACCCAGGATGCGCTCCTTCTGCTGGAGTAATTCCTAAACACAAGTAAGTATAAAACAGACTCCCTCTGCTGGAGTAGATCTGCCACACAGATGAGTACAAGACAGGCTCCCTCTGCTGGAGTTGTCCTGTAACACAGGTAAGTACAAGACAGGCTCCCTCTGCTGGAATAGTCCTGTAACACAGGTAAATACAAGACAGGCTCCCTCTGCTGGAGTAGTCCTGTAACACAGGTAAATACAAGACAGGCTCCCTCTGCTGGAGTAGTCCTGTAACACAGGTAAATACAAGACAGGCTCCCTCTGCTGGAGTAGTCGTGTAACACAGGTAAGTACAAGACAGGCTCTTTAAAGAAGACTCCCAGGAACACAATTGAGATGACCCCAGACATCCAGAGAAGTGAACCCAGATAAAACAAGTTATATCCGGGCTGTGGGGAGGAACCCCTGCAGCCAACTCCTGGTCGTCCTCAGAAACAAATTGTGTCCCAACTAAAAGCAAGTGTCCATCTTTCCTGTGTAAAGCATATGCAATGTGTCTTGTATCTCTATTACAATAAACAGTGTCTTGCACATCCCGTCTAATGAATCCGTTCTTTCTGGTTATTATTCACTGTCCCTGCATCGCGTGAATAATCCAATGCACCCTCTGGTCGTAAAGCATAAAAACTAAACACCCTGCGGTTTTAAATTGCTGAGAGGTCAAATAAACTTCAACTAGCACCACAACAAACGAAAAATAAATAAACTTACACAAAACAAAAGGCCACAGGAAGTATCTGCGTTTCGCATTTCAGAGCAGAGTATACGAGTTTTGTGTCCTTCCATTCGGCCTGTCACTAGCTCCTCGAACCTTTTCGAAATGTATGGATGCCATTCTAGTTCCCTTATGGGCTCAAGGCATCCGACTGCTGAACTATCTGGACGACTGGCTCGTCTGCGCGCAGTCGAAGGAGCAGTTGGCACAGCACACAGTGATGGTTACAGACCATCTTCAGCGGCTAGGTCTGAAGGTCAATTCAGAAAAGAGCCGCCTCGTGCCGAGCCAACAGACTGAATTCTTGGGTCTGCATCTGGACTCAGTGTCCATGGAAGCGACCCTGTCGACACAAAGAGTTGCCTCGATGGAGCAGTGTCTCTCCCTATTTAGGTTGAGAGAAACAGTCAGCATGGAGCTGTGTCAGTGCATGCTGGGGTTGATGGCTGCCGCCTCGCAAGCCCTTCCTTTGGGCTTACTACACCAGAGACCTCTTTAGGCCTGGTTCAATGCCTTCGCGTTGCATCCGCAGAGAGACAAACACCGCCTACTTTTATGAGGTTCTACCGTTTAAATGTATTGGAATCCTCTGCTCAGTCATTCGGAGCATCCGTGTTACACTCTATGACGCCCTAGTTGGTGGTCATATTGAGTATTGTCACGATATGGTGTTGACCCCATGTGACAAAAAGCGAATGAATCCGAATCAACAATCTCCCTCTCAACCTGTGAGAGCACTGTACAGCAGGAATTATTATTATTATTATTTATTTCTTAGCAGACGCCCTTATCCAGGGCGACTTACAATCGTAAGGAAATACATTTCAAGTATCATAGTACAAGTAATAATACAATTAAGAGCAAGAGCAGAGCGAAGATGTCGAGTGGGGGTGTAGGGAGAGATGAGGGTCTGGAGGTAGCTGGGTGCAGTCTGGTCAAGGCATCTGTAGGCTAGTACAAGAGTCTTGAACTGGATGCGAGCAGTGATCGGGAGCCAGTGGAGTGAGCAGAGTATTGGAGTTGCGTAGGAGAAGCGAGGCAGAGAGAACACCAGGCGGGCAGCGGAGTTCTGGATGAGCTGGAGCGGACGGGTGGCGGACGCAGGGAGGCCAGCCAGGATGGAGTTGCAGTAGTCTAGGCGGGAGAGTACCAAGGCCTGGACCAGGAGCTGGGTGGCGTAGTTGGGGAGGAAGGGTAGGATTCTTCGGATGTTGCTCAGGAAGAATCGGCCAGTGCGTGCCAGAGTGGAGATGTGCTGGGAATAAGAGAGGCAGGGGTCCAGGGTGACTCCGAGGTTCTTAGCGGAGGAAGAGGGAGAGAGTGTGGTAGATTCCAGAGGAACAGAGATAGAGAGATCAGAGGAGGGGGAGGAGGAGGGAAAGAAAAGGAGGTCAGATTTAGAGAGGTTGAGTTTGAGGTGATGCGAGTGCATCCAGGAGGAAATAGCAGACAGACAGGTAGAGATACGTGAGGAGATGGTGGAGTCAGAGGTGGGGAAGGAGAGGAAAATCTGAGCATCATCAGCATAGAAATGGTATGAGAAACCATAGGATGCGATGAGGGGGCCCAGGGAGCGGGTGTAGAGAGAGAACAGGAGAGGACCCAAGACTGACCCTTGGGGGACTCCTGTTGAGAGAGGGCGAGGTGTGGAGGTTGCTCCACGCCAGGTTACCTGGTAACTGTGGTTGGAGAGGTAGGAGGAGAACCATGCCAGAGCAGTGCCAGAGATTCCCAGGTCAGCGAGAGAGGATAGTAGAATAGAGTGATCGACAGTGTCAAAGGCAGCAGAGAGGTCGAGGAGAATTAGAACAGAGGAGAGAGAGGCAGCTCGGGCAGACTTTAGTGAGTTGGTGACAGAGGGCGGTTTCAGTGGAGTGAGCAGAGCGGAAGCCAGATTGGAGAGGGTCGAGCAGAGAGTGGTTGGATAGGAAAGCAGAGAGCTGGCGGTGTACAGTCCGCTCGAGGGTTTTGGAGAGGAAGGGTAGGAGGGAGACAGGACGGTAGCTCTGGAGGGAGGTGGGGTCGAGGGTAGGTTTTTGAGGAGGGAGTGATAGAGGCTTTTTTGAAGGCAGAGGGAAAGAGACCAGAAAGGAGAGAGGTGTTGAGAAGGGAGGAGATGAAGGGAAGTAGAGCAGGAGCAGCAGCTTGAAAGAGGTGAGTGGGGAGTGGGTCCAGGGCACACATGGTAGGTTTGTGACCCTGGAGCAGGGAGGAGAGGTCAGAGTCTGAGAGGGGCGAGAAGGTGGAGAAGGAGGGTGAGTTAGTAGGGGATGCAGTGGGTGTAGGGGTTGGAGCAGGAGGGGGTGCGGGGGAGGGAGAGGTGTTAAAGAGTTTGCGGATATCTGAGATTTTAGAAGAGAAGAAGGAGGCAAAGTCATCAGGGGAGATAGAGGAGGGAGGAGGAGGTAGAGAATAGTTTACGTGGGTTGTTAGTGGAGGCTTGGATTACAGATTTGAAATAAGTACATTTAGTAGAGGAGAGAGTAGAGGAGAAGGAGAGGAGAGTGCGGTAAAGGTCTAGGGCAGCAGGGAGTTTGGTTCTCTTCCATTTCTTTTCAGCAGATCTCAGTGTGATTCTTGCTGAGCGGAGAGCAGAGGAGAGCCAGGGTTGGGGAGGGGAGGGGAGGGGCGAGCAGGTCGGGAGGTGAGGGGACAGAGGGAGTCGAGGGAGGAGGTGAGGGAGGAGAAGAGGGTGGAGGTAGCAGAGTCTACGGAGAGTTGTGAGAAGGAGTCGATAGGAGGGAGGTGAGAGAGAGCAGTGGAGGCAAGGACAGAGGGGGAGAGAGAGCGGAGGTTACGACTAGAGGTGACAGTGGGGGTAGGAGGAGCAGGGAGAGAGGGGAGAGACAGAGTAAAAGAGATGAAATAGTGATCAGAGAGGTCCAGGGGGGTGACAGGGTGGAGGGGCAGCAGGCCCTGGAGAAGGTGAGGTCCAGTTGACGGCCAGCTTTGTGGGTAGGAGGGGATGGAGAGAGACAGAAGTTGAAGGAGTGAAGGAGAGGGAGAAATTCAGCAGAATGGCTGGGGTTGGAGAGATGGATATTGAAGTCACCTAACAGGACAGTTGGGGTAGACAGAGAGGGGAGGGAGGAGAGTAGATAGTCGAGTTCATCTAGAAAGTGAGCGAGAGGCCCAGGGGGACGGTACAGTACAATTAGCAGGAGTTGACAGGGAGAGGTTAGTTGGACTGCATGAAATTCAAAGGTATTAACAGAGAGTGAGTAGAGGTCGGAGGGGACAGAAAAGAGTAAGGAGGGAGAGAGGAGAAGACCAGTCCCACCTCCCCGTCCAGTGAGACGCGGGGTATGAGACAGGACATAGAGAGAGGCAGGGCAACAGGAGTTACAGTGTTATCAGGAGACAGCCAGGTTTCAGTGAGAGCAAGGAAATCGAGAGAGAGGTGGGAGGCAAAGGCAGAGATGAAATCAGCTTTGTTAGCAGAAGACTGACAGTTCCAGAGTGCAACAGAGAGTGTGCGGGAGGGGGGGAGAGGCAGAGGGATGAGGTTGGAGGGGTTGGAGGAGCAGCGGTGGAGAGAGGGTAGAGGACGAGGGCGAGAGGACAGAACAGGGATGTGAGAGACAGTCATAGCAGGACAGGTGAGACAAATAGGCACAGTGAGAGCAGTGGGGTGGAGGGTACAGACCTGACTAGTAGATGGCTTCTTCCAGAGCTCCGTTAGGTTCGGATCTATTTGAATAGCGTCTCGGTGCAGGCCTCCCCTTGCTGGACTCCCACAGCTAGACTCCCGGCTCTTTTGTTGAGGCTCTTCGGTTAGCTGGCACTTCTTGCTGGCGCAGAAATAGGCTGCCTAATATATATAAAACAACTGCGTGGCAAAAGAACCAACTAAACTGCGTGGAATTGCGTGCCCCGTACTGAAACTTTCGGTAGTTCATTCCGGGACAGTCGGAAGCCGGCCATTCAGGAAAGGGATGGCGTCACGGTACCAGGAGTCACCGCCCTATTACGGTAAGCAAAGTTTCATTCATGAATTGGAGGAGACGTGATTGAACTAGCTATCGGAGGGGGCGGGGCTGAGGGTACTTTAGGGGGACTTGACGCCATAATTGGTTCCTTTGTTGTGGTTGATGGGAGGAAACGAGAACTGTTTGGCGCGAGGGTTAAGTGTTTTGTGTTTGTTTTGCAACCGTGTGTCTCTTATCATTCTCAGAATAATTAAGCACGGATCTGGGAGCTGCAGCCTGAGGCCGGCGATTCACCCGGACTTCACCGCACCTGCACTTAACCGGCATCCTTGTATCCAGCACCGCATCTGCACTCGAGCACTCACTGTCCGGAGACGTGTCTGTGTCTGTGTTTGTGTTGTGTTTTGGGGATTATTATTTCGGGACTGCAACCCCTTGTTTTGGCGCTGGCAATACCCATTGCTAGGTAGAGCCAGCTTTATTATTTAAACCCGTTTGACGCTGGCAATATCCATTGCTGGGTAGAGCCAGCTTTATTATTTAATTACTGGTCAAGGAATTAAAGGAACTTGAACCGTGAACTTTGTGTTGTGTCCTTGTCTGGAGCACCTGCATCACCCATTCACCACGCACTACAACCCACACGTTCACACCCCACTTTAGGACAGGTGTCATTGCGAGTGTAGACTCTGAGGCGCGGCTCTGCATATGCGTAGATGTATTGCCTACGCAGTTGCGTTATGACGTAAGTCTGTCCTACTGCCGAGAATCCTCCCTCGCGACGGCTTGGGTACACTGTTCCCATACTTGATGGTTATTTTCGACTTGAAAGGGAACGATAGGTTGCGGATGCAACCCCGGTTCCCTGAAAGAGAAAATAACCGTCAAGCCGCGAGGTTGCTCCAGAAGCCTTCACGGCCTGAACAGCAAAAGAGGAAGAGAGTCTCTGCGCGCTGCGTATAGTAAGCTCAAGGGGAGAGGGCTTACGTGGCCTTACCAGGTCTAGTGCTGGCTCCGCGGCTGCAGCTCCCGACTCTCACTCCTCCTCTGATAAAGACAAAACGAAACAATAACAACACACAGGCTCCGGCTGGACATCATCATCAGCGCAAGGGGCCGTACTAACGTAGCTGCTTCCCCTTTGTACCCAGAACCTCCTCCTTGCAAGCAACCCGTTGCCATGGTTTCTCCAATAGGGGCCCGCCCCGCAGCTGATTGCAATGGAATCCTTCCAGGTACATGCAACTACGCGCTCCCCCTAATATGGTCACCTTCCGGTTTCCGCCTACCGTCAAGGCAGTCCATCTAGGAGGAAGCATACGATCAACCTTACCCAGCGCCTTTTTTGGTCAGGAGGAAGATTTACAGTTCGAATTCTTTCTCTCTGTGTCACATATATACACATATATAGGAATATATTAAGGAGTTTATTAAAACGCTGTAATGAAAGAACGAGATTGCCTGGCCAGGCTTACTGGCATTCACTTAAGAATGCGCAGGTGATACGCTTCTTGCAGCACATTGTGTGGCGGTTGCCAATTTTACTCAACCAGGGGAACCTCACCCGGCCCGGACAAGGGAAGGATTGACAGATTGATAGCTCTTTCTCTTTCTCTGCTGGTGTGTAAAACTGGACTTTTTAGTTACGGGTCAAACCCGGGGAATTACAAATACTGAGTGATACACACCGCTGTATTACTCCAACATTATTATTTACAGGTGTTTGCCATAAGGCTCTGGACATTATTAATTAAATCAATAAACTGGGAGATAAATTGTCCCTGACACCTGCCCAGCGCGGGCACGGGGCCCATCTACTTCGCGCAGGGTCCCAGCGGCTCGGAAATTGGTCCCTGGCACCTCCCCAGTGGGCGCACGGGGCCCAGCGACACCAAGCAGTGTCCCAGCGGCTCGCCAAATGGTCCCTGGCACCTCCCTATCTTGCGCACGGGTCCCAGCAACCCCGCATGGGCTGCCAGGAGGCTTGCCAATTTGTCCCCTTGCACCTCCTCAGCGTGAGCACGGGCCCCAGCGACTTCGCGAGGGGTCCCAGGGGTTCGGCAAATGGTCCCTGGCAAATCCCCTGCACGTGCACGGGCCCAAGAGACACCGGGCGGGATCCCAGAGACTCGGCAAATGCTCCCTGGTATCTCCCTAGCATATGCACGGGCCCCAGCGACTTCAAGCTGTGTAACAGTGGCTCACCAAATGGTCCCTAACACCTCCCCAGCACTAGCATGGGCCCCCGCGGCTCGCCAAATGGTCCCAGACACCTCCAAAGCGTGCGCACGAGCCCAGCAAACCCTGAGCCCCAGCGTCCCTGGGCGGGGTCCCAGAGGCTCAGCAAATGGTCCCTGGCACCACCCCAGCGCGACGGACCCCAGCGACTTCGAGCGGTGTCCTAGAGGCTCGGCAAACGGTATCTGGCATCTCCCCAGTGCGCGCATCATCCACAGCGACCCCGCGTGGGGTCACAGCAGCTTGCTAAATGGTACCTACACCTCCCCAGTGTGTGCACGAGCCCAGCGACTTCGTGCGGGGTCCCAGAGGCTCTGCAAATGGTCCCTGGCACCTCCCCAACGCCCGCACGGGACCCAGCGAATCTACACTGGATTCCGGCAGCTCGCCAAACGGTCCCAGGTGCCACCACAGCGCACCCACGAGCCCCAGCGACTTCGCATGGGTTCACAGAGGCTGGGCAAATGGTCCCTGGCACCACTCCAGCACTAGGATGGGCCCCAGCGACTTCGCACGGGGTCCCAGAGGCTCGGCAATCGGTCTCTGGCACCTCCCCAGTGCACGCACGAGCCCCAGCGACCCCGCGCGGGAACCCAGCGGCTCTCCAAATGGTCCATGGCACCTCCCCAGCACCCTCGCACGGGCCCCAGCGACTTCGCGCAGGGTCCCAGAGGCTCGGCAAACGGTCCCTGGCACCTCCCCAGCACGCGCACGGGCCCCAGCGACTTCGCGCAGGGTCCCAGAGGCTCGGCAAACGGTCCCTGGCACCTCCCCAGCACGCGCACGGGCCCCAGCGACCCCACACTGGATCCCGGCATCTCGCCAAACGATCCCAGGTGCCACCACAGCGCACCCACGAGCCCCAGCGACCCTGCACTGGATCCCGGAAGCTTGCCAAACATTCCCAGGTGCCACCACAGCGCGCACACGGGGCCAAGCGACCCAACGCGGGGTCCCAGCGGCTCGACAAATTGTTCCTGGCACCTCCCCAGCGGGCGCACGGGGCCAAGCGACCCCGAGCTGGGTCCCAGCAGCTTGCAAAATTGTCTGTGGCACCACCCCAGCGGACGGACAGGGCACAGCGACTTCACGCGGGGTCCCAGCGGCTCAGAAAATGGTCTCTGGCACCTCCCCAGCGTGCGCAAAGGCCCCAACGACCCCGTGTGGGGTCCCAGCGGCTTTCCAAATGGTCCATGGCACCTCCCCATCACCCTCGCACGGGCCCAGGCGACTTTGCATGGGTTCACAGAGGCTCAGCAAATGGTCCCTGGCACAACTCCAGCACTAGGATAGGCCCCAGCGACTACGCGCGGAGTCCCAGCGGCTCAGCAAATGGTCCCTGGCACAACTCCAGCACTAGGATAGGCCCCAGCGACTTGGCGCGGGGTTCCAGAGGCTCGGCAAATGGTCCCTGGCACCTCTACAGCACGCGCACGGGCCCAAACAACCCCGCATGAGGTCCCAGCTGCTCGCCAAATGGTACCTGGCACCTCCCTATCGCGCGCACATGGCCCAGCGTCCCCACGCGGGGCCCAGTGGCTCACCAAGTGGTCCCTGGCACCTCACCAGTGCGTTCACCGGGCCAAGCGAGTTTGCGAGGAGTCCCAGAGTCTCGGCAAATGGTCCCTGGCACCTCCCCAGTGCGCGCACGGGCCCAGCGACTTCGCGCGGGGTACCAGAGGCTCGGCAAATGGTCCCTGGAATCTCCCTAGCGTGCGCACGGGCCCCAGTAACTTCGAGCGGTGTAACACAGGGTCAGCAAACGGTCCCTGGCTCCTCCCCAACACGTGCATGGTCCCCAGCGACCCCGCGCGGGGTCCCAGCGGCTCTCCACACGGTCCCTGGCACTTACCCAGCACGCGATGAGCCCCAGCGACCCCACGCGGGGTCCAATCGGCTCGCCGAATGGTCCCCTTGCACATCCCGAGGGTACGCACGTGCCCAGGGACTTCGCTCGGGGTCCCAGAGGCTCGGCAAATGGTCCCTGGCACCTCCCTAGCACGCACGGGCCCCAGCGACTTCGAGCGGTGTAACAGAGGATCAGCAAATTGTCCCTGACACCTGCCCAGCGCGGGCACGGGGCCCAGCTACTTCGCGCAGGGTCCCAGCGGCTCGCCAAATGGACCCTGGCACCTCCCCAGCGCACACATAGGCATCAGCTCCCCAGCGTGGGGTCCCAGCGGCTCGGAAATTTGTCCCTGGCACCACCCCAGTGGGCGCACGGGGCCCAGCGACACCAAGCGGTGACCCAGCGGCTCGCCAAATGGTCCCTGGCACCTTCCTATCTTGCGCACGGGTCCCAGCAACCCCGCACGGGCTCCCAGCGGCTTGCCAATTTATCCCCTTGCACCTCCTCAGCGTGCGCATGGGCCCCAGTGACTTCGCGCGGAGTCCCAGGGGTTCGGCAAATGGTCCCTGGCAAATACCCTGCACGTGCACGTGCCCAAGAGACACCGCGCGGGATCCCAGAGGCTTGGCAAATGGTCCCTAGCATCTCCCTAGCATACGCAGGGCCCCAGCGACTTCAAGCTGTGTAACAGAGGCTCAGCAAACGGTCCCTGGCACCTCCCCAGCGTGCGCACGTGCCCCAGCGACCCCATGCGGAGGTCTCATCGGCTCGCCAGATGATCCCCTTGCATATCCCCAGGGGGCGCACGTGCCCAGTGATTTCGCGCAGGTTCCCAGAGGCTCGGTAAATGGTCCTTGGCACCTCCCCAGCGCATGCACGAGCCCAGCGACCCTGAGCGGGGTCTCAGCGGCTCGCCAAATGGTCCCTGGCACGTCCCTATCGCACGCACAGGGCCCAGTGACCCCACGCTGCGTCCCAGTGGCTCACCAAATGGTCCCTAACACCTCCCCAGCACTAGCATGGGCCCCCGTGGCTCGCCAAATGGTCCCAGACACCTCCAAAGCGTGCACACGGGCCCAGCAAACCCTGAGCCCCAGCGTCCCTGGGCGGGGCCCCAGTGGCTCAGCAAATGGTCCCTGGCACCACCCCAGCGCGCGACGGACCACAGCGACTTCGAGCGGTGTCCTAGAGGCTCGGCAAACGGTATCTGGCATCTCCCCAGTGCGCGCACCGTTCCCAGTGATCCCGCGTGGGGTCACAGCAGCTCGCTAAATGGTCCCTAGCACCTCCCCAGTGTGCGCACGAGCCCAGCGACTTCATGCAGGGTCCCAGAGGATCAACAAACGGTCCCTGGCACCTCCCCAGCGCACGTACGGTCCCCAGCAACTCCGCGCAGGATCCCAGCGGCTCGCCAAATGGTCCATGACACCTCCCCAGCGTGCGCACATGGGCCCAGCGACCCCGTACGGGGTCCCAGCGGCTCGCCAAATGGTCCCTGGCACCACCCCAGTGCACGAACGGGCTCCAGCGACCCTGTGCAGGGTCCCAGCGGCTTGCCAAATGGTCCCTAGCACCTCTCCAGCACACAGACGGGCCCCAGCAACTTTGCGCGGTGTCCCTGCGGCTCGCCAAACGGTCCCTTGTGCTTCGCCAGTGCGTGCAAGGGCCCCAGCGACCCCACGCAGGGTCCCAGCGGCTCGCCAAACGTTCAATGGTGCCTCCCCAGCGCACGCACAGGCTCCAGCGACCCCGTTCGGGGTCCCAGCGGCTCTCCAAATGGTCGCTGGCACCTCCCAAGCGTGTGGACGGGCCCCAGCGACTTTGTGCGGTGTCCCAGAGGCTCGGCAAACGGTCCCTGGTGCCTCCACAGCGAGCACACGGGCCCAAGTGACCCCGTGCAGGGTCCCAGTGGCTCGCCAAATGGTCCCTGGCACATCTCCAGCACGCGGACGGGCCCCAGCGACCACGCGCAGGTTCCCAGTGGTTCGCCAAATGGTCCTTGGCACCTCCCCAGCGCGCGCACAGACCTCAATAACCCTGCACATGGTCCCATCGGCTGGCCAAACGGTCCCTGGCACCTCCCCAGTGCATGCACGGGCCCCAGAAACCCCACGCTTGATTCCAGCGGCTCGCTAAATGGTCCATGGCACCTCCCCAGCGCTCCCACGGGCCCCAACGACCCCGCACAGGGTACCAACGGCTCGCCAAACGGTCACTGGCACCTCCCCAGCATGCGAACGGGCCCCAGCGACTTCACGCTGTGTCCCAGAGGCTCGGCAAACTGTCCCTTGTGCCTCCACAGCACGTGCACGGGCCCCAGTGGCACGTGCGGGGTCCCAGCGCCTCGCCAAACGGTCCCTGGTGCCTCCCCAGCACATGCACGGGCTGCAGGGATCGCACACGGGTTCGGTTCCCAGCTGCTCGGCAAATGGTCCCTGGCACCTCTCTAACGCGTGGACAGGCCCCAGCGACCTCACGCGGTGTGGTGCCCCAGTGGCTCGCCAAACGGTCCCCGGCACCTCCCCAGTGCACGAACCGGCTCCAGCGACCCCCTGTAGAGTCCCAGCGGCTTGCCAAATGGTCCCTGGCACCTCCCCAGCGTGCGGACGGGCCCCTGCGAATTCGCGCGGTGTCCCAGAGGCTCGACAAACGGTCTGTGGCACCTCCCCAGTGCGCATACGGGCCACAGTCACCCTGCACGGGGTCCCATTGTCCCGCCAAAATCTCCCTGGCACCTCCCCGACTTCACGCGGGGACACAGCGGCTTTCCAAATGGACCATGGTGCCTCCACAGCGTGCACATGGGCACCAACGACCCATTGCGGGGACCCAGCAGCTCGCCAAATGGTCCCTGGCACTTCACCAGCGTGCAGATGGGCCCCAGTGACTTCGCGCAGTGTCCCAGCGCTACGGCAAACGGTCCCTGGCACCTCCCCAGCACGCACACGGGCCACAGCGACCCCGCGCGGGGTCTCAGCGGCTCGCCAAATGGTGCCTGGCCCCTCCCCAGCACTCGCACGAGCACCAACGATCCCGCGCAGGTTGCCAGCGGCTGGCTAAACTTTAACTGGCACCTCCGCAGCAAGTGCACGAGGCCCAGAGACCACGTGTGGGGTCCCAGCGCTTCGCCACTTGGTCCCTAGAACCTCCCCAGCACGCACACGGGCACCAGCGACCCCGCGCGGGGTCCCAGCGGCTCGCAACTTGGTCCCTGGAACCTCCCCAGCACACACACGGGCACCAGCTATCCTGCACGGGGTCCCATCGGCTCGCTAAACTTTCCCTGGCACCTCTGCAGTAAGCGCGCGGGGTTCCAGCAGCTTGCCAAATGGTCCCTGGCGCCTCCCCAGCGCACGCATGGGACCCAGCAACCCCGCGCGGGGTCCCAGCACCTCACCAAATGGTCCCTGGCACCTAACCAGCGTGCTCATGGGCAACAGCGACCCCACGTGGGGTCCCAGCAGCTCACCAAATTGTCCTTGGCACCTACCCAGCATGCGCACAGGTGCCAGCAACCCTGCTCGGGGACCCAATTGCTCGCCAAATTCTCCCTGCCACCTCCCCAGCACGTGTACTGGCCCCAGCGAACGCGTGCGGGATCCCAGCGGCTCACCAAATGGTCCCTGGCACCTACCCAGCACGCGTACAGGGCACTGCAACCCCGCGCAGGGTCCCAGCAGCACGCCAAACCGTCCCTGGCACTACCCCAGCATACGCACTGGCCACAGCGACCCTGCACGGGGTCCCAGCTGCTTGCCATATTATCCCTGGCACCTCCCCAGCACGTGCACAGGCCCCAGAGACCCTGTGCGGGGTCCCAGCAGCTCGAAAAATTGTCACTGGCACTTCCCCAGCACGCCCACCGGCACCAGCGACCCCGCGCGGGGTCAGAGCGGCTCGCTAAACAGTCCCTGGCACTTCCCCAGCACGCGCACGGGCACCAGCGACCCCGCGCGGGGTCAGAGCGGCTCGCTAAACATTCCCTCCACCTCCCCAGTGTGCGCACAGACACTAGAGAACCTATGCGGGGTCCCAGCGGCTCCCAAATGGTCCCTGGCACCTCCCCAGTACATGCACGGGCCCCACCAACTTCCCGCGAGGTCCCAACGGCTCGCCAAATGGTCCCTGGCACCTACCCAGCGCGTGCCTAGGGCCCAACAACCACGCACATAGTCCCAGCCGCTCGGCAAACTGTCCTTGGCTCTTCCCCAGCGCGCACACGGGCAACAGCGTCCCCACGCGGGGTCCCAGAGGCTTGCCAAATGGTCCCTGGCACCTACCCAGCGTGCGAACATGGCCCAGCAACCCTGCGTGACGTTCCAGTGGCTCACCAAATGCTCCCTGTCACCTCCCCAGATCGCACGGGCCCCAGCGACCCCATGCGTGTTCCCAGCGTTTCGCCAAATGGTGCCTGGCACCTCCCTCGGTAGCGCACTGCCCCAGCGACTTCGACATGGTCCCAGCGGCTTGCTAACCTTTCCCTGGCACCTCCCCAGCGCGCGCACTGGACACAGCGACCCTGCGTGGAGTCCCAGCGGCTCACCAAACGGTCCCTGGCACCCCCCTAGCATGCACACGAACACTAGCTACCCCTCGCGGCGTCCCAGCGGCTCGGCAAACCATCCCTGCCGCCTCCCCAGCTCGCGCACAGGCCACAGCGACCTCACGCGTGGTCGCAGCAGCTCGCAAACGGTCCCTAGCATATCCCCAGCAGGCGCACAGGCCTCAGCGACTTTGCGCGGGGTCACAGCCATTCGCTAAATGGTCCCTGGCACCTGTGCAGCGCGCGCACGGGGCCCAGCCACCCCGCACGGCGTTCCAGCGGCTCACCAAATGCTCCCTGGAAACTCCCCAGATCGCACGGGCACCAGCGACCAAACGCGGGGTCCCAGCGGCTTGCCAAAATTGTCCTTGGCACCTCCCCAGCGCACAGATGGGCCCCAGTGACCCCGTGTGGGGTCCCAGCAGCTCGCCAAATAGTCCCTAAATCCACCTCATAGGGCGGACGGGGCCCAGCGACGCGTAGTAGTCCCAGCGGCTCGCCAAATGGTCCCTGCCACCTCCTCACCACGCGCACGGGCCCCAGCGACCCCATGCGGGGTCCCAGTGGCTCGTCAAACCATACCTGGCGCCTCCCGAGCCAGCTAAATAGGCCACAGCGACCTAGCGCTGGGTCCCAGTGGCTCGCAAACGGTCCCTAGCACATCCCCAGCGGGCGCACAGGCCCCAGTGACTTCGCGTGGGGTCACAGCCATTCTCCAAATAGTCAGTTGAACTTCCCCAGCGTGCGCACGGGGCCCAGAGACCCCGCGCGGGGTCTCAGCGGCTCGCCAAATGGTCCCTGGCACCTCCCCAGCACACGTCCGGACCCCAGCGACCCCGTGTGGGCTCTCAGCGGCTCGCCAAATGGTCCCTAGCACCTACCCAGCTCGCGCACAGGCCACAGCGACCTCGCGCAGGGTCGCAGCGGCTCGCAAACAGTCCCTAGCACATCCCCAGCGGGCGCACAGGCCCAAGCGACCCCGCGCGGGGTCCCACCTGATCACCAAATGGTCTCTGTCACCTCCCCAGCAAGCGCACGGGTCCCAGCAACCCCGTGTGGTGTCCCAGCAGCTCGCCAAATGGTCCCTGGCACATCCCCAGAGCCGCACAGACACCAGCGACCCCACTCAGGGTCCCAGCGGTTCGCCAACCCGTCCCTGGCGCTTCCCCAGCAAGCGCACGGGCCCCAGTGACCCCGAACGGGGTCTCATCGGCTCACCAAACGCTCCCTGGCACCTCCCCAGTGCACCCACGGGCCCCAGTCACCCCGCGTGGGGTCCCAGCGGCTCCCCAGATGGTCCCTAAAACCTCCTCATAGCGTGGACGGAGCGCAGCGACCCCACGCGGTCAGAGTGGCTCGCCAAACGGTCCCTGGCACCTCCCCAGCGAAGATCACGGACACTAGCTAACCCACGCAGGGTACCAGCGGCTCGCCAAATGGTTCCTGCCACCTCCTCACCACGCACACGGGGCCCCTGTCGCTTGCCAAATAGTCCCTGGAACCTCCTCAGTGACGTGCATGGACAATAGCGACCCCACGCGGGGTCCCAGCGGCTCGCAAACAGTCCCTAGCACATCCCCAGCGGGCGCACAGGCCCACGCGACTTCGCGCGGGGTCACAGCCGTTCGCCAAATGGTCCCTGGCACCTCCACAGCGAGCGGACGGGGCCCAGCGACCCGGCGCAGGGTCTCACCAGCTCGCAAATGGTCCCTGGCACCTACCCAGCATGTGAACATGGCCCAGCAACCCCGCGTGGTGTTCCAGCTGCTCACCAAATGCTCCCTGGCACCTCCCCAGATCGCACGGGCACCAGCGACCCCACACGGGGTCCCAGCGGATCACAAAACCATCCCTGGCACCTCCCCAACACGCGCACGGGCACCAGTGCCCCCACGCGGGGTCCCAGCGGCTCGCCAAATGGTCCATGGCACCTCCCCAGCACGTGCACGGACCCCAGCGACTTCCCGTGGGGTCACAGCGGCTCGCCAAACGGTCCCTGGCACCTCCCAAGTGAGTGCACGGGCCCCAGCGACCCTGCGCAGGGTCCCAGCGGCTCGCCAAATGGTCCCTGGCACCTCCCCAGTGCGCGCATGAGCACCAGAGACCCCACGTGTGGTCCGAGCGGCTCACAAATGGTCCCTGGCACCTCCCCAGCGCGTGCACGGGCCCTACCGACTTTACGCGGGGTGCAAGCAGCTTGCCAAACTGTCCCTGGCACCTCCCCAGTGTGCTTATGGAAACTAGCGACCAAATGCGGGGTCCCAGCGGCTCGCCAAATGGTCCCTGGCACCTCCCCAGCGCGCGCATGAGACCCAGTGACCCCACGCGGGGTCCAAGAGGCTTGTCAAAAAATCCCTAGCGCCTCCCCTTTTGGGCGCACGGGCACCAGCGACCACACACGGGGTCCCAGCGGGTCGCCAAATTGTACCTGGCACCACCGCAGCGCGCGCACGGGACGCAGCGAACACGTATGTGGTCTCAGAGCCTTGCCAAATGGTCCCTGGCAGCTAACCAGCGCGCGCACAGGGCCCAGCAGCAATGTGTGTGGTCCCAGCGGCTCGCCAAATGGTCCCTGGCACCTCCCCAGCGCACGCATGGGCCCCAGAGACCCCGCACGGAGTCCGACCGGCTCACCAAATGATCCCTGGCAACACCCCAGCACGTGCACGGGCCCCAGCGACTTCGCATGGGGTCACAGCGGCTCGCCAAACGGTCCTTGGCACCTCCCCAGTGAGCGCATGGGCCCCAGCAACCCTGCGCGGCGTCCGAGCGGCTTCCCAAATGGTCCCTGGCACCTCCCCAGCACGCGTCCGGGCCCCAGTAACCCCGTGCAGGGTCCCAGCGGCTCGCCAAATGGTCCGTGGCACCTACCCAGGGCGCGCACAGGGCCTAGCAACCCCGCGAGGGGTCCCAGCGGCTAGCCAAATGTTCCCTGGCACCTCCCCAGCTCGCGCACGGGCAACAGCGACCCCACTCGGGGTACCAGCATCTCGCCAAACCGTCCCTGGCGCCTCCCCAGGGACGCTCACAGGGCCCAGCGGGGTCCCAGCGGCTTTACAAACGACCACTGGCATTTCCCCTGCGCGCGCACTGGACCCAGCGACCCTGCGCGGGGTCCCAGCTGCTAGCCAAATTGTCCCTGGCACCTACCCAGGGCTCGCACATAGCCCAGCAACCATGCGCAGTGTCCCAGCGGCTCGCAAATGGTCCCTGGCACATCCCCAGTGCGCGCACTGGACCCAGTGACTTCGCGCAGGGTGCCAGCGGTTCACCAAATGGTCCCTGGTACATCCCCAGCCTGCACGGGACCCAGCAGCCCAGCGCGGGGTCCCAGCGGCTCGCCAAACCATCCCTGGCGCCTCCCCAGCGCGCAAGGACCTCAGCAATCCCGCGTGGTGTGCCAGAGGCTCGCCAAATGGTCCCTGGCAACTCCCCAGCCCACGGACGGGGCACAGCGACCCCACACTGGATCCCAGCAGCTCACAAAACTGTCCTTGGCACCTCCACAGCACACGCACGGACCCCAGCGACCCCGCGCGGGGTCCCAGCTACTCGCCAAATGGTCCCTGGCGCCTCCCCAGCACAAGCACGGGCACCAGCGACTCCACGCGGGGTCCCAGTGGCTCGCCAAACGGTCAATGGCAGATCCCCAGTGCGCATAGGGGCAACAGCGACCCCCCCGAAGGGTTCCAGTGGCTCGCCAAACGGTCCCTGGCACCACCCCAGCATGCGCACGGGCACCAGCGATCCCGTGCTGGGTCCCAGCAGCTTGCAAATGGTCCCTAGCATCCTCCCCAGCATGCACACGGATACTAGCAACCCCACGCGGGTACCAGCGGCTCTCCAAACCGTCCCTGGAACCTCACCAGCACGAGCACGGGCCCCAGCAACTTCGCACAGGGTCCCACAGGCTCGCAACTGGTCCCTGGAACATCCCCAGCGCACCACGGGCACCAGCGACACCAAACGGGATCCCAGCGGCTCGCCAAACCGTCCCTGGCACCTCCCCAGCGCGCGCATGAACACCAGCAATCCCGTGTGGGGTCCCAGCGGCTCACTAAACTGTCCCTGGTGTTTCCCCAGCGCGCGCACGGGCCCCAGCAACCCAGCGCGGGGTTCCCAGCGGCTTGTCAAACGGTCGCTGGCACCTCCTTAGCATGCTCACGGGCAACAGCGATCCCGCGCGGGGTCCCAGCGGCACGCTAAACTGTCCCTGGTCCTTCCCCAGCACGCACACGGGCCCCAGTGACCCCGCGTGGGGTCCCAGCTACTCACTAAATGGTCCCTGGCGCCTCCTTAGCATGCGCACAGGCACCAGCGATCCCGGGCGCGGTCCCAGCGGCACGCTAAACTGTCCCTGGTCCTTCCCCAGCGTGCGCACGGGCCCCAGTGACTCCGCACGGGGTCCCAGCGGCTCGGCAAACCGTCCCTGGCGCCTCCCCAGTGTGTGCACGTGCACCAGCGACCCCCGGCAGGGTCCCAGCTGCTCGCTAAACCATCACTGACACCTCCCCAGTGCGCGCACCGGCCCCAGCGACCTGGGACGGGGTCCCAGCTGCTCGCAAAATGATCACTGGCACCTCCCCAGCACACGCACTGGATCCCAGCGACGCCTTGCGGAGAACCAGCGGCTCGCCAAATGATCCCTGGCACCTCCCCAGCACACACACTGGATCCCAGCGACGCCGTGCGGAGAACCAGTGGCTCGCCAAATGATCCCTGGCACCTCCCCAGCACACGCACAGGATTCCAGCGACGCCGTGCGGAGAACCAGAGGCTCGCCAAATGGTCACTGGCACATCCCCAGCGCGTGCACGGGCACCAGCGACCACGCGCGGTTTCCCAGAGGCTCGCCAAACTGTCCCTGGCACCTCCCCAGCGTGCACACTGACAGTAGCGACCCCACGCTGGGTCCCAGCTGCTTGCCAAATGGTCCCTGGCATCTCCCCAGCACGCGCACGGGCCTCAGCGACCCCGTCCGTGGTCCCAGAGGTTCGCCAAATGGTCCCTAGCAACACCCCAGTGAGTGCACAGACACCAGCGACCCCGCACGGGGTCCCAGCGGATCGCCAAACTATCCCTAGCACCTTCTCAGCGAGCGCCAGGACACTAGCGACCCAATGCGGAGTGCCAGCAGCTCGCCAAACCATCCCTGGCACTTCCCTAGCGCGCGCACTGGACCCAGCAACCACGCACGGGTTCCTAGCCGCTCCCCAAATCGTCCCAGGCAGATCCCCTACCCGCGGACGGTCTCCTCCCACTCGCGCGGGATCTCAGCTTCTCGCTACATGGTTCCTGGACCCTCCCCAGTGCACGCACGGTGCTCAGCGACCCCGCCTGGGGACCCAGCGGCTTGCCAAACGGTCCTAGGCACCTCCCCAGCGCACGCACAGGCCCCAGCAACCCCGCGTCTGGTCCTAGTGGCTGGCCAAAATGTCCTTGGCACCTCCCCAGTGTGTACACAAGCCCCAGCAACACCGCACGGGGTCCCAGCGGCTCACCAAATGGTCCCTGGCACCTCCTCAGAGCTGCACAGACTCTAACGACCCCACTCGGGGTCCCAGCGGGTCCCAGCGGTTCGCCAAACGGTCCTTGGCACCTCCCCAGCGCACGCACAGGCCCCAACAACCCCGCGTCTGGTCCTAGTGGCTCGCCAAACCGTCCCTGGAGCTTCCCGAGCGCACTCACGGGCCCCAGCGACCCCGCGTGGGGTCCCAGCGGCTCACCAAATGGTCCCTAAAACCTGCTCAAGGCGCGGACGGGGCCCAGCATCCCCGCGCGGTCACAGTGGCTCGCCAAACGGTCCCTGGCACCTCACCAGCGAAGCGCACGGACACTAGCTACACCACGCAGGGTACCAGCGGCTTGCCAAATGGTCCCTGCCACCTCCTCACCGCGCGCACGGGGCCCAGCGACCCCGCACGGGGTCCCAGTCGCTCGCCAAATAGTCCCTGGAACCTCCTCAGGGATGCGCACGGACACTAGCGACCCCACGCGGGGTCCCAGTGGCTCGCAAACGGTCCCTAGCACATCCCCAGCAGACGCACAGGCCCAGCAACCCCGCGCGGAGTTCCAGCGGCTCACCAAATGCTCCCTGGCACCTCCCCAGATCGCACGGGCACCAGCAACCCCACGCGGGGTCCCAGAAGCGCGCCAAATGGACCCTGGCACCTCCCCAGCATGAGCACGGGGCCCAGCGACGCCACGCGGGGTCCTAGCTGCTCGCCAAAAGGTCCCTGGCACCACCCCAACGCGTGCACTGGGCCCAGCGATTCCGCGCGGGGTCTCAACGGCTCACCAAACATTCTCTGGCACCTCTCCAGCACGCGCACGGGCACCAACGACCCTGTGCTGGGACTCAGCAGCTCGCCAAAGGTCCCTGGCACCTCGACAGTGCGCGCACAGACACTAGCCACCCCACGCGGGGTCCCAGCGGCTCACAAATAGTCTATGGCACCACCCCAGCGCATGCACGGGCCCCACGACCACACGCGGGGTCCCAGCGGCTCACCAGATGTTCCCTGGCACCTCCCCAGCGCGCACGGACAATAGCAACCCCACGCGGTGTCCGAGCGGCTCACCAAACTATCCCTGGCATCTCCCCAGCGCGCACGGGCCACAGCGACCCCGCACATGTTCACAGCTGCTCGCCAAATAGTCCCTGGCATCACCCCAGGACGCGCACGACCCCCAGCGACCCCGTGAGGGTTCCCAGCAGCTCGCCATATGTTCCCTGGCACTTACCCAGCGCGCGCGCAGCACCCAGCAAGCATGCGCGGGGTCCCAGCAGCTCGCAAATGGTCCCCGGCACATCCCAAGCGAGCGAACGGTCCCCAGCGTCTTCACGCGGGTTCCCAGCGGTTCGCCAAATGTTCCCTGGCACCTCCCCAGATCGCACGGGCACCAGCTACCCCACGCGGGGTCCCAGAAGCGCACCAAATGGTCCCTGGCACCTCCCCAGCATGCGCACGTGGCCCAGCGACCCCACGCGGGGTCCCACCTGATCACCAAATGGTTTCTGTCAGCTCCCCAGCAAGCGCACGGGTCCCAGCAACCCCGTGTGGTGTCCCAGCGGCTCGCCAAACGGTCCCTGGCACCTCCCCAGTGAGCGCACGAGCCCCAGAGGCTCGCAAAATGGTCCCTGGCACCACCACAGCACGCGTCCGGACCCCGTGTGATCCCGTGCGGGTTCTCAGCGGCTCGCCAAATGGTCCCTGGCACCTACCCAGCTCACACACAGGGACCAGCGATCACACGCGGGGTCGAAGCGGCTCGCCAAATGGAACCTGACACCTCCCCAGCACGCGCACGGACACTAGTGACCCCACGTGGGGTCACAGTGGCTCGCCAAACTGTCCCTGGCGCCTCCTCCAGCGTGCACACTGGCCACAGAGACCCTCCACGACGTCCCAGCTCCTCGCCAAACAGTCCCTAGCACCTCCCCAGCACACGCACGGACCCCTGCAACCCCGTGCGGTGTCCAAGCATTTGGCCAAATGGTCCCTGGCACCTCCCCAGCATGCGCATGGGGCCCAGCGACCGCGCGCGGGGTCCCAGTGGCCTGCCAAATCGTCCCTGACGCCTCCCCAGCGTGCGCGCATGCCCCAGCACGCGCACGGGCCCCAGCAACCACGCGCGTGTTCCCAGCGGTTCCCAAATGGTCCCTGGCACATCCCCAGTGCGCGCACGGACACTAGCGACTCCACGCCGGGTCCCAGCGGCTCACCAAATTGTCCCTGGCAACTCGCCAGCACACGCACGGGGCTCAGTGACCCCACGCGGAGTCCCAGCAACTCGCCAAAATGTCCCTGGCACATCCCCAGCATGCGTCTGGGCCCCAGCGACCCCTGGCTGGTTCCCAGCGGCTCACCGAAGGTCCCTGGCACCTCCACAGCGTGCGCATTGACACTAGCGACCCCATGCGGGGTCCCAGCTGCTCACCAAACGTTCCCTGGAACCTCTCCAGCGTGCGTACGGACACTAGAGACCCCACGCGGGATTCCAACGGCTCGCCAAACTGTCCCTGGCGTCTCCCCAGCACAAACAATTGCCCCAGCGACCCATCACGGGGTCCCAGCTGCTCACCAAAAGGTCTCTGGAACCACCCCAACGCGTGCACTGGGCCCAGCGATTTCGCGCGGGGTCTCAACGGCTCACCAAACGTTCTCTGGCACCTCCCCAGCACGCGCACGGGCACCAACGACCCTGTGCTGTGTCTCAGCAGCTCGCCAAAGGTCCCTGGCACCTCGACAGCGCGCGCACGGACACTAGCCACCCCACGCGGGGTCCCAGCGGCTCACAAATAGTCTATGGCCCCACCCCAGCGCGTGCACGGGACCCACCGACCCCACGCGGGGTCCCAGCAGCTCACCAGATGTTCCCTGGCACCTCCCCAGTGCGCACGGACAATAGCGACCCCACGCGGTGTCCGAGCGGCTCACCAAACTATCCCTGGCATCTCCCCAGCGCGCACGGGCCCCAGCGACCCCGCACGTTTTTCCAGCTGCTCGCCAAATAGTCCCTGGCATCACCCCAGGACGCGCATGACCCCCAGCGACCCCGTGCGGGTTCCCAGCAGCTCGCCATATGTTCCCTGGCACTTACCCAGTGCGCGCGCAGCGCCCAACAAGCATGCGCGGGGTCCCAGCAGCTCGCAAATGGTCCCTGGCACATCCCAAGCGAGCGAACGGTCCCCAGCGTCTTCACACGGGTTCCCAGCGGTTCGCCAAATGGTCCCTGGCACCTCCACAGCATGCTCACAGGGCACAGCGACCCCGCGTAGAATCCCAGCGGCTAGTCAAATGGTCCCTGGCACCTACCCAGTGTGCGCTCATGGCCCAGCAACCCAGTGTGGCTTTCCAGCGGCTCACCAAATGCTCCCTGGTACCTCACCAGAGCGCATGGGCACCAGCGACCCCACGCAGGGTAACACCTGATCACCAAATGGTCTCTGTCATCTCCCTAGCATGCGCACGGTTCCCAGCGACCCCATGTGGGGTCCCAGCGGCTCGCCAAATGGTCCCTGGCATCTCCCCAGAGCGTGCACAGACAGTAGCGACCCCACTCGGGGTCCCAGCAGCTCGCCAAACCGTCCCTGGCACTTCCCTAGCGAGCCCACGGGCCCCAGCAACCACGTGAGTGGTCCCAGCAGCTACCAATTGGTCCCTGGCACATCCCCAGCGCGCGAACGAGCCCCACCGACTTCGCGCGGGGTCCAAGTGGCTCGCCAAATGGTCATTGGCAACTCCCCAGCGCGTGTACAGAAACTAGCGACCCCACGCGGGGTCCCAGTGGCTCGCCAAACCGTCCCTGGCACCTCCCCAGCACACGCACGGGCCCAGCAACCAAGCGGGGTCCCAGCACTTCACCAAATGGTCCCTGGCACCTACCCAGCACATGCGCGGGCCACAGCAACTTCACATAGGGTCACAGCGGTTTGCCAAACCGTCCCTTGCACAACCCCAGCGCGCGCACGGACACTTGCGTCCCCACGCGGGGTCCCAGCGCCTCACCAAATGGTCCCTGGCACCTCCCCAGCACGCACGCGGGCGCCAGCAACTTCGCGTCGGGTCCCAGCGACTCGCCAAACTGTCCCTGGCACCTCCGAAGCGCGTGCACGGAAACTTGCAACAATTGCCAAACAATCCCTTGCACCTCCCCAGCATGCGCACGGACACTAGCGACCCCACGCGGGGTCCCAGCGGTTCGCCAAACGGTCCCTGGCACCTCCCCAGCACGCACACTGGCCACAGAGTCCCTGCACGGTGTCCCAGCTGCTCGCCAAATAGTCCCTCGCACCACCCCAGCAAGCGCACGGGCCCCAGCGACCCTGTGCGTGGTCCCAGCGGCTCGCCAAATGAGCCCTGGCACCTACCCAGCACACGCACAGGGCCCAGCAACCACATGAGTGGTCCCAGCAGCTCCCAAATGGTCCCTGGCACATCCCCACCGCGCACACGGGCCCAACCGACTTCGCGCGGGGTCCTAGCGGCTCGCCAAATGGTAACTGGCACCTCCATAGTGCACACATGGGCCCCAGAGACCACGCGTGGGGTCCGAGCGGCTCACAAATGGTCCCTGGCACCTACCCAGCATGCGCACGGGCCTCATCGACTTCGCGTGGGTTCACAGCGACTCGCCAAACGGTCCCTGGCACCTCCCCAGTGAGCGCACATACCCCAGCGACCCTGTGCGGGTTCCCAGCGGCTCGCCAAATAGTCCTTGGCAACTCCCCAGCACTCGTCCGGACCACAGTGAGTTCCCAGCGGCTCGCCAAATTATCCCTGGCACCTACCCAGCTCGCGAACAGGGACCAGCGACAACTCGCGGGATCCCAGCAGCTCATCAAATGCTCCCTGGCACATCCCCAGCATGCGCATGGGCCGCAGCGACCCCGTGCGGTGTCCCAGCGACTCGCCAAATGTTCCTGGCAACTACCCAGCGCGTGCACAGGGCACCAGCGACCCCACGCGTGGTCCCAGCGCTCGACAAACGGTCCCTGGACCCTCACCAGTGCGCGCACGGGGCCCAGCAACCCCGTGCGGATTCCCAGCAGCTCGCCAAATGGTCCCTGGCACTGCCCCAACACGCGCATGTGCCCCAGAGACCCCGCGCGGGGTACCAGTGGCTCGTCAAATTGTCTCTGGCACCTCCCCAGCGCTCATGGGCCCCAGCGACCACGTCCGGGCTCCCAGCAGCTCGCCAAATGGTCCCTAGCACCTACCCAGCACGCGCACAGGTCCCAGCGACCCCGTGTGGGGTCCCAGACGCTCATCAAATGGTCCCTGTCCACTCCCCAGCGAGTGCACGGGGCCCAGCGACTCCACCCACAGTCCCAGCGGCTCGCCTAATGGTCCCTGGCACCTCCCCAGCATGCGCACGGGCACCAGCGATCCCGCACGGGTTCCCAACGGTTCGCTAAACTGTCCCTGTCACCTCCCCAGTGCCGCACGGGGCCCAGCGACCCTGCGTGGGGTCCCAGCGGTTCCCTAAATGGTCCCTGACACCTCCCCAGCGCGCACAGATGCTAGCGACCCAACACGGGGTCCCAGCGGCTCGCAAACCATCCCTGGCACTTCCCCAGCGCGCATGGGCCACAGCAATCCCGGGTGGGGTCCCAACGGACCACCAAAAGGACACTGGCACCTCCCCAGCACACACGTGGACACTACTGTACCCACGAGGGGTCCCAGCAGCTCGACAATGGTCCCTGGCACATCCCCAGCGGGCGCACAGGGCCCAGCGACTTCACGCGGGGTCACATCGGTTCGCCAAATGTTCCCTGGCACCTCCCCAGCATGCGCACGGATCCCAGCAACCCCGTGCAAGATCCCAGCGGCTCGCCAAATGGAACCTGGCACCTCCCCAGCGCGGGCACGGACAATAGCGACCCCACGCTGGGTCCCAGCGGCTCGGCAAACCGTCCCTGACACTTCCCCAGTGCACATGGGCCACAGCAACCCCTGGCGGGGTCCCAGCGGACCATCAAAATGTCCCTAGCGCCTCCCCAGCACGCACACGGACACTACCGACCCCACGCGGGGTCTCAGCGGCTCGCCAAACCGTCCCTGGTGCCTTCCCAGCGCGCGCACGGGCCCCACCGACCCCGCGCGGGGTCCCAGCAGCTCGACAAATGGCCCCTAGACCCTCCCAAACGCGGGCACAGGGCCCTGCGACCCTGCGTGGGTTCCAAGTGGCTCTCCAAACGGTCCCTGTCACTTCCCTAGCGCGCGCACTGGGCCCAGCGACTCCGTGCGGAGTCCCAGCAGCTCGCCAAATGGTCTCTAGCACCTTATCAGCGCGCGCACGCGGCACAGCGTCCCCGCGCAGAGTCCCAGCGGCTCGCCAAATGGTCCCTAGCACCTCCCCAGCGCACGCTCGGGCCCCAGAGACCACTCGCTGGGTCCGAATGGCTCAGCACGAGGACCCTAGCACCTCCCGAGGAAGTGCACGGGCCCCAGCGACTTCGCATGCGGTAACAGAGACTCGCAAATTGTCCCTGGCACATCCCCAGCGCACGCACAGGCCTCAGCGACTTCGCGAGGAGTCCCAGCAGCTCGCCAAATGATCCCTGGCCCCTCCCCAGCGCGAGCACGGGGCCCAAAGACGCCAGGCAGGGTCCTAGCAGCTCACCAAATGGTCCCTGGCACCTCCCCAATACACAGACAGGCCCCAGCGACTTCGCGCGGAGTCTCAGCGGCTCGCCAAAAGATCCCTGACACCTCCCCAGCGCGCGCACTGGCCCCAGCGACCCAGCATGGGGTACCAGCGGCTCGACAAAAGGTCCCTGGCACCTCCCCAGCGCATGCACTGTGCCCAGCGACCCCGAGCGGGGTCCCAGCGGCTCGCTAAACAGTCCCTGTCACCTTCTCAGCACGCGCACGGGCCCCAGCGACTTCGCGAGGAGTCCCAGCAGCTCGCCAAATGATCCCTGGCCCGTCCCCAACGCACGCACGGGGCACAGAGACCCCCACGCAGGGTCCCAGCGGCTCACCAAACTACCCCTGGCACCTCCACATCGCGCGCACAAGCCCCAGCGACCTAGCATGGGGTCCCAGCGGCTTGACAAAAGTTCCCTGTCACCTCCCCAGCGCACGCACTGTGCCCAGCGAACCTGCGCAGGGTTCCAGCGGCTCGTCAAATGGTCCCTGGCGCCTCACTAGCCCGCGCACGGGCCCCACGACCCCGTGCGGGGGCCCAGCGGCTCACCAAATGGTCCCTAGCAACAACCCATCACGTGCACAGGGCCTAGCAACCCTGCGCAGGGTACCAGCTGCTCGCCAAATGGTCCCTGGCACCTCCCCAGCGTGCGCACGGGCACCAGCGGCCCGACAAATGGTCCCTGGACGCTCCCCAACGCGTACACAGGGCCCCGCGACCCTGCGTCAGGTCCCAGCGGCTCTCCAAACAGTTCCTGGCACTTACCCAGCACGCGCACAGTGCCCAGCAACCACGCGGGGTCCCAGCGGCTCACAAACGGTCCCTGGCACATCCCCAGCGGGCTCACAGGCCCCAGCGACTTCGCGCGGGGTCACAGCGGATCGCCAAATGTTCCCTGGCACCTCCCCAAAGCACGCACGGGGCCCAGCGACCCCGTGTGGAGTCCCAGCGTCTCACCAAACCGTCCCTGGCGCCTCACCAGCGTGCGCACGGGCCCCAGCGACCCCTCGTGGGGTCCCAGTAGCTCGCCAAATGGTCCCTGGCACCTCCCCAACGAGCACGGGCACCAGCGACCCCGCGCGTGGTCCAAGCGGCTCGCCAAACTGTCCCTGGCATCTCCCCACCGCACGGACAGACACTAGCGACCCCGTGCGGGGTCCCAGTGGTTCTCCAAACCGTCCCTGGCGCAGCCCAAGCGCGAGCACTGGCAATAGCGACCCTGCACGGGGTCACAGCTGCTCGCCAAATTGTCCCTGGCACCTCCCCAACATGCACACGGGCCCCAGCGTCCCTGTGCTGTGTCCCAGCAGCTCGCCAAATGGTCCCTGGCAACTACCCAGCACGTGCACAGCACCCAGCAACCCTGCACGGGGTCCCAGCAGCTCGTCAAAAGGTACCAGGCACCTCCCCAGCACATGCACTGGGCCCAGTGACCCTGCGCTAGGTCCCAGCGGCTCACCAAATGGTCCCTGGCACCTACACAGCGCGCACGGTCACCAGCGACCCAACAATGGGTCCCTGTGGCTCGCCAAACCGTCCCTGGCACCTCCCCAGCGCACACACGGGCAACAGCGACCCTGCACGAGTTCCCAGCTGCTCGACAAATGGTCCCTGGCATCTCCGCAACACGCGCACGGGCCACAGCGACAACGCGTGGGGTCCCAGCGGCTCGCCAAATAGTCCCTGGCACCTCCCCAGCACACGAAATGGACACAGCGACCCTGGGCAGGGGCCAGCGCCTTACCGAACGGTCCCTGGCTCCTCCCCAGCACGAGCACCGACACTAGCGATGCCAGGCGGGTCCCAGCGGCTCGCCAAATGGTCTCTGGCACCTCCCCAGCATGCGCATGGGTCCCAGCGACCACGTGCAAGATCCCAGCGGCTCGGCAAGCTGTCCCTGGCACCAACCCTGTGCGAGCACGGACACTAGCTATCCCAGACGGGGTCCCGCGGCTCGGGAACCATCCTTGGCGCCTCCCCGGCGTGGGCACGGGTCCTGTCTGCTTACCAAATGACCCTGGCACCTCCCCAGCACGCGCACTGGCACCTGCGACCACACGATGGGTTCCCAGCGGCTCGACAAACGGTCCCTGGCACATCCCCAGCTCGACCAATGGACCCAGTGAACCTACTCTGCTCCCAGATTCTCGCCAAATGGTCTCTGGCACCTCCCCAGCATGCGCACGGGTCCCAGCGACCCCATGCAAGATCCCAGCAGCTCGACAAATGGACCCTGGCAACTCCCCAGCGCGCGCACGGACACTAGCGACCCGACGCAGGGTCCCAGCGGCTCGGCAAGCTGTCCCTGGCACTTCCCCAGCGTGCATGGGCCACAGCAACTCCGGGCGGGGACCCAGCGGCTCACCAAAAGGTCCCTGGCACCTCTCCAGCACACACACAGATACTACCGACCCAACGCTGTGTCTCAGCGGCTCGCCAAACTGTCCCTGGTGCCACTCCAGCGTGCGCACGGGCCCCAGCGACCCCCCGCGTGGTCCCAGCGGCTCGACAAATGGTCCCTGGACCCTCCCCATCGCTTGCACAGTGCCCAGCAACTTCGGGCGTGGTCCCAGCGGCTCACCAAACCGTCCCTGGCGCCTCCCTAGCGTGCGCACGGGCCCCAACGACCCCGCGCGGGGTCCCAGCGGCTCGACAAATGGTCCCTGGACCCTCTCCAGCACGTGCACAGTGCCCAGCAACAAAGCGCGGGGTCCCAGCGGCTCGAAAACGGTCCCTGGAACAGCCCCAGCGGGCACAAAGGCCCCAGCGACTTCGCGCGGGGTCACAGCGGCTCGCCAAAAGGACCCTGGCACCTCCCCAGCAAGCACACGGACACTGCCGACCCCACGCGGGGTCACAGTGGTTCGCCAAATGTTCCTTGGCACGTCCCCAGCGCGTGCACAGGGCCCCTTGACCCGTGTGGGGTCCCAGCGGCTCTCCAAATGGTCCCTGGAACCTCTCCAACGCGCACGGGCACCAGAGACCACATGCGGGGTCCCAGCGGCTCACCAAACCATCCCTGGCGCCTCTCCAGCGTGCACACGGGCCCCAGCAACCCTGCACGGGGTCTCAGCGGCTCGACAAATGGTCCCTGGACACTCCCCAGAGCATGCACTGTGCCAGGAACCACGCGCGGGGTCCCAGCGGCTCGAAAACGCTCCCTGGAACAGCCCCAGCAGGCACACAGGCCACAGAGACTTTGCGTGGGGTCACAGCGGTTCGCCAAATGTTCCCCGGCACTTCCCCAGAGCGCATGGGCCACAGCAACCCCGGGCGGGGTCCCAGCGGCTCGCCAAAAGGTCCTGGCACCTCCCCTGCACGCACACGGAGACAACCGACCCCACGCGGGGTCTTAGCGGCTTGAGAAATGGTCCCTGGACCCTCCCGAGCGCGTGCACAGGGCCCCATGACCCTGGGTGGGATCCCATCGGCTATCCAAACAGTTCCTGGCACCTACCCAGCGCGCGCACAGTGCCCAGCAACCATGCGCGAGGTCCCAGCGGTTCGCCAAATGTTCCCTGGCACCTCCCCAGCGCGCGCACAGGGCCCATCGACCCATTGTGGTGTCCCAGCGGCTCGCAAAATGGTCCCTGGCACCTCCCCAACGCGTACGGGCACCAGCGACCCAGCGCGCATGGGCCACAGCAACCCCGTGCGGGGACCCTGCGGCTTGCCAAAAAGTCCTTGGCACCTCCCCAGCACGCACACGGACACTACCGACCCCCTACAGGGTCACAGCGGCTCGCTAAACAATCACTGACGCCTCCCCAGCATGCGCACAGGCCCCAGGGACCCCGCGAAGGGTCCCAGATGCTCGCAAAATGATCACTGGCACTTCCCCAGCACACGCACTGGATCCCAGCGACGCCGTGCGGAGAACCAACGGCTCGCCAAATTGTCCCTAGCACCTCCCCAGCTCATGCACGGACACTTGCGACCCCAGCACAGGGTCCAGTTGCTCGCCAAATTGTCCCTGGCACCTCCACAGGATGCGCAGGCTACACAGCGACCCCGTGTGGGGTTCAAGCAGCTAGCCAAATCGTCCCATGCACCTCCCCAGCGCGCACTGGCCCAGTGACCCCGTGTGAGGTCCCAGGGACTCGCCAAATACTACCTGGCACCTAGCCAGCACGCACACAGGGCCCAGAAACCCCGCACGGTGTCCCAGCGAATCGCCAAATAGTCCCTGGCACCACCCAAGCATGCACACGGGCCCCAGCGACCCCGCAAGGGTTCCCAGCTGCTCACCAAATGGTCCCTGGCACCTCCGCAGCATGCGCACGGGCCCTAGCAACCCCTCGTGGGGTCCCAGCGGCTCACTAAATGGTCCCTGGCACCACCCCAGCACGCGCATGGGCCCCAGCGACCCCACGCGGGGTCCCAGCGGCTCGCCAAATTGTCCCTGGCACCTACCCAGAACACGCACAGGGCCCAGCAACCCCGCACAAGGTCCAAGAGGCTCACTAAATGGTCCCTGGCACCACCCCAGCGCACACGGGCCCCAGCAACCCAGCACGGGGTCCAGTTGCTGGCTAAATTGTCCCTGGCACCTCCCCAGGATGCGCAGGCGACCCAGCGACCCCGTGCGGGGTTCGAGCAGCTAGCCAAATCATCCCTGGCACCTCCCCAGCGCGCACTGGCCCCAGTGACCCCGTGCGAGGTCCCAGCGACTCGCCAAATGCTCCCTGGCACCTAGCCAGCACGCACACAGGGCCCAGAAACCCCGCACGGTGTCACGAATTCTGCGTGTTCAGATTCCGTTACGTACTCTTTTGAATTGCTCAGCACACACTCTTGTCTCAGGGGAGACGTTAGGAGGACAGAGATGTTATTACTCCTAGTGGGATATAGTTCGTGCTCTGGACCCGCAGTATATGCAGATGACTAATATAGTACTCAAGAAATTGACAGACTCATGTATTTAAAGTTTTTACGAATCAGAGTATGATAAGTACTCGTTCGGTTTATTAAAGGTTAGATATTGGATAACGCAGCTACAGGCTACGTCGTATCCCCAGCTGACAGACACACTGGGCAGTCCAGCGTCTTAACAGATATCACCGTTAACACTTTAATACATGTATATACATGTAATCAAGGCCGACAAGCTGGCCAAGAACACGTCACCTGAAGTACCCAATGGTCTATTTCAGCACATTCAGCAAAACACTCTCTTAACTCTAAAACATAGCGTAAGTCCCTTATAGCAATACATGCAATACATGTGAGGTAAAATAATAATTGATTAATGCTTACCCTAAAAGGATATGACTGTCTCCACCAGGCAAATTAAACTGAGTTTAATCAGTTCCACTGTATTTTGGTTTGCAGAAGATGGACCACCTTACCCTGTCTCGGATGAGTGTGGTACTCCATTGTAATTACTTAGGAGTTATATAGGTTTTTCGTCTCATTGGAATACATGGGACGCCTCAATTAAATCCAGTCATTAATCTGTTGAGACAGCTCCTATCCCTTTTATAAACAACAGTTTTCAAAAGATCCAGACCAACTTTTCAGAATTAATAAGTGCCATGAACTCAATAGATTCAAGACTTCATATTTGTCTAACTCCAAACTTTATGATCTCACTCCTTGCTTTCCTCCGAGCCCCTCCTTTATCTGAAAAGTTAAGTGAACCAAGGTTCCCAGGATCTTGGTTTACTATATAATATAAGAACACTACTGTTTATATGTGAATACAAAACATCATTTTTTATATGTGTTAAATATGAGAGATGTTCTTAATATGTGACATCATCTTCTAATTGATTATATTTTGCTAAATTAAAGGTATGTGTTTCTTTTAACCTCATGTCGTTTCATCATTTTGTTCATGAGTCAGTTTTAATTCCATATACCATTGTCTAACAGAGTATTTGACAAAAGATTGTCTCATACAACATTCAAGTCAATTAGTTTCACTAAGTTTGAGTGATAATAGTTTTCATTACAATTTTTCTTTTATCACTAAAAAGATACACTAATCAGGCGCTGACCTGTAATTGACTCTTGAGTGTATGCTATTGCCAATAATTTCCACAGTCTCCTGTTTTCTCCAAAACCTGTGTCTGTGCAAACACTTTTTAGATCTATGACTCATCAATGTCTGTTTAAGCCATAATTTTTGCATGTTATTTCAAGATACATTCTTGGCTGTGCTAGGTCACTAACTCCATAAACCTTAAATTCCAAATTTGTAATATTTGCAACTTTTACTGGCGTGGAATGCAAGAAGACCCTCTCCTCCTTTTACAAGCCATCTGATAAGGAGAGAGGCTCCCCTCTTCATACAGCAGTTTCACAGAACCCCATTATAATGACTTCATCTACCATCATTAGACAACAGTATAGTGGATTAATAACAAGGTACATTATAGTATATTATTACAAACTTAACACAAAAACATAACACAACACCTTTTATATCCTATAATTCAGTGGATATCATAATGTCTAGAAGTGGTATTGTTCAATAGAAGAAGAAAGAAACTGTACTACTTTCCTATTTAATTAAATCGAATGCTGCTCCAGGTTTTAATCTTCTTATCAATACAGTAAAGTTATGAACAAGCAATAATACTTGTCAGTTTTAAATAATATGTTTTCTTATTATAGCAAATACTTAAAACATATTATTAATCTTATGAAATCAAATAATTATTTTAGTTTCAAATATCATGCTGTCTAAAAAGGGGTTGATCATTTATTTTATTAATTTATAATACCTTCGTGTCTAATTTCTAGTTTTTACTAATATAAACTATAGACAGTGTAAATTATCACTGAACCTTTTTAACTCTAAATGTGGCATTTCAAAATAAACTTTTAATTAATTTACTTCAGTTTAACAGTTGCTCCTAGAATTTATAATATCACGTTATTTCTTTAGTGAATCCCTCTTAAGATTTAAATCCAAATACAGGCCAGTATAAATGCATTCAACTTTTATATATTTTATAATGACTGAACTAGGCTTGACCCTGTCCTTTGTTCATACAAAAATCCATTAGCCAAAAACAGGTTTTTCCCTACGACCTTGGCTGTTAGGTTAATTTATAGGTTGTAAAGAATCTCTTCCTTATCTTGTCTTTAGAAACATAAATTTGTAGGTGTGATTAAGTTCACTTTTTAGCGGAATGGTGCTTTTTATCAAGCGTCATGCTTTCTGAAGATAAGATATACAAGCAATAAATTGTTAGAAATTCCCAGATCACTAAGTACTTAATTAAATGTCCTATCTAAACAAGAGTGGACTGACCTATTTCATGGAGCAAGAGATCCATCTACTGACAATACAAGGATACTCTCTCTTTATCCTTCCTTCAAAAAACCTCTAACACTTTATTTTTATATCAAAGTACATTCCATATTTGAAATTGCTTAGTACATGTCCAGCATATCCACATGTTCCCAGCAGGATTCAACTTCTGTGCCGGGTTCAGCTCTGGTCGGCTCAGCGAACACGATCACTGGCCCCTTTATCCAGAGTTTAGCATCACAGGTGTGAGACGCCATCTTCTTCACTTCGTACCTACAAGATACTTGGACACGTTTAGCTGGGACACCTTCTGCACATTCTAATTTATCTAGATGTGCCCATTTCACTAGGTGACCTCCTTCACAATTCATGCATTCAATCCTCTTAATATCTTTTGGGTCTACATTTAAATGAGAGAAAGAAATTCCTGTAGAATCATTGCATTCAAACAAAATTCTACAGTGTTTAGCCAAATGACTGCAGGCCGGAAAAAGTTTAGGCCCAGTCACTGATGACTTTGTTTGGCACATATTACATGCACACCTAACAAGAGGATTATGTTTTAATTTATGTGTCAGGGTTAATTCTGCACCCTGTACAATAGTTCTGGATCTGTACACATTATGGCTATACATTTCCTTCTGTTCGCACAAAGTCACTTTGCAAGGTACGCCATCCATCCAGAATACAGAGGGAGGCCAAAACTCACTGTTATTCATATTTTCTGGTATCCAATTATTGTTCTGCCTTACATCATCAATTGGCAGACACAATACAACTGAATCTGAATCAATTGATGAACCATGAGCCTTAGCTACTGAGATCCTCCATGGAAAAGGAGTCAATGTCTTACTGACCAGCCTAGCTGATTCAGCGTCACTTGCGACAATGGTGTACCAACGACTCGCCAAATAGTCCCTGGCACTACCCAAGCATGCACACTGACCCCAGCGACCCCGCAAGGGTTCCCAGCTGCTCACCAAATGGTCCCTGGCACCTCCCCAGCATGCGCACGGGCCCCAGCAACCCTGCGTGGTGTCCCAGCGGCTCGCCAAATTGTCCCTGGCACCTACCCAGCGCGAGAATGGGCCCCAGAGACCCCGTGCGGTATCCGAGCGGCTCGCCAAATTTTCCCTGGCACCTACCCAGAATGCGCACAGAGCCCAGCAACCCCGCGCGGGGTCCTAGCCACTCGACAAATGGTCCCTGGCACCTCCCCAGCATGCACACGGGCCCCAGCAACCCCGCAAGAGTTCCCAGCTGCTCACTAAATGGTCCCTGGCACCTCCCCAGCATGCTCACGGGCCCCAGAAACCCCGCGTGGGGTCCCAGCGGCTCGCTAAATGGTCCCTGGCACCACCTCAGCACGCGCACGGGCCCCAGCGACCCCACGCGGGGTCCCAGCGGCTCGCTAAATTGTCCCTGGCACCTACCCAGAATGCACACAGGGCCCAGCAACCCCGCACAGGGTCCAAGTGGCTAGCCAAATGCTCCCTGGCATCTCCCCAGCATGCACACTGACCCCAGCAACCCCGTGTCGGGTCCCAGCGGCTCGCCAAACCATCCCTGGCACCTCCCCAGCGCGCGCACGGGAACCAGCCAACCCGTGCGGGGTCACAGCGACTCGCCAAATGCTGCCAGGACCATCCCCAGCGCGCGCATGGGGCCCAGCGACCCCGTGCGGGGTACCAGCGGCTCGCCAAATGGTCCCAGGTACCTCCTCATCACGCGCACAGGGCTCAACGACCCTGCGCTGTGTCCCAGCGGCTCGCCAAATGATCCCTGGAACCTACCCAGCATGCGCACAGATCACAGCAACCCCGCGCGGGGTCCCAGTTACTCGCCAAATTGTCTCTGTCACCACCCCAGCATGCACACGGGTCCCAGTGACCTCATGTCAGGTCCCAGCGGCTCACCAAATGGTCCCTGGCACCTCAGCACGCGCACTGGGCCCAGCGACCCCGCACACGGTCCCAGCGGCTTGCCAAATGGTCCCTGGCACCTCCTCATCACGCACACATGGCCCAGCGACCCTGCGCGGGGTCCCAGTGGCTCGCTAAATAGTCCCTGGCACATCCCCAGTGACGGGCAAGGACTCTAGCAACCCCACGCGGGATCCCAGCGGCTCGCCAAACCACCACTGGAGCCTCCCCAGTGCGCACACAGGACCCAGCAACGACGCGCGGTGTCCCAGCGGCTCGGAAAAAGGACCCTGGCACCTCCCCAGCAAGTGCACTGAGCCCAGCAACCCCGCGCGGGATCCCAGCGGTTCACCAAATGCTTCCTGGCACATCCCCAGCACGCACACGGGCCCTAGCGACCCCATGCGGGTTCCCAGCGACTCGCCAAATGGTCCCTGGCACCTCCCCAGCGATCGCGTACAGTGCCAGCAACCCCACGCGGGATCCCAGCAGCTCGCCAAACCATCACTGGCACCTCCCCAGTGCGCACACAGGACCCAGCAACGACGCGTGGTGTCCCAGCGGCTCGGCAAAAGGACACTGGCACCTCCCCAGCAAGTGCACTGAGCCCAGCAACCCCGCGCGGGATCCCAGCGGCTCGCCAAATGGTCTCTAGCACATCCCCAGCGAGCGCACGGGCCCCAGCGACCCCCACTAGGTCCCAGCGGCTCGCCAAATAATCCTTGGCACCTACCCTGCACGCACACGGCCCAGCAACCACGTGAGTGGTCCCAGTGGCACGCCAAACGGTCCCTGGCACCACCCCAGCATGCGCACGGGTACCAGCGACCCCACCCGGGGACTCATCGGCTCGCCAAACGGTCCCTGGCACCTCCCCAGCGCGCATACGGGCCTCAGCAACCCCGAGTGGGGTCCTAGCGGGTCACCAAAAGGTGATTGGCACCTCCCCAGCGCATGCACTAGCCCCAGCAACACCGCACGGGGTCCCAGTGGCTCGCCAAACTGTCCCTGGCACCTCCCCAGTGTGCGCACTGACACTAGCGACCCCACGTGGTGTCCCAGCTGCTCGCCAAATGGTCCCGGGCACGTCCCCAGCACGGGTACGGGCCCCAGCAACCCCGTGCGGAGTCCAAGCGACTCGCCAAATAGTCCCTGGCACCTCCCCAGCACGCGCACAGTGCCAGCAACCCCACACAGGGTCCCAGAGGCTCGCCAAACCATCACTGGCGCCTCCCCAGTGCACACACAGGACCCAGCAACCACGCATGGGGTCCCAGCGGCTCGGCAAAAAGACCCTGGCACCTCCCCAGCACCTGCACTGAGCCCAACGACCCCGCACGGAGGCCGAGCAGCTGCCAAACTGTCCATGGCACCTCCCCAGCGTGCTCACGGGCCACAGCGACCGTGCACGGTGTCCCAGCTGCTTGCCATATGATCCTTGCACCTCCCCAGCATGTACACAGGCCCCAGCGACCCTGTGCGGGGTCCCAGCAGCTCGCCAAATTGTCCCTGGCACTTCCCCAGCATGCCCACCGGCACCTGCGACCCCGTCCGTGGTCCCAGCGACTCGCCAAATGGTCCCTAGCAACTCCCCAGCATGCATGTGACCCTGTGCGGGGCCCCAGCGGCTCGCCAAATGGTCCCTGGCACCTAAACAGTGCGCGCACAGGGCCTAGCAACCACGCGCTGGGTCCCAGAGGCTCGCAAATAGTCCCTGACACATCCCCAGAGCGCGCACGGGCCCAAACGTCTTCGCCCGGGGTCCCATCGACTAGTCAATTGGTCCCTGGCACCTACCCAGCACGCACACAGTTCCGAGCAACCCCGCGCGGGGTCCCAGTTGCTCGGCAAATTGTTCCTGGCACCTCCCCAGCACGGGCACGGGCCCCAGTGACCCCGTGCGGGGTCCCAGCGACTCGCCAAATGGTCCTTGGCACCTACCCAGCGCACACACAGGGCCCAGCAACCACGCGAGGGGTCCCAGCAGCTTGCAAATAGACCCTGGCACATCCCCAGCGAGCGCACGGGCCGCCGCGACATCACGCGGTGTCCCAGCAGCTTGCCAAATTGTCACTGGACACTCTCCAGCACAGGCACGGGGCACAGCGACCCTGCACGGTGACCCAGCGGCACGCCAAATGATCCCTGGCACAACCCCAGCGTGCACACGGGCCCCAGTGACCCCGCGTGTGGTCCCAGCGGCTCACCAAATGTTCCCTGGTACCTCCGCAGCGTGCGCACGGACCCCAGCGACCCTGCGCAGGGTCCCAGCGGCTCGCCAAATGGTCCCTGGCACCTCCCCAGTGCGCGCATCAGCCCCAGAGACCCCGCATGGTGTCAGAGTAGCTCACAAATGGTCCCTGGCACCTCCCCAGCGCGTGCACTGGCCCCACCGACTTCACGAGGGGTCCAAGCACCTCGCCAAACTGTCCCTGGCACCTCCCAAGCGCGTGCATGGAAACTTGCAACCCCACGTGGGGTCCCAGCGACTCGCCAAACAATCCCTGGCACCTCCCCAGCGCGCGCACGGTCCCCAGCAACTTCGCGTCGGGTCACAGCGGCTCGCCAAACTGTCCCTGGCACCTCCGAAGCGCGTGCACGGAAACTTGCAACCCCACGTGGGGTCCCAGCGACTCGCCAAACAATCCCTTGCAACTCCCCAGCGCGAGCATGGACACTAGCGACCCCACGCAGGGTCCCAGCGGCTCGCCACACCGTCCCTGGCACCTCCCTTAGCGTGCACACTGGCCATAGAGTCCGTGCACGGTGTCCCAGCTGCTCGCCAAATAGTCCCTCGCACCACCCCAGCAAGCGCACGGGACCCAGCGACCCCGTGCGTGGTCCCAGAGGCTCGCCAAATGATCCCTGGCACCTACCCAGCACGCGCACAGGGCCCAGCAACCACGTGAGTGGTTCCAGCAGCTCCCAAATGGTCCCTGGCACATCCCCAGCACGCACGGGTCCCAACGACTTCACGAGGGGTCCCAGCGGCTTGCCAAATAGTCACTGGCACCTCAATAGCGCATGCATGGGCCCCAGAGACCACGCGTGGGGTCCAAGCGGCACACAAAAGGTCCCTGGCACCTACCGAGCACGCGCACGGGCCCCAGCGACTTCGCGTGGGGTCACAGCGGCTCGCCAAACGGTCCCTGGCACCACCCCCGCACTCGTCCAGACCACAGCGACCATGTGCGGGTTCCCAGCAGCTCACCAAATAGTCCCTGGCACCTACCCAGCTCGCACACATCGACCAGCGACCGCATGCAGGGTCCCAGCAGCTCTCAAATGGTCCCTGGCACACCCCAATCGCGTGCATGGTCCCCAGTGTCTTGGCGCGGTGTCCCAGTGGTTCGCCAAATGGAACCTGGCACCTCCCCAGCATGCGCACGGGGCACAGCGACCACGCGTAGGGTCCAAGCAGCTGGTCAAATGGTCCCTGCCACCTCCCCAGCGCGCACGGGCACCAGTGAACCCGCGCGGGCTCCCAGCGGCTCGCCAAACTATTCCTGGCACCTCCCCAGCATGCGTACACACATTAGCGAACCCACGCGGGGTCACAGCGGCTCGCCAAACCGTCCCTGGCGCCTCCTCTAGCGCTCACACTGGCCACAGAGACCCTGCACGACATCCCAGCTGCTCGCCAAATATTCCCTAGCACCTCCCCAGCACACGCACGGGCCCCAGCGACCCCGTGCGGTGTGCCAGCGGTTCGCCAAATGTTTCCTGGCACCTCCCCAGTGTGCGCACAGCAAGGCACAGCGACCCCGTGTAGGGTCCCAGCGGCTGGTCAAATGGTCCCTGGCACCTGCCCACCGTGCACACTGGCCCCAGCGACCCCATGCGGGGTCCCAGCAACTCGCCAAATGCACAACTGGCACCTAGCCAGCGCAAGCACAGGGCCCAGCAACCTCGCGCGGGGGTCCCAGCGGCTCGCCAAACAGTCCCTGGCAAACACCTAGAGCGCGCATGGACACTAGCGACCACACTCGGGTTCCCAGCGGCTCGCCAAACCGTCCTTGGCACTTCCCCAGTGCGTGCACGGGCTCCAGCAACCCCGCGCGGGGTCCCAGGGGCTCGCCAAACCGTCCCTGGCACTTCCCCAGCGCGCACGGGCTCCAGCAACCCCGAGCGGGGTCCCAGGGGCTCACAAATGCTCCCTGGAACCTACCGAGCACGCGCTCGGGCCCACTGCGACTTCGCGTGTGGTCACAGCGGCTCGCCAAACGGTCCCTGGCACCTCCCCAGGGAGCGCACGGACCCCAGCAACCCTGTGCGGTGTCCCAGCGGCTCTCCAAATGGTCCCTGGCACCTCCCTAGCGCGCACGGACCCCAGCGACCCCGCGTGTGGTCCCAGGGGGATACCAAATGGTCCCTGGTAATTGCCCAGCATGCGCTCTGGGCCTAGTGACCCCACGCGGTGTCCCAGCGGCTCGCCAAATGGACCCTTGCACCTCCCCAGCATGCGTACGGGCCCCAGCGACTTCATGTGGGGTTCCAGCGGCTCGACAAACGGTCCCTGGCACCACCCCAGCGTGCGCACGGACACTAGCTACTCCGCGCGGGGTCTCAGCGGCTCGCCAAAAAGTCCATGGTGCCTCCCCAGCGCGCGCACAGGCCACAGCAACCCCGTACGGGGTCCCAGCGGCTCGCCAAATTGTCCCTGGCACCTCCCCAGCGTGCGCACTGACAATAGCGACCACGCGCGGGGTCCCAGCTGCTCGCCAAATGGTCCCTGGCACCTCCCCGGCGCGCGCACGGGCCCCAGCAACCACGCGCGGGGTCCCAGCATCTCGAAAATGGTACCTGGCACATCTGCAGTGCGTGCACGGGTCCCAGCGACTTCGCAAGTGGTCCAAGCGGCTCGCCAAATTGTCCCTGGCACTTCCCCAACACACGCACGTACCAAGCGACGGCTTGCGGGCTCCCAGCGGCTCGCCAAATGGTCCCTGGCACATCCCCAGCACGCGCACGGGCCCCAGCGACCCTGTCCATGGTCCCAGCAGCTCGCCAAATGGTCCCTAGCAACTCCCCAGCGCGCTCACGGACACCAGCGACCCCGCGCGGGGTCCCAGCAGCTCACCAAACTATCCCTAGCACCTTCTCAGCGAGCGCCGGGACACTAGCGACCCCACGCGGAGTGCCAGCAGCTCGCCAAACCGTCACTGGCACCTCCCGAGCTCGCGCACTGGATCCAGCGACTCTGCGCCAAGTCCCAGCGGCTCGCCAAATGGTCCCTGGCACCTCCCTAGCGAGCACGGACCCCAGCGACCCCGCGTGTGGTCCCAGGGGGATACCAAATGGTCCCTGGTACTTCCCCAGCGTGTGCACGGACACTAGCATCCACACGCGGGGACCCAGTGGCTCGCCAAACCGTCCCTGGCGCCTCCCCAGCATGCGCACAGACCACAGCGACCTCGCGTGGGGTCCCAGAGGCTCGCAAACTGTCCCTGGCACATCCCCAGCGGGCACACATGTCCCAGCGACTTTGCGGGGGCTCACAGCCATTCCCCAAATGGTCCCTGGCATTTCCCCAGTGCGCGCACAGGGCCCAGCGACCCGGCGCGGGGTCTCAGCGGCTCGCCAAATGATCCCTGGCTCCTACCCAGCACGAGCACATAGCCCAGCAACCACGCACAGGGTCCCAGCGGCTCGCTAAATGGTCCCTGACACCTTCCCAGCATGCGCACGGACACTAGCGACCACACGCAGGGACACAGTGGCTAGCCAAACCGTCCCTGGCGCCTCCCCAGCGTGCGCATGAGCCACAGCAACCGTGCACGGTGTCACACCTGCTTGCCATATGATCCCTGGCACATCCCCAGCACGTGCACAGGCCCCAACGACCCTGTGTGGGGTCCCAGCGACTCGCCAAATGGTCCCTAGCAACTCCCCGGCGCGCGCACGGACACCAGCCACCCCGCGAGGGGTCCCAGCGGTTCGCCAAACTATCCCTAGCACCTTCTCAGCTAGCGCCAGGACACTAGCGACCCCATGCGGAGTTCCAGCAGCTCACCAAACTGTCCCTGGCACCGCCCCAGTGCGCGCACTGGACCCAGCGTCCCTGCACGAAGTCCCAGCGGCTTGCAAAACGGTCCCTGTCACCTCCCCAGAGCGCACGGACACCAGTGACCCTGCGTGGGGTCCCAGAGGCTCGCAAACGGTCCCTGGCACATCCCCAGCGGGCACACAGGTCCAGGCGGCTCGCCAAATGGTCCCTGGCACCTACCCAGCACGAACACATGGTCCAGCAACCCCGCGCAGGGCCCCAGCGGCACACCAAATAATCCCTGGCGCTTCCCCAGCGCACGCACGGACACTAGTGACCCCACGCGTGGTCCCAGCGGCTCGCCAAACCGTCCTTGGTGCCTGGCCAGCACGCGCACAGTGCCCGGCGACACAGTGCGTAGAACCAGCGGCTCACCAAATAAACCCTGGCACCTCCCCAGCGGATACACGGACACTAGCGACCCCATGCAGGGTTGCACTGTCTCGCCAAACCATGTCTAGTGCTTCCCCAGCGAGCGCACGTGCCCCAGCGACCCCGGGCGGGGTCCCAGCAGCTCACAAATACTCTCTGGCACCTCCCCATCTCGCGCACGGACACTAGCGATCCCACGCGGGCTCCCAGCGGCTCTCTAAATCATCTCTGGCACCTCCGCAGGACACGCAGGGGTCCCAGCGATCCCTTGCGGAGCCACAGTGGATCGCCAAATAATCCCTGGCGCTTCCCCAGCGCGCGCACGGACACTAGCAACCCCAAACGTGGTCCCAGCGGCTCTCCAAACTGTCCCTGGCACCTCCCCAGCACGCGCACTGGCCCCAGCGACCCAGTGCAGGGTCCCAGCGGCTCGCAAATGGTCCCTGGAACCTCCCCAGTGCACACACGGGCAACAGCGACCCCATACGGGATCCCAGCAAATCGCCAAACCGTCCCTGTCACCACCTCAGCGTGCGCACAGGCACCAGTAATCACCCGCGGGGTCCCAGTGTCTCGCCAAACTGTCCCTGGCACCTCCCCAGGGTGCACACGGGCACCAGCGACCTCCCGCAGGGTCCCAGCGGCTCGCCAAATGGTCCCTGACACCTCCCCAGGGCGCGCACGGACAATAGCAACCCCAAGCGGGGTCCCAGGGGCTCGCCAAACTGTCCCTGGTGCTTCCCCAGCGTGTGCACGGGCCCCAGCGTCCCCGGGCGGTGTCCCAGCGTCTCGCCAAATGGTCAATGGCACCACCCCAGCACACGCACGGGCACCAGCGATCTCGCGCGGGGTCCCAATGGTTTGCTAAATGGTCTCTTGCACCTCCCTAGCACGTACACGGGACCCACTGACCCCGTGCGGGGTCCCAGCGGCTCGCCAAATGATCCCTGGCACCTACCCTGTATGCGCACAGGGCCCAGCACCCACGTGCGGTGGCCCAGTGGCTCGCCAAATCGTCCCTGGGACCTCCCGGGCGTGTGCACGGGGCCCAGCGAACCCGCGTGTGTTCCCAGCGGCTCACCAAATGGTCCCTAGAACCTCCCCAGCGTGCACACATGGCCCAGCGACCCCGCATGGCTTACCAGCGGCTCGGCAAACTGTCAATTGTGCCTCCCCAGCGCACGCACGGGCACCAACGACCCACAGCAAGGTCCCAGAAGCTTGCAAAACCGTCCCTGGCGCCTCCCCAGTGCACGCACGGGCTCCAGCGACCCTGCGCGGGGTCCCAGCTGCTCGCCAAACGGTCCCTGGCACCCTCCCAGCATGCGCACGGGCACCAGCGATCCCGCGCGGGGTCCCAGCAGCTCACAAAACCATCCCTGGTGCTTCCCCAGCGTACACATGGGACACTGTGCGGAGCCGCAGCGGGCACACAGACACTAGCGACCCAAGGCGTGGTCAGGCGGCTCGGTAAACCGTCCTTGGCACCTCTCCAGCGCGCGCACGAGCCCCAGGGACCCCACACGGGGTTCCAGCAGCTCGCCAAATGGTCCCTGTCACCTCCCTATTTGCGCACGAGGCTCAGCGACCCCGTACGGGTTCCCAGCAGCTCAACAAATGGTCTCTACAACCACCCCAGCGGGCAGGGGGTCTAGTGACCCTCCGCAGGGTCCCAGAGGCTGCCAAATGGTCGCTGGCACCTCCCCAGCATGCGCACGGGCACCAGCGATCCCGTGTGGGGTCCCTGCGGCTTGCAAATGGTCCCTGGCACCTCCCCAGCGTGCGCACGGATACTAGCAACCCCACGCCGAGTCCCAGCGGCTCGCCAAACCTTCCCTAGAACCTCACCAGCACGCGCACGGCCCTCAGCAACTTCGCGCAGGGTCCCAGCGTCTTGCATATGGTCCCTGGCACCTCCTCAGCGCAAGTACGGGCACCAGCGACCCAGCGTGTGGTCCCAGTAGCTCATCAAAATGTCGCTGGCACCTCGCCAGCACGCGCACTGGGGCCAGCGACTCCACTCGGGGTCCCAGCTGCTAGCCTAATGGTCTCTGGATCTTCCCCCGCACAAGCACGGGTCCCATCGGCTTGCTAAACGGTCCCTGGCACCTCCCCAGCGCACAGACGGACACTAGCGACCCCACGCCTGGACCCAGAGGCTCGCCAAATGGTCCCTGGCACCTCTCCAGCGCGCACACGGACACTAGCGACCCCAGACGGGGTCAGGCGTCTTGGCAAACCGTCCTTGGCGCCTCCCCAGATTGCGCACGGGCCCCAGCGACCCCGCATGGGGTTCCAGCAGCTCGCGAAATGGTCCATAGCACCTCTTCAGTATGCGCACGAGGCCCAGCGACCCCACGCGGGTTCCCAGCGGCTCGACAAATAGTTTCTGCAACCACCCCAGTGGGCACAGGGTACAGTGACCCTGCGCAGGGTCCCAGCTATTCGCCAAATGGTCCCTGGCACCTCCCCAGCGCAAACACGGGCACCAGCGACTCCACGGTGGGTCCCTGCGGCTATCCAAACCGTCAATGGCGCCTCCCCAGTGTGCGCAGGGGCAACAGCGACCCGCCCAAATGGTCCCAGCAGCTCGCCAAACGGTCCATGGTACCTCCCCAGCATGCGCACGTGCACCAGCGATCCCATGCGGGGTCCCAGCGTCTCGCATATGGTCCCTGGCACCTCCTCAGTGCACGCACAGGCCCCAGTGACTCAGCGTGTGTTCCCAGTAGTTCGCCAAAATGTCGCTGGCATCTCCCCAGCACGCGCACTCGGCCCAGCGACCCTGCTCTTGGTCCCAGCTGCTAGCATAATGGTCTCTGGCTCTTCCCCCGCATGAGCACGGGTCCCAGCGGCACGCTAATCGGTCCCTGGCACCTCCCCAGCGCACAGACGGACACTAGCAACCCCATGCGTGGTCCCAGAGGCTCGCCAAATGGTCCCTGGCACCTCCCCAGCGCGCACACGGACACTAGCGACACCAGGTGGGGTCAGGAGGCTCGGCAAACCGTCCTTGGCGCCTCTCCAGCGCGCACGGGCCCCAGGGACCCCGCATGGGGTTCCAGCAGCTCGCCAAATGGTCCCTGGCACCTCCCCAGCGCGCGTAGTGTCACCAGAGACCCTGCGTAGGGTCCCAGCGGCTCGCCAAATGGTCCCTGGAACCTCCCCAGTATGAGCACGAGGCCCAGCTACCCCGCGCGGGTTCCCAGCGGCTCGACAAATGGTCTCTGCAACCACCCCAGCGGGCACGGGGTCCAGTGACCATGCGCAAGGTCCCACAGGCTTGCAACTGGTCCCTGGAACATCCCCAGCGCACCACGGGCACCAGCGACCCCACACGGGATCCCAGCGGCTCGCCAAACCGTTCCTGGTGCATCCCCAGTGCGTGGACGTGCACCAGCAACCCCCCGCAGGGTCCAAGCGGCTCGCTAAACCATCACTGACGCATCCCCAGCGCGCGCACGGGCGCCAGCGACCCCGCGCGGGGTCCCAGCTGCTCGCCAAATGATCACTGGCACCTCCCCAGCACACGCACTGGATCCCAGCGACGCCGTGAAAAGATCCAGCGGCTTGCCAAATGATCCCTGGCATCTCCCCAGCGCATGCACGGACACTAGCGACCCCATGCGGGGTCACAGGGGCTCGCCAAATGATCTCTGGCACCTCCCCAGCATGCGCACGGGCCCCAGCGACCCCGCGTGGGATCCCAGCGGCTCGCCAGATGGTCCCTGACACCTAACCAGCGAGAGCAAGGCGCCCAGCGACCCCACGCGGGGTCCCAGCTGCTCGCTAAATGCTCCCTGGCATATCCCCAGCACGTGCACGGGCACCAGCGATCCCGCACGGGGTCCCAGCAGCTCACTAAACTATCCATGGCCCCTCCCCAGTGTGCTCACGGACACTAGCGACTTCACGCAGGGTCCCAGCGGCTCTCCAAATGGTCCCTGGACCCTCCACAGCGCACGCACAGGGCCCAGCGACACCGTGCTGGGTCCCAGCGGCTCGCCAAATGGTCCCTGGCACCTCCCCAGCGCGAACACGGGCCACAGAGACCCCGCACGGAGTCCCAGCAGCTCGCCAAATGATCTCTGGCACCTCCCCAGCATGCGCACGGGCCCCAGCGACCCCGTGCAGGGTCCCAGCGGCTCTCCAGATGGTCCCTGGCACCTAACCAGCGAGAGCACAGGGCCCAGCAAACACGCGAGGGGTCCCAGCGTCTCGCAAAATGGTCCCTGGCACATCCGAAGCGCGTGTACGGGCCCCAGCAACCACGCGTGGTGACCCAGCGGCTCGCCAAACTGTCCCTGGCACCTCCCCAGTGCTCGCACAGGTCCCAGCAACCCCGCGCTGTGTCCCAGTTGCTCGCCAAATTATCCCTGGCACCTCTCCAGCATGCGCACGCGGCCCAGCAACCCCGCGAGGGGTCCCAGCGGCTCGCCAAATGCACTCTGGCACCACCCCGGCAACCCTGCGGGGGGTCCCAGCGGCTCGCCAAGTGGTCCTTGGCACCTCCCCAGTGTGCTCACTGGCACCAGCGACCCAGCGCGGTGTCCCAACGGCTCGCCAAATGCACCCTGGCACCACCCCAGCAACCCTGCGGGGGGTCCCAGAGGCTCACCAAGTGGTCCTTGGCACCTCCCCAGCGAGCACACAGGCCCAGCAAAATCGCATGGCGTACTCACTGGCACCAGCGACCCCGCGCGGGATCGCAGCTCCTCGCCAAATTGTCCCTAGCACCTCCCCAGCACGCGCATGGACCAAAGCGACCCCGTGTGGGGTCCCAGCGGCTCGTCAAATGGTCCCTGGCACCTCCCCAGCACGCGCACGGGCCCCAGCGACCCTGCGCGGGTTACCACCGGATTGCTAAATGCTCCCTGGCACCTCCCCAGCGCGCTCACGGGCCCCAGCGACCCCATGCGGGATCCCAGAGGCTCGCCAAATGGTCCCTGGCACATAAACAGTGCGCGCACAGGGCCTAGCAACCATGCGCGGGGTCCCAGCAGCTCGCCAAATGGCCCCTGGCACCACCCCACTGCCCCTGCGGGGAGTCCCAGCGGATCGCAAAATGGTCCGTGTCACCTCCCAATCGTGCTCACTGGCACCAGTGACCCCGCGCGGGACCCCAGCAGCTCACCAAACGGTCCCTGGCGCCTCCCCAGCATGCGCACGGACATGGCGCCCAGCGACCCCCGCGGGGTCCCAGCGGCTCGCTAAACAATCACTGGCACCTCCCCAGCGCGCGCACAGGCCCCAGCGACCCAGCGGAGTCCCAGCTGCTCTCCAAATGATCACTGGCACCTCCCCAGCACGCGCACTGGATCCCAGCGGCGCCGTGCAAAGATCCCAGCGGCTTGCCAAATGATCCCTGGCATCTCCCCAGCGCATGCACGGAACTAGCGACCCCATGCGGGGTCACAGCGGCTCGCCAAATGATCTCTGGCACCTCCCCAGCATGCGTCACGGGCCCCAGCGACCCGCGTGGGATCCCAGCGGCTCGCCAAATGGTCCCTGGCACCTAACCAGCGAGCACGGGCCCAGCGACCCCAGCGGGGTCCCAGCTGCTCGCCAAATGCTCCCTGGCACGTCCCCAGCATGTGCACGGGCACCAGCGAACCCACGCGGGGTCCCAGCAGCTCGCCAAACTGATCCCTGGCCCCTCCCCAGTGTGCTCACGGACACCAGCGACTCCACGCAGGGGTCCCAGCGGCTCGCCAAATGGTCCCTGGCACCCTCCACAGCGCCGCACAGGGCCCAGCGACACCGTGCTGGGTCCCAGCGGCTCGCCAAATGGTCCCTGGCACCTCCCCAGCGCAAGCACGGGCCACAGAGACCCCGCACGGAGTCCCAGCAGCTCGCCAAATGATCTCTGGCACCTCCCCAGCATGCGCACGGGCCCCAGCGACCCCGTGCAGGGTCCCAGCGGCTCGCCAGATGGTCCCTGGCACCTAACCAGCGAGAGCACAGGGCCCAGCAAACACGCGAGGGGTCCCAGCGTCTCGCCAAATGGTCCCTGGCACATCCGAAGCGCGTGTACGGGCCCCAGCAACCACGCGTGGTGACCCAGCAGCTCGCCAAACTGTCCCTGGCACCTCCCCAGTGCTCGCACAGGTCCCAGCAACCCCGCGCTGTGTCCCAGTTGCTCACCAAATTGTCCCTGGCACCTCTCCAGCATGCGCACGCGGCCCAGCAACCCCGCGCGGGGTCCCAGCGGCTCGCCAAATGCACCCTGGCACCACCCCAGCAACCCTGCGGGGGGTCCCAGCGGCTCGCCAAGTGGTCCTTGGCACCTCCCCAGCGTGCTCACTGGCACCAGCGACCCAGCGCGGTGTCCCAGCGGCTCGCCAAATGCACCCTGGCACCACCCCAGCAACCCTGCGGGGGGTCCCAGAGGCTCACCAAGTGGTCCTTGGCACCTCCCCAGCGAGCACACAGGCCCCAGCAAAATCGCGCAGCGTACTCACTGGCACCAGCGACCCCGCGCGGGATCGCAGCTCCTCGCCAAATTGTCCCTAGCACCTCCCCAGCACGCGCATGGACCAAAGCGACCCCGTGTGGGGTCCCAGCGGCTCGTCAAATGGTCCCTGGCACCTCCCCAGCACGCGCACGGGCCCCAGCGACCCTGCGCGGGTTACCACCGGATTGCTAAATGCTCCCTGGCACCTCCCCAGCGCGCTCACGGGCCCCAGCGACCCCATGCGGGATCCCAGAGGCTCGCCAAATGGTCCCTGGCACATAAACAGTGCGCGCACAGGGCCTAGCAACCATGCGCGGGGTCCCAGCAGCTCGCCAAATGGCCCCTGGCACCACCCCACTGCCCCTGCGGGGAGTCCCAGCGGATCGCAAAATGGTCCGTGTCACCTCCCAATCGTGCTCACTGGCACCAGTGACCCAGCGGGATCCCAGCAGCTCACCAAACGGTCCCTGGCGCCTCCCCAGCATGCGCACGGACATTAGCGACCCTGCACGGTTTTCCAGCTGCTCACCAAATGGACCCTGACACATCCCCAGCACGCGCACGGACCGTAGCGACCCCACGTGGGGTCACAGCGGCTCGCCAAACGGTCCCTGGCACCTCCCCAGTGAGCACACAGGCCCCAGCTACCTCGCGCAGGGTCCCAGCGGCTCACCACATGGTCCCTGCCAGTTACCCAGTGCACGCACTGGGCCCAGCAACCACGGGCGGTATCCCAGCGGATCGCCAAATGGTCAGTGGACCCTCCCCAGCACGCGCATGGACCCCAGCGACCCCGCGTGGGGTCCCAGCAGCTCGCCAAATGGTCCCTGGCACATCCCCATCAAGCGCACGGGCCACAGCGACCGGGCGTGGGGTCCGAGCTGCTCGCCAAATTGTCCCTGGCACCTCCCCAACACACGCACGGGCCCAGTCGACCTCGCGCGGGGTCCCAGCGGCTCGCCAAATGGTCCCTGGCACCTACCCAGCGCGCACAGGGCCCAGCAACCATGCGAGGGGTCCCAGCAGCTTGCCAAATAGTACCTGGCACAACCCCAGCGCTCATGGGCCCCAGCGACTTCGCGCGGGGTCCCAGCGGATAACCAAACGGTCTCTGGCACCTCAAAGGCCAGCGCACGGGCCCCATCGACCCTGGGTGGGGTACCACCGGCTTGCCAAATGCTCCCTGGCACCTCCCCAGCATGCATCAGGGCCCCAGCGACACCGTGCGGGTTCTCAGCGGCTCGCCAAATGGTCTCTGGCACCTACCCAGTGCACGCACGGGCCCCAGCGACCCCGCATGGGGTCCAAGCAGCTGGCCAAATGCACCCTGGCACCACCCCAGTGCCCCTGCAAGGAGTCCCAGTGGATCGCAAAATGGTCCGTGTCACCTCCCAATCGTGCTCACTGGCACCAGTGACCCCGCGCGGGACCCCAGCAGCTCACCAAACGGTCCCTGGCACCTCCCCAGCATGCGCACGGACATTAGCGACCCCGCACGGGGTCCCAGCAGCTCACCAAATGGTCCCTGGCACCTCCCCAGCATGCGCACGCGGCCCAGCAACCCCGCGCGTGGTCACAGTAGCTCGCCAAATGGTCCCTGTCAACTCCCCAGCACGCTTACGGGCCCCAGCGACTTCGCGTGGGTCACAGCGTCTCGCCAAACGGTCCGTGGACCCTCCCCAGCGCGCGCATGGACCCCAGCGAGCCCGCATAGGGTCCCAGCAACTCCCTAAAAGGTCCCTGGCTCATCCCCAGCAAGCGCACGAGCCCCAGAAACCGGGCGTGGGGTCCGAGCGGCTCACCAAATGGTCCCTGGCACCTCCCCAGCACGTGCACGGGCACCAGCGATCCCGCACGGGGTCCCAGCAGCTCGCTAAACTATCCATGGCCCCTCCCCAGTGTGCTCACGGACACTAGCGACTTCACGCACGGTCCCAGCGGCTCTCCAAATGGTCCCTGGACCCTCCACAGCACACGCACAGGGCCCAGCGACACCGTGCTGGGTCCCAGCGGCTCGCCAAACCGTCCCTGGCACATCCGAAGCGCGTGTACGTGCCCCAGCAACCACGCGTGGTGACCCAGCGGCTCGCCAAACTGTCCCTGGCACCTGCCCAGCGCGAACACGGGCCACAGAGACCCCGCGCGGAGTCCCAGCAGCGCGCCAAACGGTCCATGGCACCTCCCCAGCATGCGCACGGGCCCCAGCGACCCCGTGCAGGGTCCCAGCGGCTCACCAAATGGTCCCTGGCCCCTACCCAGCGAGAGCACAGGGCCCAGCAAACACGCGAGGGGTCCCAGCGTCCAGCCAAATGGTCCCTGGCACATCCGAAGCGCGTGCACGGCCCCCAGCAACCACGCGTGGTGACCCAGCGGCTCGCCAAACTGTCCCTGGCACCTACCCAGCGCGCACACGGTCCCCAGAGAGCCCGCTCGGATTCCAAGCAGCTCGCCAAATGATCCCTGGCACCTCCCCAGCATGCGCACGGGCCCCAGCGACCCCGTGCAGGGTCCCAGCGGCTCGCCAAATGGTCCCTGGCACCTAACCAGCGAGAGCACAGGGCCCAGCAAACACGCGAGGGGTCCCAGCGGCTCGCCAAATGGTCCCTGGCACATCCGAAGCGCGTGTACGGGCCCCAGCAACCACGCGCGGGTGACCCAGCAGCTCGCCAAACTGTCCCTGGCACCTCCCCAGTGCTCGCACAGGTCCCAGCAACCCCGCGCTGTGTCCCAGTTGCTCACCAAATTGTCCCTGGCACCTCTCCAGCATGCGCACGCGGCCCAGCAACCCCGCGCGGGGTCCCAGCGGCTCGCCAAATGCACCCTGGCACCACCCCAGTGACCCTGCGGGGGGTCCCAGCGGCTCGCCAAGTGTTCCTTGGCACCCCCCCAGCGTGCTCACTGGCACCAGCGACCCAGTGCGGTGTCCCAGCGGCTCGCCAAATGCACTCTGGCACCACCCCGGCAACCCTGCGGGGGGTCCCAGCGGCTCGCCAAGTGGTCCTTGGCACCTCCCCAGTGTGCTCACTGGCACCAGCGACCCAGCTGGTGTCCCAACGGCTCGCCAAATGCACCCTGGCACCACCCCAGCAACCCTGCGGGGGGTCCCAGAGGCTCACCAAGTGGTCCTTGGCACCTCCCCAGCGAGCACACAGGCCCCAGCAAAATCGCGCAGCGTACTCACTGGCACCAGCGACCCCGCGCGGGATCGCAGCTCCTCGCCAAATTGTCCCTAGCACCTCCCCAGCACGCGCATGGACCAAAGCGACCCCGTGCGGGGATCCAGCGGCTCGCCAAATGATCCCTGGCACCAACCCAGCGCGAACACGGGCCCCAGAGACCCTGCGCAGGTTCCGAGTGGCTCGCCAAATGGTCCCTCGCACCTCCCCAGCACGCGCACGGGCAACAGCGACCCTATGCGGGGTCCCAGCGAATCAACAAATGGTCCCTTGCTCCTACCCAGTGCGCGCACAGGGCCCAGCAACGACGAACGGGGTCCCAGCGGCTCGCCAAAAGTTCCCTGGCACCACCCCACTGCCCCTGCGGGGAGTCCCAGCGGATCGCAAAATGGTCCGTGTCACCTCCCAATCGCGCTCACTGGCACCAGTGACCCCGCGCGGGACCCCAGCAGCTCACCAAATGGTCCCTGGCACCTCCCCAGCATGCGCACGGGCACCAGCGACCCGCACGGTGTCCCAGCTGCTCACCAAATGGACCCTGACACATCCCCAGCACGCGCACGGACCGTAGCGACCCCGCGTGGGGTCACAGCGGCTCGCCAAACGGTCCCTGCCAGTTACCCAGTGCACGCACTGGGCCCAGCAACCACGGGCGGTATCCCAGCGGCTCGCCAAATGGTCAGTGGACCCTCCCCAGCACGCGCATGGACCCCAGCGACCCCGCGTGGGGTCCCAGCAGCTCCCTAAAAGGTCCCTGGCACATCCCCATCAAGCGCACGGGCCACAGAGACCGGGCGCGGGGTCCCAGCTGCTCGCCAAATGGTCCCTGGCACCTCCCCAGCACACGCACGGGCCCCAGCGACCTCGCGGGGTCCCAGCGGCTCGCCAGATGATCCCTGGCACCTACCCAACGCACACAGGGCCCAGCAACCACGCGCGAGGTCACAGCAGCTCGCAAATGGTCCCTGGCACATCCCCAGCGTGCGCATGGGCCCCCGCGACTTCGCGGGGTCCCAGCGGCTCACCAAACGGTCTCTGGCACCTCCAAGGCCAGCGCACGGGCCCCAGCGACCCTGGGTGGGGTCCCAGCCGCTTGCCAAATGCTCCCTGGCACCTCCCCAGCATGCATCAGGGCCCCAGCGACACCGCGGGGTTCTCAGCGGCTCGCCAAATGGTCTCTGGCACCTACCCAGTGCACGCACGGGCCCCAGCGACCCCGCATGGGGTCCCAGCAGCTCGCCAAATGCATCCCTGGCACCACCCCAGTGCCCCTGCAAGGAGTCCCAGCGGATCGCAAAATGGTCCGTGTCACCTCCCAATCGTGCTCACTGGCACCAGTGACCCCGCGCGGGACCCCAGCAGCTCACCAAACGGTCCCTGGCACCTCCCCAGCATGCGCACGGACATTAGCGACCCCGCACGGTTTTCCAGCAGCTCACCAAATGGTCCCTGGCACCTCCCCAGCATGCGCACGCGGCCCAGCAACCCCCGCGTGGTCACAGTAGCTCGCCAAATGGTCCCTGTCAACTCCCCAGCACGCTTACGGGCCCCAGCGACTTCGCGTGGGTCACAGCGTCTCGCCAAACGGTCCGTGGACCCTCCCCAGCGCGCGCATGGACCCCAGCGAGCCCGCATAGGGTCCCAGCAACTCCCTAAAAGGTCCCTGGCTCATCCCCACCAAGCGCACGAGCCCCAGAGACTGGGCGTGGGGTCCGAGCGGCTCACCAAATGGTCCCTGGCACCTCCCCAGTGTGCGCACATGGCCCAACAACCCCGCAACACCGCGAGTGGTCACAGCTGCTCGCCAAATTGTCCCTGGCACCTCCCCAGCACGGGCACGGGCCCCAGCGACCCCGCGTGGGGTACCAGCAGCTCACCAAATGGTCCTTGGCACCTCCTCAGCGTGATCACTGGCACCAGCGACCCTGCGCGGGATCCAGCGGCTTGCCAAATGGTTGCTGGCACATAACCAGCGCGCGCACAGGACCCAACAACCACGTGCAGGGTCCCAGCAGCTCGCCAAATTGTCCCTGGCCCCTCCCCAGCGTGCGCACGTGGGCCAGCGACTTCGCGTGGAGTCACAACAGCTCACCAAATGGTCCCTGGCACCTCCCAGGCGAGCGCACGGGCCCCAGCGACCCAGCACGGGGTTCTCAGCAGCTCGCCAAATCGTCCCTGGCACCTACCCAACGCGCGCACGGGCCCCAGTGACCCCACATGGGGTCTCAGAGGCTCGCCAAATACACCCTGGCACCACCCCAGCGACACTGCGGGGGTGTCCCAGGGGCTCGCAAAATGGTCCCTGGCACCTACCCAGCATGCGCACAGGGCCCAGCAACCCTGCGCGATGTCCCAGCGACTCGCCAAATGATCCCTGGCAGCCCCCCTAGCGCGTGTATGGACCCCAGCGACACCATGCGGGATCCCAGAGGCTCACCAAACGGTCCCTGGCACCTCCCTAGCGTGCACACGGACACTAACGACCCCGCACGGGTTCCCAGCTGCTCGCCAAATGGTCCCTGGCACCACCCCAGCAAGCGACGGGCCCCAGCGACCCTGCGTGTGGTCCCAGCAGCTCGCCAAATGGTCCCTGGCACCTCCCAGCACGGGCATAGGCCCCAGAGACATGCGAGGTGTCCCAGCGGCTCGTCCAAATGCTCCCTAGCACCTCCCCAGCAGGCGCACAGGCACCAGCGGCCCCACCCGCGGTCCCAGCTCCTCGTCAAATGGTTCCTGGCACCTACCCAGCACGCGCACAGATCCCAGCAACCCCGCACGGAGTCCCAGCAGCTCGCCAAATGATCCCTGGCACCTCCCCAGCACGCGCGCGGGCCTCAGCGACTTCTCGTGGGGTCCCAGCGGCTCGCCAAATGGTCCCTGGCACCTCCACAGCGCCGCACAGGGCACAGCGACCCCGCGTGGGGTCCCAGCGGCTCGCCAAACTGTCCCTGGCACCTCCCCAGCGCGCGCACAGGCCACAGAGACCCCGCACCGTGTCCCAGCAGCTCGCCAAATGGTCCCTGGCACCTCACCAGCACGTGCACAGGGCCCAGCAACGCCGCGCTGGGTCCCAGCGGCTCGCCAAATAGTCCCTGGCACCATCCCACAGCACGCACTGGCCCCAGCGACTTCGCGGGGTCCCAGCGGCTCACTCAAATGGTCCCTGGCACCTACCCAGCAGGCGAACAGTTCCCAGCAACCCCGCTGGGTCCCAGTTGCTCGCCAAATTGTCCCTGGCACCTCCCCAGCGCGCACAGGCCCCAGAGACATGCGTGGTGTCCCACCGGCTCGACAAATGGTCCCTGGCACCTCCCCAGCAGGTGGACTGGGCACAGCGACCCCACGCGGGGTCCCAGCGGCTCGCCAAATGGTCCCTGGCACCTACCCAGCACGCGCACAGATCCCAGCGACTCTGCGGGAGTCCCAGCCGCTCACCAAATGCTACCTGGCACCTCGCCAGCACAAGTGCCGGGCCCCAGCGACCCGCGCGGGTTCCCAGCGGCTCGCCAAATGGTCCCTGGCAGGTCACCAGCATGCGCACAGGCCCCAGCGACTTTGCGTGGGGTCCCAGCGGCTCGCCAAATCGTCTCTTGCACCTCCCTAGCATGCGCACAGGCACCAGCGACCCCGTGCAGGGTCCCAGCAGCTTGCCAAATGGTCCCTGGCACTTACCCAGCATGCGCACAGGACCCAACAACCACGCGTGGGGTCCCAGCGGCTCGCCAAATGGTCCCTGGCACCACCCCAGCAAGAGCACGGGCCCCAGCAACCCCGTGCTGGGTCCCAGCAGCTCGCCTAATGGTCCCTGGAACCTCTCCAGCGAAGTGCACGGGCCCCAGCAACCCCACGCGGGGTCCCAGTTGCTCGCCAAATTGTTCCTGGCACCTCCCCAGCACGTGCATGTACCCAAGCGACCCTGTGCGGGGTCCCAGCTGCTCGTCAAATGGTCCCTGGCACCTCCCCAGCACGTGCACCGGCCCCAGCGACTTCGCATGGGGTCACAACGGCTCGCCTAACGGTCCCTGGCACCTCCCCAGCATGCGCACGCAGCCCAGCAAACCTGCGCAGGGTCCCACCTGCTCACCAAATGGTCCCTGGCACCTACCCAGCACGCGTCAGGGCCCTAGCTACCCCATGCGGGGGGTCCCAACAGCTCACCAAATGGTCCCTGGCACCTCCACAGCGCGCGCACGGGGCACAGCGACCCCGCGTGGGGTCCAAGCGGCTGGCCGAATGGTCCCTGTCACCTCCACAGCGCGTGCACGGGGCCCAGTGACCCCGCACGGATCTCAGCGACCCCGCATGGGCTCCAGCGACCCTTTGCAAAGTCCCAGCGGCTTGCCAAACGGTCCCTGGCACGTCCCCAACACATGCACGGACCACAGCGACCCGTGTGGGGTCCCAGCGGCTTGCCAAACTGTCCCTGGCACTTCCCAGTGAGCTCACGGACACCAGCGACCCCACGCGGGTACCAGTCGCTCGCCAAACCGTCCCTGGCGCTGACGCAGAGCGAGCATGGGCACCAGCGACCCCGCGGGGTCCCAGCTGCTCGCCAAATGCTCCCTGGCACCTCCCCAGCACGCCACGCGGCCCAGCGACACCGTCACGGGCTCCCAGCGGCTCGCCAAATGGTCCCTGGCACCTCTCCAACGTGAGCATGGACACTAGCGACCCTGCTGGGTCCCAGCGGCTCGCCAAACCGTCCCTGGCACCTCCCCAGCCCGTGCATCGGGCCCTAGCGACCTCGCGCGGGTCCCAGCGGCTTGCCAAACTGTCCCTGGCACCTCCCAGCGCGCGCACTGGATCCAGCGACCCTGCGCGGGTCCCAGCGCCTCGCCAAATGGTCCCTGGCACTTCCTCAGCGCTGCACTGGGCCCAGCGATCGAGGGCTGATCACAGAGACCCGCGCGGGTCCCAGCGGCTCAGCAAATGGTCCCTGGCACCTCCCCAGCATGCTTACGGGCCCCAGCTACCCTGCGGGGTCCCAGCGGCTCGCCAAACGGTCCCTGGCACCTCCCCAGCGAGCACACCGGCCCCAGCTACCTCACACAGGGTCCCAGCGGCTCGCCAAATGGTCCCTGGCACCTACCCAGTGCACGCATTGGGCCCAGCAACCACGGGCGGTGTCCCAGCGACTCGCCAAATGTTCCCTGGCCCCTCCCCAGCACGCGCATGGGCCCCAGCGACCCCGCGTGGGGTCCCAGCATCACGCCAAACGGTCCCTGGCACATCCCCAGCAAGCGCACGGGCCACAGAGACCGGGCGTGGGGTCCCAGCTGCTCGCCAAATTGTCCCTGGCACCTCCCCAGCACGCAGACGGGCCCGAGCGACCTCGTGCAGGGTCCCAACGGCTCGCCAAATGGTCCCTGGATCCTACCCAGTACGCACACAGGGCCCAGCAACCACGCGCGGGGTCCCAGCAGCTTGCCAAATGGTCCCTGGCACATCCCCAGCGGCTCATGGGCCCCAGCGACTTCTGCGGGTGACCCAGCGACTTGCAAAATGGTCCCTGGCACCTCCCCAGTGTGAGCACGGGCCCAGCAACCACGCGTGGGTTCCCAGCGGCTCGCCGAATCGTCCCTGGTGCCTCCACTGCATGCACCCGGGCCCCAGCGACAACCCTCGGGGTCCCAGAGAGTCGCTAAATGGTCCCTGTCATCTCCCCAGCGTGGGTATGGGCCCAAGCGACCCCGCAGGGTTCCCAGCGGCTCGCCAAATGGTTCCTTGCACCTCCCTTTCGCACGAACGGGCCCCCGCAACTTCGCGCGGGGTTCCCACAGGCTTGACAAATGTTACCTGGCACCTCCCCAGGTCACGCACAGGCTCCAGCGACCCTGTACGGGGACCCAGCGGTTCGCCAAATGGTCCATTGCACCTCCCCAGCGCACGCACGGGCCCCAGTGACCACGCGTGGTCCCAGCGGCTCGCCAAATGGTCCCTGGCACCTCCCCAGTACGCGCATGGGCCCAAGCCATCCCACGCAAGGTCCAAGCAGCTCGCCAAATAGTCCTTGGCACCTTCCTATGTCACGCACGGGCCCCAGCGACCCCTGCGTGGGGTTCCAGCGGCTCGCCAAATGGTCCCTGGCACCTCCCTATCGCACGCATGGAGCCCAGCGACCCAGCGCAGGGTCCCAGCAGCTCGCCAAATAGTCCTTGGCACCTCCCTATGTCACGCACAGGCCCCAGCGACCCCTGCGTGGGGTCCCAGCGGCTCGCCAAATGGTCCCTGGCACCTCCCTTTCGCACGCATGGAGCCCAACGATCCAGCACAGGGTCCCAGCGGCTCGCCAAATGATTCCTGGCACCTCTCCATCGGGCGCATGAGCCCCAGCGACTTTCGCCGGGTCCCAGAGGCTCGGCAAATGATCCCTGACACCTCCCCAGCACGCGACGGTACTCAGCGACACCGCGCGGGGTCCCAGCGGCTCGCCAAATGTTCACTGGCACCTCCCTATTGGACGCACGGGCCCAGCGACCCAGCGGGGTCCCAGCGGCTCAACAAATGCTCCCTGGCACCTCCACAGCACACGACAGGCCACAGCGACCCCACACGGGGTCCCAGAGGCTCGCCAAACACTCCCTGGCACCTCCCTATGTCACGCACGGGCACCAGCGACCGCCGCGGGGTCCCAGCGGCTCGCCAAATGGTCCCTGGCACCTCGCCAAGCGCGCATGAGGCCCAGCGACCCAGCTGGGTCCCAGCAGCTCGCCAAATGGTCCCTGGCACCTACTCGACGGGCGCATTGGGCCCAGCAACTTCGCACTGGGTACCAGAGGCTCAGCAGATGGTCCCCGGCACCTCCCCAGCATGTGCACGAGCCCCAACAACCCCGCGTGCTGTCCCAGAGGCTCGCCAAAAGGTCCCTGGCACCTCCCCAACGCACACACTGTGCCCAGTAATCCCGCGTGGTATCCCAGCGGCACGCCAAATGGTCCCTAGGTCCTCCTCAGCGCATGGACGGGCCCAGCGACCCGCGCTGGGTCCCAGAGGCTCGCCAAACGGTCCCTGGCACCACCCCAGCACACGCACGGGGCCCAACGACCCCACGCGGGGTCCCAGAGGCTCACCAAACGGTCCCTAGGCACCTCCCCATGCACGCACACGGGCCCAGCGACCCAGCGCGGGTCCCAGTGGCTCGCCAAATGGTCCCTGGCACCTCCCCGAGCATGCGCACACGGGGTCCCAGCAGCTCGCCAAATGGTCCCTGGCACCTCCACAGCGAGCATACGGTCACCAGCGGCCCCACCTGGCGTCCTAGCGGCTCGCCAAATGGTCCCTGGCACCTACCCAGCACGCGCACGGGCACCAGCGACCCCGCGAGGTCCCAGCGGCTCGCCAAATGGTCCCTGGCACCTCCCAGTGAGCGCACGGGCCCAGCGACCTCGCCGGGTTCCCAGCGGCTCGCCAAATGGTCCCTGGCACCTCCCCAGCACGCACGGACCTCAGCGACCTTGCGCGGGTCCCAGCAGCACGCCAAATGGTCAACTTGCAACTCTACAGCACGCACGGGCCCAGAGACCCCGCGCGGGGTCCGAGCGGCTCGCCAAACAGTCCCTGGCACCTCCCTATGTCGCGCGACGGGCACCAGCGACCGCCGCGGGGTCCCAGCGGCTCGCCAAATGGTCCCTGGCACCTCGCCAAGCACGCATGGGGCCCAGCGAGCCAGCGCGGGTCCCAGCTGCTCGCCAAATGGTCCCTGGCACCTATCCTAGCGGGCTTATTGGGCCCAGCGACTTCGCACGGGGTACCAGCGGCTCGCCAAATGGTCCCTGGCACCTCCCCAGGACGAGCACGGGCCCCAGCGACCCCGCGTGCGGTCCCAGAGGCTCGCTAAACGGTCCCTGGCACCTCCCCAGCGCACACACTGTGCCCAGTAATCCCGCGTGGTATCCCAGCGGCTCACCAAATGGTCCCTGGCACCTCCCCAATGCACACACGGGCCCAGCGACCCAGCGGGGTCCCAGCGGCTCGCTAAATGGTCCCTGGCACCTCCCCAGCATGCGCACGGGCCCAGCGACCCGCGGGGTCCCAGCTGCTCGCCAAATGGTCCCTGGCACCTCCACAGCGAGAATACGGTCACCAGCGACCCCGCCTGGCGTCCCAGCGGCTCGACAAATGGTCCCTGGCACCTACCCAGCACGCACGACGGGCACCAGCGACCCCCCGCGAGGTCCCAGCGGCTCGCCAAATGGTCCCTGGCACCTCCCAGCGCGCGACGGGCCCAGCGACTTCGCCCGGGTTCCCAGAGGCTCGTCAAATGGTCCCTGCCACCTCCCCAGCACGTGCACGGACACTTGCGACCCCATGCGGTGTTGCAGGGGCTCGCCAAACTATACCTGACGTGTCTCCAGTGTGCGCACGGGTCCCAACGACCATGTCTGGGGACCCAGCGGCTCGCCAAATAGTCCCTGGCACCTTCCCAGCACACTCACGGGGCCCAGCGACCCCGCGCGGGGTCCCAGCTACTCGCCAAATGCTCCCTGGCACGTCTCCAGCACGTGCGCGGGCACCAGCGATCCCGCGCGGGGTCCCAGGAGCTCGATAAACTGTCCCTGGCAACTCCGCAGTGTGCGCACGGGACCCAGCGACCCCGTGCTGGGTCCCAGCGCCTCGCCAAATGGTCCCTGGCACCTCCGCAGCATGCGCACGGGGCCCAGCGACCCAGCGCGGGGTCAAAGGGGCTCGCCAAACCGTGCCTGGCGCCTCCCCAGTGCGAGCACGTACACCAGCGACCCCGCGCGGGGTACCAGCGGCTCGCCAAATAGTATCTACCACCTCCCCAGCATGCACTGTGTCCAGCGACCCCGCGAAGGGTCCCAGCGGCTCACAAATGGTCCCTGGCACATCAACAGCACACGCACGGTCACCAGCGACCCCACACGAGTGCCCAGAGGCTCTTGAAACCATCAATGGCACCTCCCCAGCATGCGCACGTGCACCAGCGATCCCATGCTGGGTCCCAGCGGCTCGCAAATGGTCCCTGGAACCTCCCCAGCATACGCACGGATACTAGAAACCCCACGCGGGTTCCCAGCAGCTCACCAAACCGTCCCTGGTGCCTCCCCAGCATGCGCAAGGGCCCCAGCGACCCCGCACGGGGTCCCAGCGGCTCGCCAAATGGACACTGGCACCTCCCCAGCGTGCGCACGGACACTAACAAACTCACGCGGGGTCCCAGCGGCTCACCAAACGGTCCCTGGCACCTCACAAGCACTCGCAAGGACACTAGCGACCCCAGGCTGGGTAAGGCGGCTCGGCAAACCGCCCATGTCCCCTCCCCAGCAGCGCATCGGGCCCCAGTGACCCTGCACAGGGTCCCAGCTGCTTGCCAAATGTCCCTAGCACGCCCAGCAGTCGCCCAGTGAATTTGTGTGGTGTCCCAGCGGCACGCCAAATGGTCCCTCGCACCTCCCCAGCATGCGCACGGGCCCAGCGAACCCGCGCTGGGTCCCAGCTGCTCGCCAAATGCTCCCTGGCATGGCCCAGCACGCGCACGGGCACCAGCGATCCCGAGCTGGTTCCCAGCAGCACGGTAAACTGTCCCTGGCACCACCCCAATGTTCGCACTGGCCCCAGAGATCCCGTGCGTGGTACCAGCGGCTCGCCAAATGATCCCTGGCACCTCCCCAGCACGCGCACATGGCCCAGCAACCATGCGCAGGATCCCAGCATCTCGCATATCGTCCCTGGCACATCCCCAGCGCACGCACAGTCCACAACGACTTCGCGCGGGGTCCCAACGGCTCGCCAACTCGTTCTTGGCCCCTCCCAGGCGCAGGCACGGGGCCCAGCGACCCCCTGCGGGGTCCCAACGGCTCGCCAAGAAGTCCCTGGCATCTCCCCAGCATGCGCATGGGGCCCAGCGACCCCGCGCGGGTTCCCAGCAGCTCGCCAAATGGTCTCTGCCACCTCCCCAGCGCGCGCACGGGCACCAGCGACGCCACGGGGTCCCAGCGGCTCGCCAAACCGTCCCTGGCACCTCCCCAGCTCGCGCAAGGACACCAGCGACCCCTGCAGGGTCCCAGCGGCTCGCCAAATGATCCCTGGCAGCCTCACCAGCATGCACATGGGCACCAGCTAACCTGCGCTGGGTCCCAGCGCTCGCCAAATGGTCCCTGGCAGCCTCCCAAGCACGCTGCACGGGCTCCAGCGGCTCGCCAAATGGTCCCTGGCACCTCCCCAGCGTGCGCACATGGCCCAGCGACCCCGCGTGGCTTACCAGCTGCTCGCCAAACTGTCCCTGGCACCTCCCCAGCGCACGCACGGGCACCAGCGACCCACCGCAGGGTCCCTGCAGCTTGCAAAACCGTCCCTGGCGCCTCCCCAGTGCACGCACGGGCCCCAGCGACCCTGCGCGGGGTCCAAGCTGCTCGCCAAAAGGACCCTGGCACCTCCCCAGCGCGTGCACTAGGCCCAGTGATCGCGGACTGATCCCAGAGACCCCGCGCGTGGTCCGTGCGGCTCACCAAATGGTCCCTGGCACCACCCCAGCACTCGCACGGGCCCCAGCGACTCCGTGTGAGGTCCCAGCGGCTCGCCAAACGGTCCCTAGCACCTCCCCAGCGAGCGCAGTGGCCCCAGCGACATCGCGCAGTGTCCCAGCAGCTCGCTAAATGGTCCCTTGCAGCTACCCATGCGCGCACGGGCCCCAGTGACCCCACATGGGGTCTCAGAGGCTCGCCAAATACACCCTGGCACCACCCCAGGCGCAGCACTGCGCGGGGTCCCAGCGGCTCGCCAAATGGTCCCTGGCACCTACCCAGCACGCACAGGGCCCAGCAACCCTGCGCGGTGTCCCAGGGGCTCGCTAAATGATCCCTGGCATCCCCCTAGCGCGCATGGACCCCAGCGACACCATGCGGGATCCCAGAGGCTCGCCAAATGGTCCCTGGCACCTCACCAGCACGCGCACGGCCCAGCAACCACGCGACGAGGTCCCAGCGGCTCGCCAAACGGTCCCTGGCACCTCCCTAGCGCGCGACGGACCCTAACGACCCCGCACGGGTTCCCAGCGGCTCGCCAAATGATCCCTGGCACCTCCCCAGCATGATCACGCAGCCCAGCAACCCTGCGTGTGATCCCAGCAGCTCGCCAAATGGTCCCTGGCACCTCCCCAGCACTGGCATAGGCCCCAGAGAATGCGACGGTGTCCCAGCGGCTCGCCAAATGCTCCCTGGCACCTCCCCAGCAGCGCGACGGGCACCAGCGGCCCCACGCGGGGTCCCAGCGGCTCGCCAAATGGTTCCTGGCACCTACCCAGCACGCACACAGATCCCAGCAACCCCGCACGGAGTCCCAGCAGCTCGCCAAATAATCCCTGGCACCTCCCCAGCGTGCGTACGCAGACCAGCAACCCTGCGCGGCGTCCCAGCGGCTCGCCAAACGGTCTCTGGCACCTACCCAGCACGCTTCAGGGCCCTAGCGACCCCATGCGGGGGGTCCCAACGGCTCGCCAAATGGTCCCTGGCACCTCCCCAGCGCGTGCACGGACACTAGCGACCACACGCGGGGACCCAGTGGCTCGCCAAACCGTCCCTGGCGCCTCCCCAGCACGCACACAGACCACAGCGACCTCGCGTGGGGTCCCAGAGGCTCGCAAGCTGTCCCTGGCACATCCCCAGCGGGCACACATGTCCCAGCGACTTTGCGGGGGCTCACAGCCATTCGCCAAATGGTCCCTGGCATTTCCCCAGTGTGCGCACAGGGCCCAGCGACCGGCGCGGGGTCTCAGCGGCTCGCCAAATGGTCCCTGGCTCCTACCCAGCACGAGCACATGGCCCAGCAACCCCACACAGGGTCCCAGCGGCTCGCTAAATGGTCCCTGACACCTTCCCAGCGCGCGCACAGACACTAGCGACCACACGCAGGGACACAGTGGCTCGCCAAACCGTCCCTGGCGCCTCCCCAGTGTGCGCACGAGCCACAGCGACCGTGCACGGTGTCACAGCTGCTTGCCATATGATCCCTGGCACCTCCCCAGCACGTGCACAGGCCCCAGCGACCCTGTGCGGGGTCCCAGCAGCACGCCAAATTGTCCCTGGCACTTCCCCAGCAGGCCCACCGGCACCAGCGACCCTGTCCGTGGTCCCAGCGACTCGCCAAATGGTCCCTCGCAACACCCCAGCACGCGCACGGACACCAGCCACCCCGCGCGGGGTCCCAGCGGCTCGCCAAACTATCCCTAGCACCTTCTCAGTGAACGCCAGGACACTAGCGACCCCACGCGGAGTTCCAGCAGCTCGCCAAACCATCCCTGGCACCGCCCCAGTGCGCGCACTGGACCCAGCGTCCCTGCGCGAAGTCCCAGTGGCTCGCAAAACGGTCCCTGGCACCTCCCCAGAGTGCACGGACACCAGTGGCCCTGCGTGGGATCCCAGAGGCTCGCAAACGGTCCCTGGCACATCCCCAGCGGGCACACAGATCCCAGCGGCTCGCCAAATAATCCCTGGCGCTTCCCCAGCGCACGCACGGACACTAGTGACCCCACGCATGGTACCAGTTGCTCGCCAAACCGTCCCTGGTGCTTCCCCAGCACGTGCACGGGCACCAGTGACCCCCTGCAGGGTCCCAGCGACTCGCCAAACTGTCCCTGGCACCTCCTCAGCGTGCACACGGGGCCCAGCGAACCCAGGCGTGTTCCCAGCAGCTCGCCAAATGGTTTCTGCCACCTCCGCAGCGCGCACGGGCACCAGCGACCCCACACGGGGTCCCTGCGGCTCGCCAAACCGTCCCTGGCGCCTCCACTGCACGTACAGAAGCTAGCGACCCCACACGGGGGATCCCAGCGGCTCGCCAAATGGTCCCTGGCACCTCCCCAGTGCGACCACGGACTCCAGCGACCCCGCGTGGGGTCCCCGTGGCTCGCCAAATGGTCTCTAGAACCTCCCAAGCACGCCCACGGGTCCCAGCGACTCTGTGCGGAGTCCCAGTGGCTCGCCAAATGGTCCCTGGCACCTCCCCAGCCTGCGCACAGAGCCCAGCGATCCCGAGCGGGGTCCCAACTGCTCGCCAAATGGTCTCTTTCAGCACCCAAGCATGCACACGGATGCCAGCGACCTCGTGCGGAGAACCAGCGGCTCGCCAAATGATCCCTTTCACCTCCCCAATGCGCGCACGGACACTAGCAACCGCACACGGGTTCCAAGCGGCTCCACAAACCATCCCTGGCGCTTCCCTGGTGCCCCAGCGAAATGGTGCAGGGTCGCACCTTCTCGCCAAACCATATCTAGCGCTTCCCCAGCGAGCGCACGGGCCCAAATGACTTGGCACGGGGCCCCAGCGGCTCGCCAAATGGTCCCTGACACCTCCCCAGCGTGAGCACGGGGCCCAGCGACCCCGCGCGGGTTCCCTGCCGCTCGCCAAATGTTCTCTGCCACCTCCACAATGCGCACGCTGTCCGTCAACACCGCGCAGGGTCCCAGCGGCTCGCCAAACCATCCCTGGTGCCTCCCCTGGTGCCTCCCCTGGTGCGCACGGGCACCAGCGTCCCCCCGCAGCGTCCCACCCGCTCGCTAAACCGTCCCTGGCACCTCCCCAGCGCACGCATGGGCCCCAGCGACCCCGCGCGGTGTCCCAGCGGATCACCAAACCGTCCCTGGTGCTTCCCCAGCATCCACACGGGCACAAGCGGCCCCCCGCAGGGACTCAGCTACTCGCCAAACCGTCCTTGGTGCCTGGCCAGCACGCGCACGGTGCCCGGCGACACCGTGCGTAGAACCAGCGGCTCGCCAAATAAACCCTGGCACCTCCCCAGCGCATACTCGGACTCTAGCGACGCCATAAATGTGTCGCACCGGCTCACCAAACCATGTCTAGCTCTTCCCCAGCGAGCGCAAGGGCCCTATCGACCCCGAGCGGGGTCCCAGCAGCTCGCAAATGCTCCCTGGCACCTCCCCATCTCGCGCACAGACACTAGCGATCCCACGCGGGCTCCCAGCGGCTCGCTAAATCGTCTCTGGCACATCCGCAGCACACGCAGGGATCCCAGCGACCCCTTGCGGAGCCACAGTGGATCGCCAAATAATCCCTGGCGCTTCCCCAGCGCGCGCACGGACACTTGCAACCCCAAACGTGGTCCCAGCGGCTCTCCAAACCGTCCCTGGCACCTCCCCAGCACGAGCACTGGCCCCAGCGACCCAGTGCAGGGTCCCAGCGGCTCGCAAATGGTCCCAGCGACCCCATACGGGATCCCAGCAAATCGCCAAACCGTCCCTGTCGCCACCAGTAATCACCCGCGGGGTCCCAGTGTCTCGCCAAACTGTCCCTGGTGCTTCCCCAGCGCGCGCACGGGCCCCAGCGTCCCCGGGCGGTGTCCCAGCGTCTCGCCAAATGGTCAATGGCACCTCCCCAGCACACGCACGGGCACCAGCGATCTCGCGTGGGGTCCCAATGGTTCGCTAAATGGTCTCTTGCTCCTCCCTAGCACGTACACAGGACCCACTGACCCCGTGCGGGTTCCCAGCGGCTCGCCAAATGGTCCCTGGCACCTACACTGTATGCGCACAGGGCCCAGCACCCACGTGCGGTGGCCCAGTGGCTCGCCAAATCGTCCCTGGCACATCCCCAGCGCGCACAGTGTCCATCGACCCTGCGCAGGGTCCTTGCGGCTGACAAATTGTCCCTGGAACCTCACCAGTGCACGCACGGGCACCAGAGACCCCACACAGGGTCCCAGCAGCTTGACAAACCGTCCCTGTTGTCTCCGCACTCTGCGCACGTGCACCAGCATCCCCCGCAGAGTCCCACCGGCTCGCTAAACCTTCCCTGGCGCCACCCCAGCGTGCGCACGGGCCCCAGTGACACCGCGCGGGGTCCCAGCGGCTCGCCAAACCGTCTCTGGCGCCACCCCAAAGCATGAACGGGCACCAGCGACCTCCCGCAGGGTCCCAGAGGCTCGCCAAACTGTCCCTGGTGCTTCCCTAGCGCGGGCACGTGCCACAGCGACCCCGCGCGGGGTCGCATCGTCTCGCCAAATGCTCCATTTCACCTCCCCAGCACGCGCACGGGCATCCGCGATCCCGCGCGGGGTCCCAATGGCTCGCTAAATGGTCTCTGGCACCTCCCTAGCACGTACACGGGACCCAGCGACCCTGTCCGGGGTCCCAGCGGCTCGCCAAATGGTCCCTGGCACCTACCCTGCACTAGCACAGGGCCCAGCAACCCCGCGCAGTGTCCCAGCGGCTGACAAATGGTCCCTGGAACCTCCCTAGTGCACGCACGGGCACCAGCGACTTCACACGGGGTCCCAGCAGCTCGCCAATCCGTCCCTGGTGCCTCCCCACTCTGCGCACGGGCACCAGCGTCCCCCGCAGGGTCCCACCGGCACGCTAAACCGTCCCTGGCACAACCCCAGCGCACGAACGGGCACCAGCAACCCTGCGTGGGGTCCCAGCGGCTCGAAAATGGTCCCTGGCAGCTCCCGAGCGCGCACACGGTGACTAGCGACCCCACGCGGGGTCCCAGCGGCTATCCAAACCGTCCCTGGTGCATCCACAGCGAGCGCACGGGTACCAGCGACCCCCAACAGGGTCCCAGCGACTCGCCAAACCGTCCCTGGCGCCTCCCCAGAGCACGCACGGGCCCCAGCGACCCTGCGCGGGGTCCCAGCGGTTCTCCAAATGGTCCCTGGCACCTCCCCAGCGTGCGCACGGGGCCCAGCTACCCCGCGCGGGGTCCCAGCTGCTAGCCAAATGGTCTCTGGAACCTCCCCAGCAAGCGCACCGATCCCTGCGACCCAGTACGGAGAACCAGCGCCTCACCAAATGGTCCCTGGCACCTAACCAGTGCACGCATGGGCACCAGCGACCCCATGCTGGGTCCCAGCGTCTTGACAAAATGTCCCTGGTGTCTCCACAGCACACGCATGGGCACCAGCGACCCCATGCTGGGTCCCAGGGTCTCTCTAAATTGTCCCTGGCCAGTCCCCAGCGCACGCAGAGGGCCCAGCAACCCCGCGCGTGGTCCCAGCGGCTTGCCAAACCGTCCCTGGCAACTACCAAGCGTGCGCACAGGGCCAAGCGACGAGGCACGGGATCCCAGCGGCTCGCAAATGGTCCCTGGCACCTCCCCAGCGCGCACGGCGTCCAGCGACCAAGTGCAGGGTCCCAGCGGCGAGCAAATGGTCCCTGGAACCTCCCCAGTGCACGCACGGGCAACAGCGACCCCATGCTGGATCCCAGCGAATCGCCAAACCGTCCATGGCACCTCCCCAGCAGATGCACGGGCACCGGCGGTCCCACGCGGGGTCCCAGTAGCTCGCTAAAAGGTCTCTCGCACCTCCCTAGCACGTACACGGGACCCAGCGACCCTGTCCGGGGTCCCAGCGGCTCACCAAATGGTCCCTGGCACCTACCCTGCAAGCGCAGAGACAAGTGTCCCCCCGCTAAACTGTCCCTGGCGCCTCCCCAGCGCGCGCACGGGCCCCAGCGACCCCACGCAGTCTACCAGCAGTTCGCCAAACGGTCCCTGGCACCTCCCCAGCATGCGCAAGGACACTAGCGACCCCAGGCGGGGTCAGGCGGCTTGGCAAACCGTCCTTGGTACCTCCCCAGCGAGCACAAGAGCCCCAGCGTCCCCGCACGGGGTCCCAGCTGCTCGGCAAATGTTTTCTGGCACTTACGCAGCGCGCGCACGGGCACCAGCGATCCTACGCGCAATCCCAGTGAGTCGCCAAACTATCCCTAGCGCCTCCCCAGCGCGTGCACGGGCACCAGCGATCCTACGCATGGTCCCAGCGGCTTGCCAAACCGTCCCTGGCACTTACCCAGCAAGCGCACAGAGCCCAGCAACCACATGCAGGGTCCCAACGGCTCGCAAATGGTCCCTGGCACCTCCCCAGCACGCACGTGGGGCACAGCGACCCTGCACGGGTTCCCAGCTCCTCTCCAAATGGTCCCTGGCACCTCCCCAGCACGCACGTGGGGCACAGCGACCCCGTGCAGGGTCCCAGCGGCTCGACAAATGATCCCTGGCACATAACCAGTGCGCACATGGACACAAGCGACCCAGCGCGGGGTCCCAGCATCTCGCCAAATGCTCCCTGGCGCCTCCCCAGCGTGCGCACGGGGCCCAGCAGCTCGTTAAACAGTCCCTGGCTCCTCCCCAGCGTGCACACGGACACTAGTGATCTCACACGGGGTCCCAGCGGCTCGCAAATGGTCCCTGGAACCTCCCCAACGCACACACAGTTACCAGCGACCCCAGATGGGAGCCCAGAGGCTTGCCAAACCGTCCCTGGCGCCTCCCCAGTGCGTGCACGTGCAACAGCGACCCCCCGCAGGGTCCCAGCGGCTCGCTAAACCATCACTAACGCCTCCCCAGCGCGTGCACGGGCCCCAGCGACCCCGCGCGGGGTCCCAGCTGCTTGCCAAATGATCACTGGCACCTCCACAGCAAACGCATTGGATCCCAGCGACGAGATGCGGAGAACCATCGGCTCGCCAAATGTTCCCTGGCACCTCCCCAGCACGCGCACGGGCCCCAGCGACCTCCCGCAGGGTACCAGAAGCTCACCAAGCGGTCCCTGGCACAACCGCAGAGCGCGCACGGGGCCAAGAGAACCCGCGCGGGGTCCTAGAGGCTCGCAAATGGTCCCTGGCACCTCCCTTGCGTGCACGGATACTAGAGACCCCAGGCGGGGTCCCAGCGACTCGCCAAACTGGACCTGGTGCTTCCATAGCGCGCGCACGGGCACCAGCGATCCCCCGCAGGGTCCCAGTGACTTGCCAAACCGTCCCTAGCGCCTCCCAGCACGTGCACGGGCCACAGCGACGCCGCACAGTGTCTCAGCAGCTTGCCAAATGGTCCCTGGACACTCCCCAGCGTGCGCACAACGCCCAGCGACCGCGCGCGGTCTCAGCGGCTTGCCAAATGGTCCCTGGCACCTCCCCAGCGTGCGCACAGACACTAACAAACTCACGCTGGGTCCCAGCGGCTCACCAAACGGTCCCTGCCACCTCCCAAGCGCTCGCACGGACACTAGCGACCCCAGGCTGGGTCACGCGGCTCGGCAAACTGTCTATGGCGCCTCCCCAACGCGTGCACAGGCCCCAGCGACCCTGCACAGGGTCCCAGCTGTCTGCCAAATTCCCAGCGCGCGCAGGGTCACCAGTGAATTTGCGCTGTGTCCCGGCGGCTAGCCAAATGGTCCCTAGCACCTCCCCAGCGCGTGCACGGGACACAGCGACCCTGCACAGGGTCCCAGCTGTCTGCCAAATTCCCAGAGCGCGCAGGGTGCCCAGTGAATTTGCACGGTGTCCCGGCGGCTAGCCAAATGGTCCCTAGCACATCCCCAGCATGTGCACGGGGCCCAGCGAACCCGCGCGGGGTCCCAGCTGCTCGCCAAATGCTCCCTGGCATGTCCCCAGCACATGCACTGGCACCAGCTAACCCACATGGGGTCCCAGCAGCTCGCTAAACTGTCCCTGGCACATCCAAAGTGTGCGCACGGGACCCAGCGACCCCGTGCGGGGTCTCAGCATCTCGCCAAATGGTCCCTGGCACCTAACCAGCGTGCTCATGGGCATCAGCGACCCCACGCGGGGTCCCAGCAGCTCGCCATACTGTCCCTGGTGCCTCCCCAGCACGCGCATGGCCACCAGCGACCCCGCATGGGGTTCAAAGGGCTCGCCAAATGGTCGCTGGACACTCCACAGCATGCGCACAGCGCACAGCGACCCCACGCGGGGTCCCAGCGGCTCGCCAAATGGTCCCTGGCACCTCCCCAGCGTGCGCACGGACACTAACAAACTCACGCGGGGTCCCAGCGGCTCGCCAAACGGTCCCTGGCACCTCACAAGCACTCGCAAGGACACTAGCGACCCCAGGCTGGGTAAGGCGGCTCGGCAAACCGCCCATGTCCCCTCCCCAGCACGTGCACGGGCCCCAGTGACCCTGCACAGGGTCCAGCTGCTTGCCAAATTCCTAGCACGCGCAGAGTCCCCAGTGAATTTGCGTGGTGTCCCGGCGGCACGCCAAATGGTCCCTCGCACCTCCCCAGCATGCGCACGGGGCCCAGCGAACCCGCGCGCTGGGTCCCAGCTGCTCGCCAAATGCTCCCTTGCATGCCCCAGCACGTGCACGGGCACCAGCGATCCCGAGCTGGTTCCCAGCAGCACGGTAAACTGTCCCTGGCACCACCCCAATGTTCGCACTGGCCCCAGAGATCCCGTGCGTGGTCCCATGCGCAGGGTCCCAGCACTCGCATATCGTCCCTGGCACATCCCTAGCGTGCGCAATGTCCACAGCGACTTCGCATGGTCCCAGCGGCTCGCCAACTCGTTCTTGGCCCCTCCCAGGCGCAGGCACGGGGCCCAGCGACCCCCTGCGGGGTCCCAACGACTCGCCAAGAAGTCCCTGGCATCTCCCCAGCGTGCGCATGGGGCCCAGCGACAACGCGCAGGGACCCAGCGCCTCGCAAATGGTCCCTAGAACCTCCCCAGCGCACGCACGGGCACCAGCGACGCCTCACGGAGTCCCAGCGGCTCGTCAAACCGTCCCTGGCGCCTCCCCAGCTCGCGCAAGGACACCAGCGACCCCCTGCAGGATCCCAGCGGCTCGCAAAACCATCCCTGGAGCCTCACCAGTATGCACATGGGCACCAGCTAACCTGCGCTGGGTCCCAGCGCCTCGCCAAATGCTCCCTGGAGCCTCCCCAGCACGTGCACGGGCCCCAGCGGCTCGCCAAATGGTCCACGGCACCTCCCCAGCGTGCGCACATGGCCCAGGGACCCCGCATGGCTTACCAGCGGCTCGGCAAACTATCAATTGTGCCTCCCCAGCGCACGCACGGGCCCCAGCGACCCACCGCAGGGTCCCTGCAGCTTGCAAAACCGTCCCTGGCGCCTCCCCAGTGCACGCACGGGCCCCAGCGACCCTGCGCGGGGTCCCAGCTGCTCGCCAAACGGTCCCTGGCACCCTCCCAGCATGCGTACGGGCACCAGCGATCCCACGCGGGGTCCCAGCAGCTCACAAAACCGTCCCTGGTGCTTCTCCAGCGTGTGCACGGTCCCAAGCGGCCCCGCGCGGTGTCCCAGCGGCTCGCAAATGGTCCCTGGCACCTACCCAGCACGCACACAGGACCCAGGAACCACGCGCGTGGTCCCAGAGGCTCGCAAATGGTCCCTGGCACCTCCCCAGCATGCGCACGGACACTAGCGACCCCACGCGGGGTCACAGCAGCTCGCCAAACCATCCCTGGAACCTCACCAGCATGCGCACGGGCCCCAGCGACTTCGCGCAGGGTCCCAGCGTCTCGCATATGGTCCCTGGCACATCCCCAGCGCGCGCACGGGGCACAGCGACATCGCACGGGGTCCCAGCGGCTCGCCAAATGATCCCTGGCACCTCCCCAGCACACGCACAGGCCCAATAGACCCAGCGTGTGGTCCCAGCAGCTTGCCAAAATGTCGCTGGCACCTCCCCAGCACGCGGACTGGGCCCAGCGACCCCGCTCGGGGTCCCAGCTGCTTGCCTAATGGTCTTTGGCTATTCCCCCGCATGAGCACAGGTCCCAGCGACTCACTCAATGGTCCCTGGCACATCCCCAGCACGCACACGGACACTAGCATCACCAGGCAGAGTCAGGCGGCTTGGCAAACCATCCTTGGCGCCTCCCCACAGCGCGCACGGGCCCCAGCGACCCCGCAGGGGTTCCAGCAGCTCGCCAAATGGTCCCTGGCACCTCCCAAGCATGCACACAAGGACCAGCGACCCCGCGTGGATTCCCAGCGGCTCACCAAATGATCTCTGCAACCACCCCAGCGGGCACGGGGTCCAGCGACCCCGCTCGGGTTCCCAGCTGCTAGTCTAATGGTCTCTGGCTCTTCCCCCGCACGAGCACGGGTCCCAGCGGCTCGCTAAACGGTCCCTGGCACCTTCACAGCGCACAGACAGACACTAGTGACCCCACGTGTGGTCCTAGCGGCTCGCCAAATGGTCCCTGGCACCTCAGCAGCATGCGCACGCGGCCCAGCAACCCCGCGCGGGGTCCCAGCGGCTTGCCAAATGCACCCTGGCACCACCCCAGCGACCCTGTGGGGGGTCCCAGCAGCTCGCCAAGTGTTCCATGGCACCTCCCCAGCGTGCTCACTGGCACCAGCAACCCAGCGCGGTGTCCCAGCGGCTCGCTAAATGCACCCTGGCACCACACCAGCAACCCTGAGGAGGGTCCCAGCGGCTCGCCAAGTGGTCCTTGGCACTTCCCCAGCTTGCTCACTGGCACCAGCGACCCCGCGCGGGATCGCAGCTCCTCGCCAAATTGTCCCTGGCACCTCCCCAGCACGCGCATGGACCCAAGCGACCCCGTGTGGGGTCCCAGCAGCTCGTCAAATGGTCCCTGGCACCTCCCCAGCACGCGCACGGACCCCAGCGACCCTGCGTGGGGTCCCAGCGGATCACCAAATGGTCCTTGGCACCTCCCCAGCATGATCACGAGCACCAGCGACCCCGCGCGTGATCCCAGCGGCTCACCAAATGGACCCTGGCACCTCCCCAGCAAGCTCACAGGCCCCAACGACCCCGTGCGGGGTCCCACCAGCTCGCCAAATGGTCCCTGGCACCTCCCCATTGTCGCAAACTGGACCCAGCGACCCTGCGCGGGGTCCAAGCTGCTCACCAAAAGGACCCTGGCACCTCCCCAGCGCGTGCACTAGGCCCAGCGATCGCGGACTGATCCCAGAGACCCCGCGCGTGGTCCGTGCGGCTCACCAAATGATCCTTGGCACCTCCCCAGCACGCTTACGGGCCCCAGCTACTTCGTGTGGGGTCACAGCGGCTCGCCAAACGGTCCCTGGCACATCCCCAGCGAGCACACAGGCCCCAGCTACCTCGCGCAGGGTCCCAGCGGCTCGCCACATGGTCCCTGCCAGCTACCCAATGTGCGCACGGGCCCCAGTGACCCCACATGGGGTCTCAGAGACTCGCCAAATACACCCTGGCACCACCCCAGCGACACTGCGGGGGGTCCCAGGGGCTCGCAAAATGGTCCCTGGCACCTACCCAGCACGCGCTCAGGGCCCAGCAACCCTGCGCGGTGTCCAAGGGGCTCGCTAAATGATCCCTGGCATCCCCCCTAGCGCGTATGGACCCCAGCGACACCATGCGGGATCCCAGAGGCTCGCCAAATGGTCCCTGGCACATAACCAGCACGCGCACAGCCCAGCAACCACGCACGAGGTCCCAGAGGCACACCAAACGGTCCCTGGCACCTCCCTAGCGTGCGCACGGACCCTAACGACCCCGCACGGGTTCCCAGCTGCTCGCCAAATGGACCCTGGCACCACCCCAGCAAGAGCACGGGCCCCAACAACCCTGCGTGTGATCCCAACAGCTCGCCAAATGGTCCCTGGCACCTCCCCAGCACTGGCATAGGCCCCAGAGAATGCGACGTGTCCGAGCGGCTTTCCAAATGCTTCCTAGCACCTCCCCAGCAGGCGCACGGGCACCAGCGGCCCCACCCGGGGTCCCAGCGCCTCGTCAAATGGTTCCTGGCACCTACCCAGCACGCACACAGATCCCAGCAACCCCGCACGGAGTCCCAGCAGCTCGCCAAATAATCCCTGGCACCTCCCCAGCGTGCGTACGCAGACCAGCAACCCTGCGCGGCGTCCAACCGGCTCGCCAAATGGTCCCTGGCACCTCCCCAGCACACGTCCGGGCCCTGGCAACCCCATGCGGGGGGTCCCAATGGCTCACCAAATGGTCCCTGGCACCTCCACAGCGCGCGCACGGGGCACAGCGACCCCGCGTGGGGTCCCAGTGGCTCGCCAAACTCTCCCTGGCACATTCCCAGAGCGTGCACAGGCCACAGAGACCCGGCACCGTGTCCCATCAGCTCGCCAAGTGGTCTCTGGCACCTCCCCAGCATGCGCACAGGGCCTAGCAACGACGCGCTGGGTCCCAGCGGCTCGCAAAAAGTCCATGACCCATCCCCACAGCACGCACTGGCCCCAGCGACTTCGCGCGGGGTCCATGCGACTACTCAATTGGTCCCTGGCACCTACCCAGCAGGCGAACAGTTCCCAGCAACCCCGCGCTGGGTCCCAGTTGCTCGCCAAATTGTCCCTGGCACCTCCCCAGCGCGCGCATAGGCCCCAGAGAATGCGTGGTGTCCGAGCGGCTCGCCAAATGCTCCCTTGCACCTCCCCAGCAGGTGCACGGGCACCAGCGACCCCACCCGGGGTCCCAGCGCCTCGTCAAATGGTTCATGGCACCTACCCAGCACGCGCACAGATCCCAGTGACTCTGCGGGGAGTACCACCGGCTCACCAAATGCTACCTGGCACTTCGCCAGCACAAGTGCCGGGCCCCAGCGACCCCGTGCGTGTTCTCAGCGTCTCGCCAAATGGTCCCTGGCAACTACCCTGCATGCGCACAGGCCCCAGCGACTTTGCGTGGGGTCACAGCGGCTCGCCAAATCGTCTCTTGCACCTCCCTAGCATGCGCACAGGCACCAGCGACCCCGTGCAGGGTCCCAGCGGCTCCCAAATGGACCCTGACACTCCCCAGCACGCGCACGGGCCCCAGCAACCCCACGCGAGGTCCAAGTTGCTTGCCAAATTGTCCCTGACTCCTCCCCAGCACGCGCATGTACCCAAGCGACCCAGTGCGGGGTCCCAGCGGCTCGTCAAATGGTCCCTGGCACCTCCCCAGCGCGCGCACAGGCCACAGAGACCCCGCACCGTGTCCCAGCAGCTCGCCAAATGGTCCTTGGCACCTAACCAGCACGTGCACAGGGTCTAGCAACGACGCGCTGGGTCCCAGCGGCTCGCAAAAAGTCCATGACCCATCCCCACAGCACGCACTGGCCCCAGCGACTTCGCGCGGGGTCCATGCGACTACTCAATTGGTCCCTGGCACCTACCCAGCAGGCGAACAGTTCCCAGCAACCCCGCGCTGGGTCCCAGTTGCTCGCCAAATTGTCCCTGGCACCTCCCCAGCGCGCGCATAGGCCCCAGAGAATGCGTGGTGTCCGAGCAGCTCGCCAAATGCTCCCTAGCACCTCCCCAGCGTGATCATTGGCACCAGCGACGCCGCGCGTGATCCCAGCGGCTCACCAAATGGTCCCTGGCATCTCCCCAGCGTGCGCACAGACACTAGCGTCCCCGCACGGGTTACCAGCTGCTCGCCAAATGGACCCTGGCACCACCAAACTTCCCAGCGAGCTCACAGACTCTAGCGACCCGGCGCGGGTACTAGTCGCTCGCCAAACCGTCCCTGGCGCTGGCGCAGCGCGAGCATGGCACCAGCGACCCCGCACGGGGTCCCAGTTGTTCGCTAAATTCTCCCTGCACCTTCCCAGCACGCTCACGGGCCCCGGCGACACCGTACGGGCTCCCAGCGGCTCACCAAATGGTCAATAGCACCTCCTCAACGTGAGCATGGACACTAGTGATCCTACTTGGGTTGCCAACGGCTCTCCAAACCGTCCCTGGCACCTCCACAGCCCGTACACAGGCCCCAGCGACTTCGCGCGTGGTCAAAGCGGCTTGCCAAACTGCCCCTGGCACCTCCCCAGCGCGCGCACTGGACCCGGCGATCCTGCGCGGAGTCCCAGCGGCTCGCCAAATGGTCCCTGGCACCTACCCAACGCGCGCACTGGTCCCAGCGATCGTGGGCTGATCCCAGAGACCCCACGCGTGGTCCGTACAGCTCACCAAATGGTCGCTGGCACCTCCCCAGCACGCTTACGGGCCCCAGACACTTCGTGTGGGGTCACAGCGGCTCGCCAAACGTTCCTGGCACCTCCCCAGTGAGCACACAGGCCCCAGCTACCTCGCGCTGGGTCCCAGCGGCTCGCCAAATGGTCCCTGCCAGCTACCCAGTGCACGCATTGGGACAAGCAACCACGGGCGGTATCCCAGCGGCTCGCCAAATGGTCAGTGTACCCTCCCCAGCATGCGCATGGACCCCAGCGACCCCGCGTGGGGTCCCAGCAGCTCCCTAAAAGGTCCCTGGCACATCCCCATCAAGCGCACGGGCCACAGAGACCGGGCGTGGGGTCCGAGCTGCTCGCCAAATTGTCCCTGGCACCTCCCCAACACGCGCACGGCCCGATCGACCTCGTGCGGGGTCCCAGTGGCTCGCCAAATGGTCCCTGGCACCTACCCAATGCTCACACAGGGCCCAGCAACCACGCGAGGGGTCCCAGCAGCTTGCAAATAGACCCTGGCACATCCCCAGCGCTCATGGGCCCCAGCGACTTCAGCGGGGTCCCAGCAGATAACCAAACGGTCCCTGGCACCGCCCAGGCCAGCGCACGGGCTCCATCGACCCTGGGTGGGGTACCACCGGCTTGCCAAATGCTCCCTGGCTCCTCCCCAGCACGCATCAGGGCCCCGGCAACACCGTGCGGGGTCCCAGCGGCTCGCCAAATGGTCAATAGCACCTCCTCAACATGAGCACGGACACTAGCGATCCTACTCGGGTTACCAACAGCTCGCCAAACCGTCCCTGGCACCTCCCCAGTACACGGGCCCCAGCGACTTCGTGCGTGGTCAAAGCGGCTTGCCAAACTGCCCCTGGCACCTCCCCAGCGTGCGCACTGGACCCGGCGATCCTGCGCGGAGTCCCAGAGGCTCGCCAAATGGTCCCTGGCACCTCCCCAGCACGCGCACAGGCCATAGCGACTTCACGTGGGGTCACAGCGGCTCATCAAATGGTCCCTGGCAGCTACCCAGTGTGTGCACATGGCCCAGCAACCACTCGCGGGGTCCCAGCAGTTTGCAATTTATCCCTGGCAGATCCCCAGTGCGCACACTGGCCCCAGCGACTTCGCGAGGAGTCCCAGCAGCTAGCCAAATAGTCCCTGGCCCCTCCCCAGCGCCCGAACGGGGTCCAGTGACCCCGCGCAGGGTCGTAGCGGCAAGCCAAATGGTCCCTGGCACCTCTCTAGCGTGCACAAAGGCCCCAGCAACTTCGCGCGTTGTCCAAGCGGCTTGCCAAACTGTCCCTGGCACCTCCAAGGCACGCACCCTGGACCCAGCGACCCTACGCGGAGTCGCAACGGCTGGCCAAACTGTCCCTGGCACGTCCCCAGCGCGTGCACGGGCCCCAGCAGCCCCACATGGGGTCCCAGCTGCTCGACAAAAGGTCCCTTGCACCTCCCCAGTGCACGCTCTGGGCCCTGCGACCCCGCGTGGGGTCCCAGCAGCACGCCAAATGGTCCCTGGCACCTTATCAGTGCACGCACGCGGGTCCAGCGACCATACGCTGGGTCCCAGTGGCTCGCCAAATGGTCCCTGGCACCTCGACACCGACGCGCACGGACACTAGTGACCCCACGCGTGGTCTCAGCGTCTCACCAAACCATCCCTGGTGCCTCACTAGCCAGCGCGATTGGCCCCAGCGAACGCGCGCGGGGTCCCAGTTGCTCGCCAAATGGTCCCTTCCACATCCCCAGCACGCGCACGGGCCCCAGCAACCCGTGAGGGCTCCCAGCGGCTCGCCAAATGGTCCCTGGCTTCTCCCCAGCGGCGCACTGGCACCAGCAACCCTGCGCTTGGTCCCAGCTGCTCCCCAGCATGCACACGGGCCCCAGTGACCCTGCACGGGGCCCCAGCTGCTTGCCATATGATCCCTGGCACCTCTCCAGCACGCGCACAGGGCCCAGCAACCCCGCACAGGGTCCCAGTGGATCGCCAAACAGTCCCTTTCACCTTCTCAGCGCGCGCCGGGCCCAGTGACCAAGCGGGATCCCAATAGCTCGCCAAACGGTCCCTGGCACCTCTCCAGCGTCGCGCGCGGACACTTGCGACCCCACGCGGGGTCCCAGCGGCTAACCAAATGGTCCCTGGCACCTCCCCAGCGCGCGCACAGGCACCAACGACACCGCGCGTGGTCCTAGCGGCTCGCCAAACTGTCCCTGGCACCTCCCCAGAGCGCTCACGGACACTAGCGACCCCACGCGGGGTACCAGAAGCTCGCCAAAACCGTCCCTGGTGCTGACCCAGAGCGAGCATGGGCACCAGCTACCCCGCACGGGGTCCCAGTGGCTCGCCAAACTGTCCCTGGCACCTCCTCAGAGCAGGCACGGACATTAGCGGCCCCACTCGGGTTGTCAACGGCTCGCCAAACGTCCCAGGCACCTCACCAGCGCATACACGGGCCCCAGCGACTTCACGCGTGGTCAAAGCGTCTCACCAAACCGTCTCTGGTGCCTCACTAGCCCGCGCATGGGCACCAGCGATCCCGCAAGGGGTCCCAGTTGCTCGCCAAATGGTCCCTTCCACCTCCCCAGCGCGCACACGGACCCCAGCAACCCTGTGCGGCGTCCCAGCAGTTCGCCAAATGGTCCATGGCAACTACCCAGCACGCACACAGGGCCCAGCACCCCCGCGCGGGGTCCCAGCGGCTCGCCAAATGGTCCCTGGCACCTCCCCAGCGCGCGCACGGGCACTAGCTACCCCGCGCTTTGTCCCAGCTGCTCGCCAAATTGTCCCTAGCATCTCCCTAGCATGCACACGGGCCCCAGCGACCCTGTGCAGGGTCCCAGCAGCTCGCCAAATGATCCCTGGCAACTACGCAGCACGCGCACAGGGCCCAGCAACCCCGCACGGGCACCAACGACATCGCACATGGTCCCAGCAGCTCGCCAAGTGCTCCCTGGCACCTCCCCAGCGGGCGCACGGGCAACAGCAACCCTACGCGGGGTCCCAGAGGCTCGCCAAATGGTCCCTGGCACCTACCCAGCATGCGCAAAGGTGCCAGCAACCCCGCTCGGGGACCCAATTGCTCGCCAAATTCTCCCTGCCACCTCCCCAGCACGCGCACGGGCCCCAGCGAACGCGTGCGGGGTCCCAGCAGCTCACCAAATGGACCCTGGAACCTAGATAAAGGGGCATTCAGAACAGAAAATAGGAGGCACTTTTTTACACAAAGAATTGTGAGGGTCTGGAACCAACTCCCCAGTAATGTTGTTGAAGCTGACACCATGGGATCCTTCAAGAAGCTGCTTGATGAGATTCTGGGATCAATAAGCTACTAACAACCAAACGAGCAAGATGGGCCGAATGGCCTCCTCTCGTTTGTAAACTTTCTTATGTTCTTATGTTCTTACCCAGCACGCGTACATGGCGCTGCAACTTCGCGCAGGGTCCCACTGGTTCGCTAAATGGTCCCTGGCACCTCCCCATTGTGCGTACGGAAACCAGCGAACGCACGCGGCGTCCCAGCGGCTCGCCAAACCGTCCCTGGCACCTCCCCAGCATGCCCACGGTACACTACCGCGCACGGGCCACAGCGACCCTGCACGGGGCCCCAGCTGCTTGCCATATGATCCCTGGCACCTCTCCAGCACGTGCACAGGACCCAGCGACCCTGTGCGGAGAACCAGCGTCTCGCCAAATGATCCCTTGCACCTCCCCAGCATGAGCACGGGCCCCAGCAACCCCATGCGGGGTCCCAGGGACTCGCCAAATGCTCCCTGGCACCTAGCCAGCGGGCGCACAGGGCACAGCAACACCGCGCGGGGTCCCAGCGGCTCGCCAAATGGTCCCTGGCACCTAGCCAGCGGGCGCACAGGGCCCAGCAACACCGCGCGGGGTCCCAGCGGCTCGCCAAATTGTCCCTGGCACCTCCCCAGAGTGCGCATTTAGACTAGCGACCGCACTCGGGGTACCAGCAGCTCGCCAAACCATCCTTGGCACTTCCCCAGCGCGCGCACGGGCTCCAGCATCCCCGCGCGTGGTCCCAGCGGCTCGCCAAACCATCCAGGGCACTTTCCCAGCGCGCACGGGCCACAATGAAACAGCGCGAGGTCCCAGCGTCTAGCCAAACGGTCACTGGCACCTCCCCAGCGTGCGCCCGGGACCCAGCGACCCTGCGCGGGGTCCCAGTGGCTCGCTAAACGTTCCCTGGCACATCCCCAGCGACGTACACGGACACTAGAGACCCCATACGGGGTCCCAACGGTTCGCCAAACCGTCACTGTCGCCTCCCCAGGACGCGCAGGGGTCCCAGCGACCCCGTGCGGGGTCCCAGTGGCTCAACAAATGGTCCCTGGCACCTACCGAGCGCGAACACTAGGCCCAGCAACCCCACGCGGGGTCCCAGCACCGCGCCAAATGCTCCCTGGCACAACCCCAGCACGCATCCGGGCCCCAGCGATCCCGTGCGGGTTTCCAGCGGCTTGCCAAATTGTCCCTGGCACCTACCCAGCTCACGCAGAGAGCTTAGCAACGCCGCGCAGGGTGCCAGCGGTTCACAAATGCTCCCTGGCACCTCCCCAGCGGGTTTACTGGCAACAGCGACCCTACACGCGGTCCCAGAGGCTCGCCAAATGGTCCCTGGCACCTACACAGCACGCATACAAGGCCCTGCAACTTCGCGCAGGGTCCCAGCGGCTCGCTAAATGGAACCTGGCACTTCCCCAGTGCGCGCACGTAAACCAGCGAACGCACGCGGGGTCCCAGCAGGCTCGACAAACCGTTCCTGACACCTCCCCAGCATGCACACGGACACTACCGACCACGGGCCACGGGACACTACCGTGCACGGGCCACAGAGACCCTGCACAGGGTCCCAGCTGCTTGCCATATGATCCCTTGCACCTCCCCAGCAAGTGCACAGGCCCCAGCGACCCTGTGCGGGGTCCCAGCAGTTCGAAAAATTGTCCCTGGCACTTCCCCAGCACGCCCACCGGCACTAGCAACCCCGTGCAGAGAACCAGCGTCTCGCCAAATGATCCCTTGCACTCCCCAGTGAACGCACGGACACTAGCTACCCCACACGGTGTCCAAGCGGCTCACCAAACTGTCCCTGGTGCTTCCCCAGCGCGCGCACGGACCCAGCGACCCCGCGAGGGGTCCCAGCGGCTCACCAAATGGTCCCTGGCACCACCCCAAATCATCCCTGGCGCATCACCAGCATGCGCATGGGACCCAGCGACCCGGCACAGTGTACCAACGGCTCACAAATGGTCCCTGGAACCTCCCCAGCCCATGCACAGGCACCAGCGACCCCACACGGGGTCCCAGCGGATCGCAAAACCGTCCCTAGCGCCTCCCCAGCGCGTGAACGGGCCACAGCGACCCCGCGCGGGGTCCCAGTGGCTCGCCAAATGGTCCCTGGCGTCTCCCCAGTGTGCGCACGGGTCTCAGCGACCCTATGCTGCGGCCCATCGGCTAATGGTCCTTTGAACCTCCGAAGTGCACGCATGAGCAAAAGTGACCCCACACCGGGTCCTAGCTGCTCGCCAAACCGTCCCTGGTGCCTCCCCACTCTGTGCACGGGCACCAGCGTCCACCCGCAGGGTCCCACCGGCTCGCTAAATGGTCTATGGCACCTCCCCAGCACGCGCACGGATCCCAGCAACCCTGTGCGGAGAACCAGCGGCTCGCAAAATGATCCCTGGCACTTCCCCAGCCCGCGCACTGGCACCAGCAACCCCCCACAGGGACTCAGTGACTCGCCAAACCTTCCCTGGTACCTCCCCAGCGCGCGCATGGGCCCCAGCGACACCGTGCGGAGAACCAGCGGCTCGCCAAATAATCTTTGGCACCTCCCCAGCACGCGCACGACGCCCAGCGACCCCGCACGAGTTTCCAGCTGCTCGTCAAAAGGTACCAGGCACCTCCCCAGCACATGCACTGGGCCCAGCGACCCCTCGCGGTGTCTCAACGGCTCACCAAGAGGCACCTGGCACCTCCCCAGATCGTGCACTGTGCCCAGTGACCCCGCACTAGGTCCCAGCGGCTCGCCAAATGGTCCCTGGCACCTCCCCAGCGCGCAAGGGGACCAGCGACCCAACGATGGGTCCCAGTGGCTCCCCAAACTGTCCCTGGCGCCTCCCCAGAGCACGCACAGGCAACAGCGACCCCACACGAGGTCCCAGCTGCTCGACAAATGGTCCCTGGCACCTAAGCAACATGCGCACGGGCCCCAGCGACCACGTGCGGGGTCCCAGCGGCTTGCCAAATGGCACTCGCACATACCCAGCATGCGCAAAGGGCCCAGCAACCATGCGAGACATTGCAGCGCCTCGCCAATGGTCCCTGGCACATCCCCAGTGTGCACGGGCCCCAGCAACATCGCGTGGGGTCCCAGCAGCTCGCCAAATAATCCCTGGCACCTCCCCAGCACACGAAATAGACCCAGCTACCCTGAGCAGGGTCACAGCGCCTTGCCAAACGGTCCCTGGTTTCTCCCCAGCATGCGCACAGACTCTAGCGATGCCAGGCGGGTCCCAGCGGCTCGCCAAACCATCACTGGCCCGCGCACCGGCCCCAGCGACCCCGCACGGGTTCCCAGCTGCTTGCCAAATGGTCCCTAGCAAATCCCCAGCACGCACACAGGGCCCAGTAAACCTGCACTTGGTCCCAGCGGCTCGCTAAATGGTCCCTGGCACCACAGTACGAGCACGGGCACCAGCGGCCCAATGCGGGGTCCCAGAGGCTCGCCAAACCATCCCTGACGCCTCACAAGCGCGTGCACGGGCACCAGCGATCCTACGCGTAGTCCCAGCGGCTTGCCAAACCGTCCCTTTCACTTACCCAGCACGCGCACAGAGACCAGCAACCACATGCAGGGTCCCAACGGCTCGCAAATGGTCCCTGGCACTATCCCAGCACGCACACGGGGCACAGCGACCCCGTGAGGGGTCCCAGCGGCTCGACAAGTGGTCCCTGGCGCCTACCCTGCACTTGCACAGGGCCCAGCAACCACACGCGGTCGCCCAGCGCTTCGCCAAATCGTCCCTGGCACATCCCCCGCGCGCACGGTGTCCATCGACCCCGCGCAGGGTCCCAGCCGCTGGCAAATGGTCCCTGGAACATCCCCAGCACACGCACGGGCACCAGCGACTCCACTCGGGGTCCCAGCAGCTCGCCAATCCGTCCCTGGTGCCTCCCCACTCTGCGCATGGGCACCAGGGTCCCCCGCAGGGTCCAACCGACTCGCTCAACCATACCTGGCACCTCCCCAGAGCACGAACGGGCACCAGCGACCCCATGTCGGGTCCCAGCGGCTAGCCAAATGGTCCCTGGCACCTCCCCAGCGTGCGCACAGGGCCCAGCGACCCGCGCGGGGTCCCAGCTGCTCGCCAAATGGTCTCTGGCACCTCCCCATTAAGAGCACCGATCCCTGCGACCCAGTACGGAGAACAAGCGGCTTTCCAAACCATCCCTGGCACCTACCCAGCGTGCGCACAGGGCCAAGCGACGAGGCGCGGGATCCCAGCGGCTCGCAAATGGTCCCTGGCACTTCCCCAGCGCGCACGGCGTCCAGCGACCCAGTGCAGGGTCCCAGCAGCTAGAAAATGGTCCCTGGAACCTCCCTAGTGCACGCACGGGCAACATCGACCCCATACGGGATCCCAGCGAATCGCCAAACCGTCCCTGGTGCCTCCCCATCGCGCACACGGACAACAGCAACCCCACGCAGGGTCCCAGCGTCTCGCCAAATGGTCCATGGCACCTCCCCAGCAGACGCACAGGCAGTGGCGGTCCCACGCCGGGTCCCAGTGGCTCGCTAAATGGTCTCTGGCACCTCCCTAGCACGTACACGGGACCCAGCGACCCCGTCCGGGGTCCCAGCAGCTCGCCAACTGGTCCCTGGCACCTACCCTGCATGCGCAGAGACCTGCGTTCCCCTGCAGGGTCCCACCGGATAGCTAAACAGTCCCTGGCTCTACCCCAGTGCGCGCACGGGCCCCAGCGACCTCCCGCAGGGTCCCAGCGGCTCGCCAAACCGTCCCTGGCACCTCAACAGCGCGCGCACGGAGACTTGCGACAAAACGCATGGTCCCAGCGGCTCGCCAAACCGTCCCTGGTGCTTCAACAGCGCGCGCACGGGAACCAGCGACCCCATGCAGGGTCCCAGTGACTCACCAAACAGTCCCTGGCACCTCCCCAGCGAGCACACGTGCCCCACCGACCCTCAGCGGGGTCCCACCGGCTCGCCAAACATTCCCTGGCACCTCCCCAGCGGGCGCACGGATTCCAGCAACACTGCGCGGGGTCCCAGGGCTCGCCAAATGGTCCCTGGCACATCCCCAGCCCGCTCATGGGACCCAGCGACTTCGCGCGGGGTCCCAGCGGCTCACCAATTGGTCCCTGGCTCCTCCCAGGCATTCGCATTGGCCCCAGCCACCCTGCGCGGGGTACCACCGGCTTGCCAAATGTTCCATGGCACCTCCCCAGCATGCATCAGGGCCCCAGCGACACCGTGCGGGTTCTCAGCGGCTCGCCAAATGCTCCCTGGCACCTCCCGAGTACGCATCAGCGCCCCAGCGACACCATGCGGGTTCTCAGCGGCTCGCCAAATGGTTACTGGCACCTACCCAGCGACCCTGCTGGGGGTCCCAGCGGCCCAGTGCTGGGTCCCAGCGGCTCGCCAAATGGTCCCTGGCACATCCGAAGCACGCGCACGGGCCCCTGCGACCACGCGTGGTGACCCAGCAGTTCGCCAAATGATCTCTGGCACCTCCCCAGCATGCGCACGGGCCCCAGCAACATCGCGCGTGGTCGCACCGGCTCACCAAATGGTAACTGAACACACCCCAGCACACGCATGGGGCCCAGCGACCCTGCGCAGTGTCCCAGCGGCACGCCAAATGATCCGTGGCACGACCCCAGCGTGCGCATGGGCCCCAGCGACCCCGCGTGGGGTCCCATCGGCTAGCGAAAAGGTCCCTGGCAAATCCCCAGCACATGCACTGTGCCCAGGGACCCCGCACGGATCTCAGCGACCCCGCATGGGCTCCAGCGACCCTTTGCGAAGTCCCAGCGGCTCGCCAAATGGTCCCTGGCATCTTCCCAGTGCGGGCACAGGCCCCAGCAACTTCGCGTGGGGTCCAATCCGCTGCCAAACTGTCCCTGGCACCTCCCCAGTGCGCAAACTGGACCCAGCGACCCTGTGTGGGGTCCCAGCGGCTCGCCAAATGGTCAGGGGACCCTCCCCAGCACACGCACGGGGCCCAGCGACCCTGCGCGGGGTCCCAGCAGCTCGCCAAAAGGTCACTAGCACCACCCCAGCGCGTACACTAGGCCCAGAAGTCACACACGGATCCCAGAGACCCCGTGCCTGGTCCGTGCCGCTCACCAAATGGTCCCTGACAACTCCCCTGCACGCTTACGGGCCCCAGCGACTTCGCCTGGGGTCACAGAGGCTCGCCAAACAGTCCCTGCCAGCTACCCAGGGCATGCACTGGGCCCAGAAACCACGCGCGGTGTCCCAGCAGCTCGCCAAATGGTCCGTGGACCCTCCCCAGCGCGCGATTGGACCCCAGCGAGCCCGCGTAGGGTCCCATCAGCTCCCTGAAAGGTCCCTGGCACATCCCCAGCTAGCGCACGAGCCCCAGAGACCGGGCGTGGGGTCTGAGCGGCTCACCAAATGGTCCCTGGCACCTCCCCAGTTTGAGCACGTGGCCCAGCAACCCCGCAACCCCGCGAGTGGTCACAGCAGCTCGCCAAATGGTCCATGGCACCTCCCCAGCACGCGCACGTGCCCCAGTGCCTTCGCGTGGGGTCACAGCGGCTCACCAAACAGTCCCTGGCACCTCCCCAGCGAGCGCACGTGCCCCAGCGATCCTGCGCGGGGTCCCACCGGCTCGCCAAACAGTCCCTGGCACCTCCCCAGCGAGCGCACGGATCCCAGCAACACCGCGCGGGGTCCCAGCGGCTCGCCAAATGGTCCCTGACACCTCCCCAGCATGCTTACGGGCCCCAGCGACTTCGCGCGGGGTCCCAGCGGCTCACCAAATGGTCCCTGGCACCTCCCAGGCTAGCGCACGGTCCCCAGCGTGCGCATGGACATTAGCGAGACCACACGGTTTCCCAGCTGCTCGCCAAATGTACCCTGGCACCTACCCAGCAAGCGCATGGGCCCCAGAGACCCCGCGCGGGGTACCAGCGGCTTCCCAAATGGTCCCTGGCACATAACCAGCGCGCGCACAGGACCCAACAACCACGTGTGGGGTCCAAGCGGCTCGCCAAATGGTCCCTGGCACCTCCCGAGCGTGCGCACGCGGGACAGCGACTTCGTGTGGAGTCACAACAGCTCATCAAATGGTCCCTGGCACCTCCCAGGCGAGCGCACGGGCCCCAGCGACCCTGCGCTGGTTTCTCAGCGCCTCGCCAAATGGTCCCTGGCACCTACCCAACGAGCCACGGGCCCCAGTGACCCCACATGGGGTCCCAGCGGCTCACCAAATGCACCCTGGCACCACCCCAGCGACCCTGCGGGGTCCCAGTGGCCCGTGCTCTGTCCCAGCACCTTGCCAAATGTTCCCTGGCACCTACCCAGCACGCGACAGGGCCCAGCAACCCTGCGCTGGTGTCCAAGGGCTCTCTAAATGATCCCTGGCATCACCCCAGCGCACGTACTGACCCCAGCGATCCCATCCGGGATCCCAGCTGCTCGCCAAATGGTCCCTGGCACATAACCAGCATGCGACAGCCCAGCAACCACGCCGAGGTCCCAGCTGCTCGCCAAATGTTCCTTGGCACCTCCCCAGCGTGATCACTGGCACCAGCGACCCGCAGCGTGATCCCAGCGATTCACTAAACGGTCCCTGGCACAACCCCAGCGTGCGCACTGACACTAGAGACCCTGCACAGGTTCCCAGCTCCTCGCCAAATGTACCCTGGCACCACCCCAGCAAGCGCACGGGCCCCAACGACCCCGTGCGGGGTCCCAGAGGCTCGCCAAATGATCCCTGGCACCTCCCCAGCACGCGAATAGGCCCCAGAGAATGCGTGGTGTCCGAGCAGCTAGCCAAATGCTCCCTAGCACCTCCCCAGCAGGCGCACGGGCCCCAGCGACCCTGCGTGGGGTCCCAGCGGCTCGCCAAAAGCACACTGGCACCACCCCAGCGACCGTGTGGGGGGTACCAGCAGCTCACCAAATGGTCCTTGGCACCTCCCCAGCGTGATCATTGGCACCAGCGAATCCGCGCCTGATCCCAGGGGCTCACCAAATGGTCCCTGGCATCTCCCCAGCGTGCGCACGGACAGTAGCGACCCCACACGGGTTCCCAGCTGCTCGCCAAATGGACCCTGGCACCACCCCAGCAAGCGCACGGGCCCCAACGACCCCGTGCGACCCCGTGCGACCCCGTGCGGGGTCCCAGCGGTTCGCCAAAAGGTCCCTGGCACCTCCCCATTGCGTGCACTGGGCCCAGGGACCCCGCACGGAACTCAGCGACACCGCATGGGCTCCAGCGACCCTTTGCGAAGTCCCAGCGGCTCGCCAAACGTTCCCTGGCAGCTCCCCAGCACACGCACGGACCCCAGCGACCCCGCGTGGGGTCCAAGCGGCTTGCCAAACTGTCCCTGGCACCTCCCCAGAGAGCTCACGGACACTAGCGACCCCACTCGGGGTACTAGTCGCTCGCCAAACCGTCCCTGGCGCTGACCCAGCGCGAGCATGGGCACCAGCGACCCCGCCCGGTGTCCCAGTTGCTCGATAAATGGTCCCTGGCACCTCCCCAGCACGCTCACGGGCCCCGGCGACACCGTGCGGTGTCCCAGTGGCTCGCCAAATGGTCAATAGCACCTCCTCAACGGTTCGCCAAACCGTCCCTGGCACCTCCCCAGCGAGCGCACGTGCCCCAGCGATCCTGCGCGGGGTCCCACCGGCTCGCCAAACAGTCCCTGGCACCTCTCCAGCGAGCGCACGGATCCCAGCAACACCGCGCGGGGTCCCAGCGGCTCGCCAAATGGTCCCTGACACCTCCCCAGCATGCTTACGGGCCCCAGCGACTTCGCGCGGGGTCCCAGCGGCTCACCAAACGGTCCCTGGCACCTCCCAGGCTAGCGCACGGGCCCCAGCCACCCTGCGCGGGGTACCACCGGCTTGCCAAATGCTCCATGGCACCTCCCCAGCACGCATTAGGGCTCCAGCAACACCGTGCGGGTTCTCAGCTGCTCGCCAAATTGTCCCTGGCACCTACCCAGCGCCCGCACGGGCCCCAGCGACCCCGGATGGGGTCCCAGCGGCTCGCCAAATGCACCCTGGCACCACCCCAGCGACCCTGCGGGGGGTCCCTGCGGCCCCGTGCGCGGTCCCAGCACCTTGCCAAATGTTCCCTGGCACCTCCCCAGCACGCGCACGGGCCCCAGCGGATTTGCGTGGGGTCACAGCGGCTTGCCAAATGCACCCTGGCACCACCCCAGCGATTCTGCGGGGGGTTACAGCGGCTCGCCAAATTGTCCTTGGCATTTCCCCAGCGTGCTCAATGGCACCAGCGACCACGCGCGGGATCGCAGCACCTTACCAAATGGTCTCTGGCACCTTCCCAGCGTGCGCATGGACATTAGCGACACCACACGGTTTCCCAGCTGCTCGCCAAATGTACCCTGGCACCTACCCAGCAAGCGCATGGGCCCCAGAGACCCCGCGCGGGGTACCAGCGGCTTCCCAAATGGTCCCTGGCACATAACCAGCTCGCGCACAGGACCCAACAACCACGTGTGGGGTCCCAGCGGCTCGCCAAATGGTCCCTGGCACCTCCCGAGCGTGCGCACGCAGGACAGCGGCTTCGCGTGGAGTCACAACAGCTCATCAAATGGTCCCTGGCACCTCCCAGGCGAGCGCACGGGCCCCAGCGACCCTGCGCGGGTTTCTCAACGGCTCGCCAAATGGTCCCTGGCACCTACCCAACGAGCGCACGGGCCCCAGTGACCCCACATGGGGTCCCAGCGGCTCACCAAATGCACCCTGGCACAACCCCAGCGACCCTGCGGGGGGTCCCAGTGGCCCCGTGCTCTGTCCCAGCACCTTGCCAAATGTTCCCTGGCACCTACCCAGCACGCGCACAGGGCCCAGCAACCCTGCGCGGTGTCCAAGGGGCTCTCTAAATGATCCCTGGCATCACCCCAGCACACGTACTGACCCCAGCGATCCCATCCGGGATCCCAGCGGCTCGCCAAATGCTCCCTGGCACATAACCAGCATGCGCACAGCCCAGCAACCACGCGCGAGGTCCCAGCGGCTCGCCAGATGTTCCTTGGCACCTCCCCAGCGTGATCACTGGCACCAGCGACCCCGCGCGTGATCCCAGCGATTCACCAAACGGTCCCTGGCACTTCCCCAGCGTGCGTACGGACACTAGAGACCCCGCACAGGTTCCCAGCTCCTCGCCAAATGTACCCTGGCACCACCCCAGCAAGCGCACGGGCCCCAACGACCCCGTGCGGGGTCCCAGCGGCTCACCAAATGATCCCTGGCACCTCCCCAGCACGCGCATAGGCCCCAGAGAATGCGTGGTGTCCGAGCAGCTAGCCAAATGCTCCCTAGCACCTCCCCAGCAGGCGCACGGGCCCCAGCGACCCTGCGTGGGGTCCCAGCGTCTCGCCAAAAGCACCCTGGCACCAGCCCAGCGACCGTGTGGGGGGTACCAGCAGCTCACCAAATGGTCCTTGGCACCTCCCCAGCGTGATCATTGGCACCAGCGAATCCGCGCCTGATCCCAGGGGCTCACCAAATGGTCCCTGGCATCTCCCCAGCGTGCGCACGGACAGTAGCGACCCCGCACGGGTTCCCAGCTGCTCGCCAAATGCACCCTGGCACCTACCCAGCAAGCGTATGGGCCCCAGAGACCCCGCGCGGGGTACCAGCGGCTCGCCAAAAGGTCCCTGGCACCTCCCCATTGCGTGCACTGGGCCCAGGGACCCCGCACGGAACTCAGCGACACCGCATGGGCTCCAGCGACCCTTTGCGAAGTCCCAGCGGCTCGCCAAACGGTCCCTGGCAGCTCCCCAGCACACGCACGGACCCCAGCGACCCCACGTGGGGTCCAAGCGGCTTGCCAAACTGTCCCTGGCACCTCCCCGGAGAGCTCACAGACACTACCGACCCCACTCGGGGTACTAGTCGCTCGCCAAACCGTCCCTGGCGCTAACCCAGCGCGAGCATGGGCACCAGCGACCCCGCCCTGTGTCCCAGTTGCTCGATAAATGGTCCCTGGCACCTCCCCAGCACGCTCACGGGCCCCGGCGACACCGTGCGGTGTCCCAGTGGCTAGCCAAATGGTCAATAGCACCTCCTCAACGTGAGCACGGACAATAGCGATCCTACTCGGGTTGCCAACGGCTCGCCAAACCGTCCCTGGCACCTCCCCAGCCCGTACACGGGCCCCAGCGACTTCGTGCGTGGTCAAAGCGGCTTGCCAAACTGCCCCTGGCACCTCTCCAGCGTGCGCACTGGACCCGGCGATCCTGCGCGGCGTCCCAGCGGCTTGCCAAATGGTCCCTGGCACTTCCTCAGCGCGCACACTGGGCCCAGCGACCCCGAGCGGTGTCCAAGCAGCTCGCCAAATAGTCCCTAGCACCTCCCCATTGCGAATGGGTCACAAAGACCCCGCGCTGGGTCCGAGCGACTCACCAAATGGTCCCTAGGTCCTTCCCAGCACGCGCAAAGACCCTAGAGACTTCACGTGGGGTCACTGCGGCTCGCCAAATGGTCCCTGGCAGCTACCCAGTGTGCGCACATGGCCCAGCAACCACGCGTGGGGTCCCAGCGGTTTGCAAATTGTCCCTGGCACATCCAAAGTGCGTGCACGGGCCCCAGCGACTTCGGGAGGAGTCCCAGCAGCTAGCCAAATAGTCCCTATCCCCTCCCCAGCGCCCGAACGGGGTCTAGTGACCCCGCGCAGGGTCGTAGCGGCTAGCCAAATGGTCCCTGGCACCTCCCTAGCACGCACAAAGGCCCCAGCGACTTCGCGCGTTGTCCAAGCAGCTTGCCAAACTGTCCCTGGCACCTCCACAGCACGCACCCTGGACCCAGCGACCCTGCGCGGATTCCCAACGCTGGCCAAACTGTCCCTGGCACGTCCCCAGCGCGTGCACGGGCCCCAGCAGCCCCACGTGGGGTCCCAGCTGCTCGACAAAAGGTCCCTTGCACCTCCCCAGTGCACGCTCTGGGCACTGCAACCCCGTGTGGGGTCCCAGCGGCACGCCAAATGGTCCCTGGCACCTTATCAGCGCACGCACGTGGCCCAACGACCACACGCTGGGTCCCAGTGGCACGCCAAATGGTCCCTGGCACCTTATCAGCGCATGCACGTGGCCCAGCGACCATACGCTGAGTCCCAGCGTCTCACCAAACCATCCCTGGTGCCTCACTAGCCCGCGCACGGGCACCAGCGAACCCGCACGGGGTCCCAGATGCTCTCCAAATGGTCCCTTCCACCTCCCCAGCACGCGCACGGGGCCCAGCGACCCCGTGAAGGATCCTATCGGCTAGCCAAATGGTCCCTGGCAACTACCCAGCACGAGCACAGGGCCCAACAACCCCGCGAGGGGTCCCAGCGGCTCGCCAAATGGTCCCTGGCACCTCCCCAGAGCGCGCACTGGCACCAGCGACCCTTCGCTTGGTTCCAGCTTCTCCCCAGCATGCACATGGGCCCCAGCGACCCTGTGCGGGATCCCAGTAGCTCGGCAATCGGTCCCTGGCACCTCTCCAGCAACGCGCACGGACACTAGCGACCCTACGCGGGGTCCCAGCGGCTCGCCAAACTGTCCCTGGCACCTCCCCAGAGCGCTCACGGGCACCAGCGACCCCGCACGGGGTCCCAGTTGCTCACCAAATGGTGCCTGGCACCTCCCCAGCACGCTCACGGGCCCCAGCGACACCGTGCGGGGTCCCAGCGGCTCTTCAAATGGTCCATAGAACCTCCCCAGCACGCGCACTGGCACCAGCGACGCCGCGCAGGGTTCCAGCGGCTCGCCAAACTATCCCTGGCACCTCCTCAGAGCACGCACGGACACTAGCGACCCCACTCGGGTTGCCAACGGCTCTCTAAACGTCCCAGGCACCTCCCCAGCGCGTACACGGGCGCCAGCGACTTCGCGCGTGTTCAAAGCGTCTTGCCAAACTGCCCCTGGCACCTCCCCAGCAACGCGCACGGACACTAGCGACCCCACGCGGGGTCCCAGCGTCTCACCAAACCGTCCCTGGTGCCTCACTAGCCTGCGCACGGGCACCAGCGACCCCGCAAGGGGTCCCACTTGCTCGCAAAATGGTCCCTTCCACCTCCCCGCACGCACACGGACCACAGGGACCCCGTGCGGCGCCCCAGCAGTTCGCCAAATGGTTCCTGGCAACTACCCAGAACACGCACAGGGCCCAGCAACCCCGCGCGGGGTCCCAGCGGCTCGCCAAATGGTCCCTGGCACATCCCCAGCGCGCGCACAGGCACCAGCGACCCCGCGCTTCGTCCCAGCTGCTCGCCAAATTGTCCCTAGCATCTCCCCAGCATGCACACGGGCCCCAGCGACCCTGTGCAGGGTCCCTGCAGCTCGCCAAATGATCCCTGGCAACTACGCAGCACACGCACAGGGCCCAGCAACACCACACGGGGTCCCATTGGCTCGCCAAACAGTCCATGTCACCTTCTCAGCGCGCGCACGGGGCCCAGCGACCACGCGCAGGATCCCAGTGGCTAGCCAAACGGTCCCTGGCACCTCTCCAGTGACGTGCACGGACACTAGAGACCCCGTATGGGGTCCCAGCGACTCGCCAAATGGTCCCTGGCACATCCCCAGCATGCCCACGAGCACCAGCGTCCACCCGCAGGTTCCCACCGGCTCGCTAAATGGTCTATGGCACCTCCCCAGAACGCACACGGGGTCCAGCGACCGCGCACGAGTTTCCAGCTGCTCGCCAAATGGTCCCTTGCACCTCCCCAGCACACGCACGAGCCCCAGCGACCTCGTGCAGGGTCCCAGTGGCTCGCTAAATGGTCCCTGCCACCTCCCCAGCACACACGGGGTCCAGCGATCCCGCACAGGGGCCGAGCGGTTCGCCAAACCGTCCGTAGTGCCTGCCCAGCCTGCCCACAGGCACCAGCAACCTCCGGTGTGGTCCGAGCACCTCGCCAAACCATCCCTGGCACCTCCCCAGCACGCGCACAGGGACCAGCAACTACACGCGGGGTCCCAGTGGCTTGCCAAACCGTCCCTGGTGCATCCCTAGTGCACGCACGAGCCCCAGCGACCCCACGCGGGGTTCCAGAGGCTCGCCAAATGGTCCATGGCACCTCCCCAGCACACACACGGGCACCAGCGATCCCGTGCGGGGTCCCAGCGGCTCGCTAAATGGTCTCTGGCACCTCCCCATCACACGCATGGGTCCCAGCGACCCATTGCAGAGCCCCAGTGGCTCGCCAAATAATCCCTGGCGCTTCCCCAGCACGCGCACGGACACTAGCGACCCCACACATGGTCACAGCAGAACTCCAAACCGTCCCTATCACCTCCCCAGCACGCGCACGGGCCCCAGCGACCCCGTGCGGGGTCCCAGGGCTCGCTAAATGGTCTCTGGCACCTTCCCATCACACGCATGGGTCCCAGCGACCCCTTGCAGAGCCCCAGTGGCTCGCCAAATAATCCCTGCCGCTTCCCCAGCACGCGCACGGGCCCCAGCGACCCCGTGCAGTGTCCCAGCGGCTCAACAACTGGTCCCTGGCACCTACCCAGGGTGCGCACAGGGCCCAGCATCCACACACAGGGTCCCAGCGGCTCACCAACTGGTCCCTGGCACCTACCCATAGTGCGCACAGGGCCCAGCAACCAGGCGCGGGGTCCCAGCAGCTCACAAATGGTCCCTGGCACTCCCCAGAGCGCAAGGGGTCCAGCGACCCTGAGTGGGGTCAAACGGTCCCTGGCACCTCCTCAGCACGCACACAGGCCACAGTGACCCCGCGCGGGATCCCAATGGCTTGCCAAATGGTCTCTGCCACCTCCACAGCACGCACAGTGCCCAGCGACCCAGCGCAGAGTCCCAACAGCTCGCAAATGGTCCCTGAAACCTCCCCAGAGCACGCACCGGCACCAGCGACCCCACACGGGATCCCAGCAGCTTGCCGAACCTTCCCTGGTGCCTCCCCAGTTCGTGCACGGGCACCAGTGCCCCCCCGCAGGGTCCCAGAGGCTCGCAAATGGTCCCTGGCACATCCCCAGCACGCGCACGGGCCCCAGCGACCCCGCACGGGTTCCCAGCGGCTCGCCATATGGTCGCTGGCACCTCCCCAGCGCACACACGGGTTCCAGCGACCCCGTGCATGTTCCAAGCGGCTCGCCAAACCGTCCCTGAATCCTCCCCAGCACGCACGGGCACCAGTGACAACGCGCGGGATCCCAGCAGCTCGCCAAATGATCCCTGGCACCTCCCCAGTGCGTGCACGGACACTCGCGACCCCTGGCGAGGTTCCAGCGGTTCGTAAAATGGTCCCTGGCACCTCCTCAGCATGCACACAGGCACCAGCGACCCCGCGCGGGGTCCCAGCTGCTCGCCAAATGGTCCCTGGCACCTACCCAGCGATCGCACAGGGCCCAGCAAACAGGCGATGCATCCCAGCGGCTCACAAATGGTCCCTGGTACCTCCCCAGCAAGCGCACGGACACTAGAGACCTCCCGCTGGGACTCAGTGACTCGCCAAACCGTCCCTTGCGCCTGCCCAGCACGCGCATGGGCCCAAGCGACCCCGTGCGGAGAACCAGCGGCTCGCCAAGTAATCCCTGGCGCTTCCCAAGCCCACGCACAGGCAGAGAGACCCCGTGCGGGGTCCCAGCAGCTCGCCAAACCATCCCTGGTGCCTTCCCAACGCACATGGCCACCAGCGACCCCACACGGGGTAACAGCGGCTCGCCAAATGGTCCCTGGCACCACCCCAGCGGGCGCACGGAATCTAACGACCCCACGCGCGGTCCAAGCAGCTTGCCAAACCGTCCCTGGCACCTCCCCAGCACGCACGTACACTAGCGACCCATGCGGGGTCCTAGTGGCTCGCCAAATCATCCCTGGCGCATCACCAGCATGCGCATGGGACCCAGCGACCCGGCACAGTGTAATAACGGCTCACAAATGGTCCCTGGAACCTCCCCAGCCCACGCACGGGCACCAGCGACCCCACACGGGGTCCCAGCAGCCCACCAAACCGTGACTGGCACCTCCCCATCGCACACAGGCACCAACGACCCCCCGCAGGGTCCCAGCGGCTCGCAAAACCAACCCTGGCGCTTCCCCAGCGCGTGTATGGGCCACAGTGACCCAGCGGCTCGTCAAAAGGTCCCTGGCATCTCCTCAGTGTGCGCACGAGCACCAGTGACCCCACACGGGGTCCTAGCTGCTCGCCAAACCATCCCTGGTGCCTCCCCACTCTGTGCACGGGCACCAGCGTCCAACCGCAGGTTCCCAGCGGCTCGTCATATGGTCGCTGGCACCTCCCCAGCGCGCACAGCGTCTAGTGACCCAGTGCAGGGTCCCAGCGGATCGCAAATGGTCCCTGGAACCTCCCCAGTGCACACACGGGCAACAGCGACCCCATACAGGATCCCAGCAAATCGCCAAACTGTCCCTGGCGCCTCCGAAGCGTATACACGGGCACCAGCAATCCCCCGCGGGGTACCAGCGTCTCTCCAAACTGTCCGTAGTGCCTCCCCAGCGAGCACACAGGCACCAGCGACCTCCAGCAGAGTCCCAGCGGCTCGCCAAATGGTCCCTGGGGCCTCCCCAGCGCATGCACGGGGCAAAGCGACCCCGCGCGGGGTCCCAGCGGCTCGCTAAACTGTCCCTGGCACCTATCCAAAGTTAGCACGGGCCCCAGCGATCCCGTGCGTGGTCCCAGCGGCTCGCCAAATACACCCTGGCTCCTACCCAGCACGCGCACAGGGCCCAGCAACCATACGCAGGGTCCCAGCGTCTCGCATATCGTCCCTGGCACATCCCTAGTGCACGCACGGTCCACAGCGACTTCGTGCGGGGTCCCAGCGGCTCGCTAAACGGTCCCTGGTACCTCCCCAGCGCACAGACGGACACTAGCGACCCCACGCATGGTCCCAGAGGCTCGCCAAACGGTCCCTGGACACTCCCCAGCGCGCGCACAGTGCCCAACGACCTCGCGCGGGGTCCCAGCGACTCGCCAAATGGTCCCTGGCACCTCCCCAGCATGCGCATGGGGCCCAGCGAACCCATGCGGGGTCCCAGCTGCTCGCCAAATGCTCCCAGGCACGTCCCCAGCATGTGCACAGGCACCCGCGATCCCGCACGGGGTCCCAGCATCTCGCCAAATGGTCCCTGGACACTCCCCAGCGCGCGCACAGTGCCCAGCGACCTCGCGCGGGGTCACAGCGGCTCGCCAAACGGTCCCTGGCACCTCCCCAGCGTGGACACTAGCGACCCAGGCAGGGTCAGGCGGTTCGACAAACCATGCATGGCGCCTCCCCAGCATGCGCATGGGGCCCAGCGAACCCGCGCGGGGTCCCAGCTGCTCGCCAAATGCTCCCTGGCACATCCCCAGCACGTGCACAGGCACCAGCGACCCTGTGCGGGGTTTAAAGGGCTCGCAAAATAGTCCCTGGACACTCCCCAGCGCGCGCACAGCGCCCAGCGACCCCGCGCGGGGACTCAGCGGCTCGCCAAATGGTCCCTGGCACCTACCCAGCATGCACATGGACACTAACAAACTCACGAGGGGTCCCAGAGGTTCGCCCAACCGTCCCTGGCACCTCCCCAGCAAGCGCACGGGCCACAGCGACCCCGAGCGGGATCCAAACGGATCGACAAATGTTCCCTGGCACCTCCTCAGCACGCGTCCGGGCACCAGCGACCCCGTGATGGTGTCCCAGTCGCTCACCAAACAGTCCCTGGAACCTCCCCAGCGACGCGCACGTACACTAGCGACCCCTGGCGGGGTCGCATCGACTCGCCAAACCGTCCCTGCTGCTTCCCCAGCGCGCGCACGGGCCCCAGCGACCCTGCGCTGGGTCCCAGCGGCTCGCCAAATGGTCCCTGTCAACTCCCCAGCGCACGCACGGGTTCCAGCGACCCCGTGCATGTTCCAAGCGGTTCGCCAAACCGTCCCTGAATCCTCCCCAGCACGCACGGGCACCAGTGACAACGCGCGGGATCCCAGCAGCTCGCCAAATGATCCCTGGCACCTCCCCAGTGCGTGCACGGACACTCGCGACCCCTGGCGAGGTTCCAGCGGTTCGTAAAATGGTCCCTGGCACCTCCTCAGCATGCACACAGGCACCAGCGACCCCGCGCGGGGTCCCAGCTGCTCGCCAAATGGTCCCTGGCACCTACCCAGCGATCGCACAGGGCCCAGCAAACAGGCGCTGCGTCCCAGCGGCTCGCAAATGGTCCCTGGTACCTCCCCAGCAAGCGCACGGACACTAGAGACCTCCCGCTGGGACTCAGTGACTCGCCAAACCGTCCCTTGCGCCTGCCCAGCACGCGCATGGGCCCAAGCGACCCCGTGCGGAGAACCAGCGGCTCGCCAAGTAATCCCTGGCGCTTCCCCAGCAAGCGCACGGACACTAGAGACCTCCCGCTGGGACTCAGTGACTCGCCAAACCATCCCTTGCGCCTGCCCAGCATGCGCATGGGCCCAAGCGACCCCGTGCGGAGAACCAGCGGCTCGCCAAGTAATCCCTGGCACTTCCCCAGCCCACACACGGGCACAGCGACCCCGTGCGGGGTCCCAGCGGCTCGCCAAACCATCCCTGGTGCCTCCCCAATGCATATGGCCACCAGCGACCCCACACGGGGTAACAGCGGCTCGCCAAACCGTCCCTGGTGCCTCCCCACTCTGTGCACGGGCACCAGCGTCCAACCGCAGGTTCCCACCGGCTCGCTAAATGGTCTATGGCACCTCCCCAGAACGCACACCTGGCCCAGCGACCCCGCACGAGTTTCCAGCTGCTTGCCAAATGATCCCTTGCACCTCCCCAGCACATACACGAGCCCCAGCGACCCCACGCGGGGTTCCAGAGGCTCGCCAAATGGTCCATGGCACCTCCCCAGCACACACACGGGCACCAGCGATCCCGTGCGGGGTCCCAGCGGCTCGCTAAATGGTCTCTGGCACCTCCCCATCACACACATGGGTCCCAGAGACCCGTTGCAGAGCCCCAGTGGCTCGCCAAATAATCCCTGGCGCTTCCCCAGCACGCGCACGGACACTAGCGACCCCACACGTGGTCACAGCAGCACTCCGAAACGTCCCTGGCACCTCCCCAGAGCGTGCACGGGCCCCAGCGACCCCACGCGGGGACCCAGCTGCTCTCCAAATGGTCCCTGCCACCTACCCAGTGAACGCACAGTGCCCAGCAACCACAAGCTGGGTCCCAGCGCCTCGCAAATGGTCCCTGGCACCTCCCTAGCCTGCGCACGGATACTAGTTACACCACGCATGGTCCCAGCGGCTAGCCAAACTGTCCCTGTTGCTTCCCCAGCGTGCGCATGGGCACCAGCGACCCCCCCGCAGGGACTCAGCAACTCGCCAAACCGTCCCTTGCGCCTGCCCAGCACGCGCACGGTGCCGTGCGACACAGTGTGGAGAACCAGCAGCCGCCAAATATTCCCTGGCACCTCCCCAGTGCATGCTCTGACATTAGCGACCCCATGCAGGGTCGCACCGGCTCGCCAAACCATGTCTAGCGCTTCCCCAGCTCGCGCACGGGCACCAGCGACCCCGCGCACGGTCCCGGCGGCTCGCAAATGGTCCTTGGAACCTCCCCAGCGCACGCACGGGCACCAACGACCCCATACGGGGACCCAGCAGCTCTTCAAACCGTCCCTGGCACCTCCCCAGCACGCGCACAGTCCCCAGCGACCACGCGCCGGGTCCCAGCATCTCGCAAATGGTCCCTGG
>CM060288.1:2938306-3040617 GCA_030684275.1 Acipenser oxyrinchus oxyrinchus | reverse complement strand
CGCCAGGGACGGTTTGGCGAGCCGCTGGGATCCCGTGTGGGGTCGCTGGTGCCCGTGGTGCGCTGGGGATGTTCCAGGGATCAGTTGCAAGCCTGTGGGACCCTACTCAGGGTCTCTGGGGACACTACGCGCGCTGGGGAGGTGCCAGGGACCATTTGGCGAGCTGCTGGAACCTCGTGCGGGGTCCCTGGGGCCCGTGCGCGCTGGAGAGGCGCCAAGAACGGTTTGCCAGAGCCGCCTGACCCCTGCCTGGGATCGCTAGTGTCCGTGTGCGTGCTGGAGAGGTGCCAGGGACCATTTGGCGAGCCTCTGGGACCAGGCGTGGGGTCGATAGTGTCCGTCTGTGCGCTGGGGATGTGCCAGGGATGATATGCGAGACGCTTGGACCCTGCGCATGGTTGCTGGGCCCTGTGCGCGTGCTGGGTAGGAGCCAGGGTGTATTTGGCGAGCCGCTGGGACCACGCACGGGATCGCTGGGGCCCGTGCTAACGTTGGGGAGGTGCCAGGGACAGTTTAGCGAGCTGCTGGGACCCCGCGCGGGGTCGCTGGGCCCCGTGCACGTCCTGGGGAGGCCCCAGGGACCATTTGGCGAGTTGTTGGGACCCTGCTGGAGGTCGCTGGTGCCCGCGTGCTCGCTGGGGAGGCACCACGGACAGTTTGGCAAGACGCTGTGACCCCGCGGGGGATTGCTGGTGCCCGTGCGCACGCTTCGGAGGCGCCAGGGACAGTTTGGCGATTTGCTGGGATTCCGTATGGGGTCTCTGTTGCCCGTGTGTGCACTGGGGAGGTTCCAGGGACCATTTGCGATCCGCTGGGACCCTGCACTGGGTCACTGGACGCCGTGCGCGCTGGGGAGGTGCCAGCGATCATTTGGCGAGCCGCTGGGAACCCGTGCAGGGTCGCTGTGGCATGTGCGCGTGGTGGGGATGTGCCAGGGACCATTTGCGAGCCTCTGGGATCCCGCGCCTGATAGCTGGGCCCTGTGCGCACGCTGGGTAGGTGCCAGGGACGGTTTGGAGAGCCGCTGGGACCACGCTTGGGGTTGATAGTGTCCGTGCGCACGCTGGGGAAGCGCCAGGGATTATTTGGCGATCCACTGTGGCTCCGCAAGGGATCGCTGGGACCCATGCGTGTGATGGGGAGGTGCCAGGGAGCATTTGCGAGCTGCTGGGACCCCGCACGGGATCGCTGGTGCCCGTGTGTGTGCTGCCATGGACGGTTTGGCAAGCCACTGGGACCCCGCGTCGGATCGCTAGTGTCCGTGCGCGCGATGAGGTGGTGCCAGGGACCATTTGCGAGCCACTGGGACCCTGCGTGTAGTTGTTGGGCCCTGTGCGCGTGCTGGGGAGGTGCCAGGGACGGTTTGGCGAGGTGCTCGGACCACACCGGAGGTTGCTGGTGCCTGTGGGCAGGCTGGGCAGGCGCTACGGACGGTTTGGTGAGCCGCTTGGCCCCTGCGCAGGGTCGCTGGACCCCTTGTGCGCTGGGGAGGTGGCAGGGACCATTTAGCGAGCCGCTGGGACCTTGCACGAGGTCGCTGGGGCTCGTGTGCACGCTGGGGAGGTGCAAGGGACCATTTGGCGAGCAGCTGGAAACTCGTGCGGGGTCGCTGGGCCCCGTGTGTATGCTGGGGAGGTGCCATAGACCATTTAGCGAGCCGGTGGGAACCTGCGGGTGGACGCTGGTGCCCGTGCACAGAGTGGGGAGGCACCAGGGACGGTTTGGCGAGCAGCTAGGACCCCGTGTGGGTTCACTGGTGCTCGTGCGTGTGCTGGGGAGGTTCCAAGGACCATTTGCGAGCAGCTGGGCCGCAGCATAGGGTCGCTGGGACCCGTGCGCGTTCTGGGGAGGCACCAGGGACGGTTTTGCGAGCCACTGGGACCCCGCGGGGTCACTGTGGCCCATGCACGTGCTGGGAAGCGCCAGGGACGGTTTTGCGAGCCACTGGGACCCTGTGGGGGTTCGTTGGTGCCTGTGCGTGATGGGGAGGCACCAGCGACGGTTTGGTGAGCTGCTGGGACCCCGTGTGGGGTCGCTGGTGCCCGTGCGTCGGATGGGGAGGTTCCAGGGACCATTTGTGAGCCACTGGTACACTGTGCGGGGTTGGTGGGTCCCGTGCGCATGCTGGTGAGGCGCCAGGGATGATTTGGCGAGCCACTAGAAACCCGCATGGGGTCGCTAGTGTCCGTGCGCGCGCTGGGGAGGTGCCAGGGACCGTTTGGAGAGCCGCTGGGACCCCGCGTGGGGACGCTAGATTCCGTGCGCCTGCTGGGGTGGTGCCAGGGACCATTTGGCGAGCCGCTGGGACCCGCGCGCGGTCGCTGGGGCCCATGCGCATGCTGGGGAGGTGCCAGGGACCATTTGGTGAGCAGCTGGGAACACTTGCGGGGTCTCTGGGGCCAATGTGCATGCTACGGAGGTGCCAGGGACCATTTGGCGAGCAGCTGGGAACACTTGCGGGGTTGCTTGGGCAGGTGCGCATGCTGGGGAGGTGCCAGGGACTATTTGACCAGTCACTGGGAACCCGTGTGGGGTTGCTGGGCCCTGTGCGCGTACTGGCTAGATGCCAGGGAGCATTTAGCGAGTCGCTGGGACCCCGCACGTGGTCGCTGGTGCCCGTGCGCAAGCTGGGGAGGTGCCAGGGATCATTTGGCGAGTCACTAGGAACCCGCGCGTGGTTGCTCGTGCCCTGTGCGCTGCTGGGTAGGTGCCAGGGACCGTTTGTCGAACCGCTGGGACCCGGGTGGGGTCGCTGGGGCCCGTGTGCATGCTGAGGAGGTGCCAGGGACCATTTGGCGAGTTGTTGGTACCCGCGCGGGTCTCTGTGTCCCATGTGCGCTGGGGAGGTGTCAGGGACCATTTGGCTAGCAGCTGGGAAGAGTCGCTGGGAACCCGCACAGGGGTCGCTGGGGCCCGTGCGCGTGCTGGGGATGTGCCAGGGACCATTTGGGAGTCGCTGGGATCCCGCGCGTGGTTGCTCTGCCCTGTGCAGGGTTGCTGGGGCCCGTGCGCATGCTGGGGAGGTGCCAGGGACTATTTGGCGAGTCGCTGGGACCCCGTGCGTGGTCGCTGATGCCCGTGCGCGTTCTGGGGTGGTGAAAGGGACCATTTAGCGAGCCACTGGGACCCCACGCGGGGTTGCTGGGTCCTGTTCGCGTGCTGGGTAGGTGCCAGGAACTATTTGGCGAGCCGCTGGGACCCCGCGCGGTGTTGCTGGGACCTGTGTGCGTGCTGGGTAGGTGCTAGGGACCATTTGGCGAGCAGCTAGGACCCCGTGTGGGTTCACTGGTGCTCGTGCGTGCGCTGGGGAGGTTCAAAGGACCATTAGCCACTGGGCCGCAGCATAGGGTCGCTGGGACCCGTGCGCACACTGGGGAGACACCAGGGACCATTTGGCGAGCCGCTGGGACCCCGCGTGGGGTCACTGTGGCCCATGCACGTGCTGGGGAAGCGCAAGGGATGGTTTTGCGAGCCGCTGGGACACTGCGGGGGGTCGTTGGTGCCTGTGTGCGATGGGGAGGCGCCAGTCACGGTTTGGTGAGCTGCTGGAACCCCGTGTGGGGTCGCTGGTGCCCGTGCGTGGGCTGGGGAGGTTCCAGGGACCATTTGTGAGCCGCTGGTACACTGTGCCGGGTCGCTGGGTCCCGTGCGCATGCTGGTGATGCGCCAGGGATGATTTGGCGAGCCACAAGAACCCCGCATGGGGTCGCTAGTGTACGTGCTTGCTGGGGAGGTGCCAGGGACGGTTTGGCAAGCTGCTTGGACCGCGTGGGGTCGTTAGATTCCGTGCGCCTGCTGGGGTGGTGCCAGGGACCATTTGGCGAGCCGCTGTTACCCCGTGTGCGGTCGCTGGGGCCCATGCGCATGCTGGGGAGGTGCCAGGGACCATTTGGTGAGCAGCTGGGAACATTTGTGGGGTCTCTGGGGCCGATGCACGCGCTGCGTAGGTGTCAGGGACCATTTGGCAAGCAGCTGGGAACACTTGCGGGGTCGCTGGGGCAGGTGCGCATGCTGGGGAGGTCCCAGGGACTATTTGGCGAGTCACTGGGAACCCGAGCGGGGTTGCTGGGCCCTGTGTGCATGCTGGCTAGATGCCACGGAGCTTGTGGCGAGTTGCTGGGAACCCGCACAGGGGTCGCTGGGGCCCGTGCGCGTGCTGGGGATGTGCCAGGGACCATTTGGGAGTCACTGGGATCCCGCACGTGGTTGCTCTGCCCTGTGCGCGCGCTGGGTAGGTGCCAGGGACCGTTTGTCGAACCGCTGGGGCCCCGGGTGGGGTCGCTGGGGCCCGTGTGCATGCTGAGGAGGTGCCAGGGACCATTTGGCGAGTTGTTGGTACCCCGCACGGGGTCTCTGTGTCCCATGTGCGCGCTGGGGAGGTGTCAGGTACCATTTGGCTAGCAGCTGGGAAGAGTCGCTGGGAACCCGCACAGGGGTCGCTGGGGCCCGTGCGCGTGCTGGGGATGTGCCAGGGACCATTTGGGAGTCGCTGGGATCCCGCGCGTGGTTGCTCTGCCCTGTGCAGGGTTGCTGGGGCCCGTGCGCATGCTGGGGAGGTGCCAGGGACTATTTGGCGAGTCGCTCGGACCACGTGCGTGGTCGCTGATGCCCGTGCGCGTTCTGGGGTGGTGAAAGGGACCATTTAGCGAGCCACTGGGACCCCACGCGGGGTTGCTGGGTCCTGTTCGCGTGCTGGGTAGGTGCCAGGAACTATTTGGCGAGCCGCTGGGACCCCGCGCGGTGTTGCTGGGACCTGTGTGCGTGCTGGGTAGGTGCTAGGGACCATTTGGCGAGCCGCTGGGACCATGCGCGGAGTTTGCTGGGGCCCCTGTGCACGTGCTGGATTGATGCCAGTGACCATTTGGCGAGCCGATCGGACCCCGCGCGGGGTCTCTGGGGCCCATGCACGCTCTGGGGAGGTTCTAGGGACCATTTGGCGAGCCGATCGGACCCCGCGCGGGGTCTCTGGGGCCCATGCACGCTCTGTGGAGGTGCTAGGGACCATTTGGCGAGCCGCTGGGACCCTGCGCGGAGTTTGCTGGGGCCCCTGTGCGCGTGCTGGGTAGGTGCCAGGGACCATTTGGCGAGCCGCTCGGATCCCGCGTGGGGTCTCTGTGGCCAATGTTCACGCGTGGGAGTGTCCACGGACCATTTGGCGAGTCGCTGAGAGCCCGCGCGATGACGGTGGGGACCGTGCGCGTGCTGGGGATGTGCCAGGGATCATTTGGGAGTCGCTGCGATCCAGCGCGTGGTTGCTCTGTCCTATCGCCGCGCTGGGTAGGTGCCAGGGACCGTTTGTCAAGCCTCTGGGACCCCACTTGGAGTCGCTGCTGCCCGTGCGCATGCTGGGGATGTGCCAGGGACCATTTGGCGAGTCTCTGGGACCCTGTACGGGGTCGCTAGTGTCCGTGCATGTCACTGGAGAGGTGCCAGGGACCGTTTGGCGTGCCACTGGGATCCCACGCGTGGTCGCTGGGCCCGTCGCTCGCTGAGAAGGTGCCAGGGACTGTTTGGCGAGCCAATGGGACCCGTGCGGGATTGCTGGGGCTTGTGTGCGTGCTGGGTAGGTGCCAGGGGTCATTTGGCGAACTGCTCGGAACCCGCACAAGGTCTCTGGGGCCTGTGTGCATGCTGGGGAGATGCCAGGGACAATTTGGCGAGCAGCTGGGACCCGCGCGGGTCGCTGGTGCCCGTGCGCGCGCTGGGGAGGTGCCAGGGACCATTTGGCTGGGGCCCGTGTACGCTCTGGGGAGGTGCCTGGGACGTTTGGCGAGCCGTTGACAACCCGAGTGGGGTCGCTAGTGTCCGTGCATGCTCTGAGGAGGTGCCAAGGACAGTTTGGCGAGCCGCTGGAACCCTGCGCGGGGTCGCTGGTGCCAGTGCGCGTGCTGGGGAGGTGCTATGGACCATTTGGCGAGCCGCTGGGATCCCGCACGGTGTCGCTGTGGCCCGTGAGCGTGCTGGGGAGGTGCCAGGCACCATTTGATGAGCAACTGGGACCCTGTGCGGGGTCGCTGGTGCCCGTGCTTGCTCTGGGTCGGCGCCAGGGATGGTTTTGGCGAGCGACTGGTACCCCGCGTGGGGTCGCTAGTGTCCGTGAGCGCTCTAGGGAGGTGCCAGGGACAGTTTGGCGAGCCGCTGGTACCCCGCCCGGGGTCTCTGGGGCCCATGCGCGTGCTGGGTAGGTGCCAGGGTTCATTTGGCGAGCAGCTGGGAAACCGTGTGGTGTTGCTAATGTCCATGCGCACGCTGGGAAGGTGCCAGAGACCGTTTGGTAAGCTGCTGCGATCCCGCCCGTGGTCGCTGGGGCCCTTATGCGTGCTGGGGAGGTGCCAGGGAGCATTTGGCGAGCCGCTGAGAACCCGCACGGTGTCGCTGGAGCCCTAATGCATGATGGGGAGGTGCCATGGAGCATTTGGCAAGCCGCTGGTACCCAGCGCATGGTGGCTGGGGCCCGTGCGCTCGCCTGGGAGATGCCTGGGACCGTTTGGTGAGCCGCTGGGACCCCGTGCGAAGTCGCTGGGGCCCATGAGCGCGCTGAGGGATGTGCCAGGGACCATTTGCAAGCCGCTGGGGCACTGCGCATGTTGCGGGGCTCTGTGCGTGCACGGGGTACCTGGCAGGGTCCTTTTGTCGAGCGCTGGGAACCTGCGCGAGGTCGCTGGGATCCGTGCGCTCGCTGGGGAGGTGCCAGGGACTGTTTGGCGAGCCGCTCGGACCCCGCATAGGGTCGCTGGGGCACGTGTGCTCGCTGGGGAGGTGCCAGGGACCATTTGGCGAGCCGCTGAGAACTCGCACGGGGTCGCTGGGGCCCGGTTGCGTGCTGGGGAGGTGCCAGGGAGCATTTGGCAAGCCGGTGGAATCCCGCGCAGGGTCACTGGGGCCCGTGTGCTGGCCTGGGAGGTGCCAGGGACCATTTGGCGAGCCGTTGTGACTCCACGCGAAGTCGCTGGGCCCCGTGTGCACACTGGAGAGGTGCCAGGGACCATTTGGCGAGCTGCTGGGACACCGCACGGGGTCGATGGGGCCCGTGCACTTGCTGGGGTGGTGCCAGGGTGTATTTGGCGAGCCGCTGGGATCCCGCGCGGGGTCGCTGGTGCCAGTGATCACTCTGGGGAGGTGCCAAGGACCATTTGGCGAGCCGCTCAGACCCCCCGCAAGGTCGCTGGGGTGGTGCCAGGGAGCATTTGGCGAGCCCCTGGCACCCCACGTGGGGTCGCTTTGGCCCGTGCGCGTGCTGGGGAGGTGCCAGGGACCATTTGGCGAGCCGCTTGTACCCTGCGCGGGTTTCCTGGGGCCTGTGCGCGTGCTGGGGAGGTGTCCATTTGGCGAGTAGCTGGGAAACCGTGTGGTCTCGCTAATGTCCATGCGCACGCTGGGAAGGTGCCAGAGACCTTTTGGTAAGCCGCTGCGATCCCGCGCGGGGTCGCTGGTGCCAGTGAGCACGCTGGGGAGGTGCCAAGGATAATTTGGCGAGCCTCTGTAACCCCCCGCAGTCGCTCTGGTGGTGCCAGGGTGCATTTGGGAAGCCGCTGAGACCCCACGCAAATCCGCTGGGGCCCGTGCGCGTGCTGGGGAGGTGCCAGGGACCATTTGACAAGCTGCTGGTACCCCGCGCGGGGTAGCTGGGCCGCGTGTGCACGCTGGGGAGGTGCCAGGGAACATTTGGCGAACCTCTGAGAACCCGCACGGTGTCGCTGGGGCCCTTATGCGTGTTGTTGAGGTGCCAGGGAGCATTTGGCGAGCCGCTGAGAACCCGCATGGTGTCGCTGGGGCCCTGATGCGTACTGGGGAGGTGCCATGGAGCATTTGGCAAGCCGGTGGTACCCCGCGCAGGGTGGCTGGGGCCAATGCGAATGCCTGGGAGGAGCCAGGGACTGTTTGGTGAGCGGCTGGGACCCCGCGCGAAGTCGCTGGGTCCCATGAGCGCGCTGGGGATGTGCCAGGGACCATTTGGCGAGCCGCTGGGACCCCGCGCAGTGTTGCTGGAATCCGTACGCTCGCTGGGGAGTTGCCAGGGACTGTTTGGCGAGCCGGTGGGACCCCGCGCAGGGTTGGTGGGGCACGTGCACTCGCTGGGGAGGTGCCATGGACCATTTGGTGAGCTACTGTGACCACGCGCGGGGTTGCTGGGCCGCGTGCGCACGCTGGGGAGGTGCCAGGGACCATTTGGCGAGCCACTGGGACCCCACGCGGGGTCGCTGCGGTCCGTGCGCGTGCTGGGGATGTGTAAGGGTCCATTTGTTGATCAGCTGGAAAATCGTACGGGGTCGCTAATGTCCGTGCGCATGCTGTGGAGGTGCCAGGGACCATTTGGTGAGATGCTGGGATCCCGCGCGGGGTCGCTGGTGCCAGTGAGCACGCTTGGGAGTTGCCAAGGACCATTTTGCGAGCCGCTGGGAACCCCAGCAGGTTGTTTGTTAGTGTCCGTGCGCACGCTGGGGAGGTGCCAGGGACCATTTGGCGAGCCGCTGGGACCCCGCGCGGGGTCGCTGGGCGCTGTGGGCTCACTGGGGAGTGTCCAGGGACCATTTGGCGAGCCCCTTGAACCCCGAGCGGGGTCGCTGGTGCCTATGTGCGTGCTGGGGAGGCACCAGGGACAGTATGGCGAGTTGCTGGGACCCCGCGTGGGGTCGCTGATGCCCATGAGCACGCTGGTTAGGTGCCAGGGATCATTTGGCGAGGTGCTGGGACCCCGCACGGGGTCGCTGGGGCCCGTGCGCACACTGGGGATGTGCCAGGGACAGTTTATTGAGCTGCTGGGACCCCGTGCGGGATCGCTGGTGCCCGTGCATGTGCTGGGGACGTACCAGGGAGCATTTGGCGAGCAGCTGGGACCCCGCGCGGGGTCGCTGGGCGCCGTGCGCGTGCTGGGGAGGGGCCAATGAGGGTTTAGCGAGCCGCTGGGACCCTGCGGGGGGTCACTGGTGCACGTCCACGCACTGGGGATGCGCCAGGGACGGTTTGGCGAGCCTCTGGGCTCCCGTGTGGGGTCGCTGGTGACCGTGTATGCGTTTATGGAGGTGCCAGGGACCATTTGGTGTGGCGCTTGGACCCCGCGTGGGGTCGCTGATGCCCATGAGCACGCTGGTTAGGTGCCAGGGACCATTTGGCGAGACGCTGGGACCCCGCACGGGGTCGCTGTGACCCGTGCGGACACTGGGGAGTTGCCAGGGACAGTTTAGCGAGCTGCTGGGACCCCGCGCGGGATCGCTGGTGCCCGTGCGCGCGCTGGGGAGGCGCCAGGGACAGTTTGGCGAGCTCTGGGACCCTGCGGAAGTCGCTGGTGCCCGTTCGTGCGTTGGGTGGCGCCAGAGACGGTTTGGCGAGCCGCTGGGACCCAGCGGTGTCGCTGGTGCCCGTCGCGCGCTGGGGTGGCGCCAGGGAAGGTTTAGCGAGCGGTGGGACTCTGCGGGGGACGCTGGTGCACGTGCGCAGAGTGAGGAGGCAACAGGGACGGTTTGTCATGCTGCTGGGACCCCGTGTGGGGTCTCTGGTGCCTGTGCGCACGCTGGGGAGGTTCCAGGGACAATTTGCCAGCCGCTGGGACCCTTCGCAGTGTCAATGGACACCGTGCGCGCTGGGGAGGTTGCAGAGACCATTTGGCGAGCCGCTGGGAACCCACGCGGGTTCGCTGGGTCCCGTGCACACGCCTGGGAGGTGCCAGGGATGATTTGGCGAGCCACTGGGCCACCGCACGTGGGTGCTGGGCCCTGTGCGCGTGCAGGGTAGGTGCCAGGGACCATTTGGCGAGCCGCTGGGACCCCGCGCGAGATCTCTGATGCCCGTGCATGTGCTGGGGAGGTGCAATAGACCATTTGGCGAGACGCTGGGACCCCGCCCAGGGTTGCTGGGGCCCGTGCGCGCGCTGGGGAGGCGCCAGGGACAGTTTGGCGAGATGCTGGGACCCCGCGGGGGATTGCTGGTGCCCGTGCGCACGCTGCGGTGGCGCCAGGGATGGTTTGGCGATTTGCTGGGATCCCGTATGGGGTCGCTGTTGCCCGTGTGTGCACTGGGGAGGTTCCAGGGACCATTTGCAAGCCGCTGGGACCCTGCACTGGGTTCTCTGGGGCCCGTGCGCATGCTGGGGAGGTGCCAGGGACAGTTTGGAGAGCCACTGGGACCACGTTTGGGGTTGCTAGTGTCCAAGCGCGCTCTGGGGAAGCGCCAGGGATTATTTGGCGATCCACTGTGGCTTCGCAAGGGGTCGCTGGGATCCCTGCGTGTGCTGCGGAGGTGCCAGAGACGATTTAGCGAGCCGCTGGGAGCCCGCGTGGGATCGCTAGTGTCCGTGCGCGAGATGGGGATGTGCCAGGGAGCATTTGCGAGCTGCTGGGACCACGCCCGGGGTCGCTGGGGCCCGTGTGCTCGCTGGGGAAGAGCCAGACATGGTTTGGCAAGCCGGTGCGACCCTGCATGGCGTCACTAGTGTCCGAGTATGCGCTGGGGATGTGCCAGGGATCATTTGGGAGTCGCTGCGATCCAGCGCGTGGTTGCTCTGTCCTATCGCCGCGCTGGGTAGGTGCCAGGGACCGTTTGTCAAGCCTCTGGGACCCCGCGTGGAGTCGCTGCTGCCCTTGCGCATGCTGGGGATGTGCCAGGGACCATTTGGCGTGTCTCTGGGACCCTGTACGGGGTCGCTAGTGTCCGTGCATGTCACTGGAGAGGTGCCAGGGTCCGTTTGGCGTGCCACTGGGATCCCGCCCGTGGTCGCTGGGCCCCGTCCGCTCGCTGAGAAGGTGACATGGACTGTTTGGCGAGCCAATGGGACCCTGTGCGGGATTGCTGGGCCCTGTGCGCGTGCTGGGTAGTTGCCAGGGATCATTTGGCGAGCTGCTGGGACCCTGCACAGGGTCGCTGGGGCCTGTGTGCATGCTGGGGAGATGCTAGGGACAATTTGGCGAGCAGCTGGGACGAAGCGCGGGTTCGCTGGTGCCCGTGCGCGCGCTGGGGAGGTGCCAGGGACCATTTGGCTGGGGCCCGTGTACGCTCTGGGGAGGTGCCTGGGACGTTTGGCGAGCCGTTGACAACCCGAGTGGGGTCGCTAGTGTCCGTGCATGCTCTGAGGAGGTGCCAGGGACAGTTTGGCGAGCCGCTGGAACCCTGCGCGGGGTCGCTGGTGCCAGTGCGCGTGCTGGGGAGGTGCTATGGACCATTTGGCGAGCCGCTGGGATCCCGCACGGTGTCGCTGTGGCCCGTGAGCGTGCTGGGGAGGTGCCAGGCACCATTTGATGAGCAACTGGGACCCTGTGCGGGGTCGCTGGTGCCCGTGCTTGCTCTGGGTCGGCGCCAGGGATGGTTTTGGCGAGCGACTGGTACCCCGCGTGGGGTCGCTAGTGTCCGTGAGCGCTCTAGGGAGGTGCCAGGGACAGTTTGGCGAGCCGCTGGTACCCCGCCCGGGGTCTCTGGGGCCCATGCGCGTGCTGGGTAGGTGCCAGGGTCCATTTGGCGAGCAGCTGGGAAACCGTGTGGTGTCGCTAATGTCCATGCGCACGCTGGGAAGGTGCCAGAGACCGTTTGGTAAGCTGCTGCGATCCCGCCCGTGGTCGCTGGGGCCCTTATGCGTGCTGGGGAGGTGCCAGGGAGCATTTGGCGAGCCGCTGAGAACCCGTACGGTGTCGCTGGAGCCCTAATGCATGATGGGGAGGTGCCATGGAGCATTTGGCAAGCCGGTGGTACCCCGCGCATGGTGGCTGGGGCCCGTGCGCTCGCCTGGGAGATGCCTGGGACCGTTTGGTGAGCCGCTGGGACCCCGTGCGAAGTCGCTGGGGCCCATGAGCGCGCTGAGGGATGTGCCAGGGACCATTTGCGAGCCGCTGGGGCACTGCGCATGTTGCGGGGCTCTGTGCGTGCACGGGGTACCTGGCAGGGTCCTTTTGTTGAGCGCTGGGAACCTGCGCGAGGTCGCTGGGATCCGTGTGCTCACTGGGGAGGTGCCAGGGACTGTTTGGTGAGCCGCTGTGACCCCACGCGAAGGCACTGGGGCACGTGCGCGTGCTGGGGAGGTGCCATGGACCATTTGGCGAGCCGCTGGGACACCGCGCGTGGTTGCTGGGCCCAGTGCATGCACTGGGTAGCTGGCAGGGACCGTTTGGCGAGCCGCTGTGACCCCACACGAAGTCACTGGGGCCCGTAAGCGTGCTGGGGAGTTGCCAGGGACCATTTGGTGAGCCGCACGGACCACGCACGGGGTCTCTGGGATCCGTGCATGATTGCTGGGCCTAGTGTACGCGCTGGGGAGGTGCTAGGGACCTTTTGGTGAGCTACTGGGACCCCGCGCAGGGTCGCTGGGCCCCGTGCGTGTGCTGGGGAGGGTCCCCTGACCATTTGGCGAGCCGCTGGGACCCCACACAGGGTCGCTGGGTCCAGTTTGTGCACTGGGGAGGTGCCAGGGACAGTTTGGCAAGCGGATTGGACCCCACGCGAAGTCGCTGGGTCCTGTGCCCGCGCTGGAAGATGCCAGGGACCATTTCGCGAGCCGCTGGGACTTCGCAAAGGGTCGCTGGAGCCCATGCGGGGTCGCTGAGATCCGTGAGGGGTCCCTGGGGCCAGTGCACGTGCTGGGGATTTGCCAGGGACCTTTTCGCGAGCCGATGGGACCCCACGTGGGTTCGCTGGGGTCCGTGCGCACGCTGGGGTGGTGCCAGGGATCATTTGGCGTGCCGCTGGGACACCGCGCAGGGTCACTGGGCCCCTTGCGTATGCTGGGGTGTGTTCAGTTACTATTTGGTGAGCCGCTGCGACCACGCGCGATGTTGCAGGGGCCCGTGCGCATGCTGGGGAGGTGCCAGAGATCATTTGGCGAGCTGCTGGGACGCCGTGTGGGGTCTCTGTGGCCCGTGCGCAGTCTGGGGAGGTGCCAGGGACAGTTTGGCGAGCCGCTGGGTCACCACGCGTGGTTGCAGGGGCCCGTGCGCGCGCTTTGGATGTGCCAGGGACCATTTGGCGAGCCGCTGGGACCCAGCACAAGGTCACTGGGCCCTGTGCGTGCGCTGTGGAGGGTCCAGGGACCATTTGGAGAGCCGCTGGGACCCTGCGTGAAGTCGCTAGTGTCCGTGCGCGCGCTGGGGAGGTGCCAGTGACCGTTTGGTGAGCCGCTGTGATCCAGAGCAGGGTCGCTGGTGCCAGTGAGTACGCTGAGGAGGTGCGAAGGACAATTTGGTGAGCCCCTGGGACCCCATGCGGGGTCGCTGGGGCCAGTGCGCGTGTTGGGTAGGTGCCAGGGACCATTTGGCGAGCCGCTGAGAACTCGCACGGGGTCGCTGGGGCCCGGTTGCGTGCTGGGGAGGTGCCAGGGAGCATTTGGCAAGCCGGTGGAACCCCGCGCAGGGTCACTGGGGCCCGTGTGCTGGCCTGGGAGGTGCCAGGGACCATTTGGCGAGCCGTTGTGACTCCACGCGAAGTCGCTGGGCCCCGTGTGCACACTGGGGAGGTGCCAGGGACTGTTTGGTGAGCCGCTGTGACCCCACGCGAAGGCACTGGGGCACGTGCGCGTGCTGGGGAGGTGCCATGGACCATTTGGCGAGCCGCTGGGACACCGCGCGTGGTTGCTGGGCCCAGTGCATGCACTGGGTAGCTGGCAGGGACCGTTTGGCGAGCCGCTGTGACCCCACACGAAGTCACTGGGGCCCGTAAGCGTGCTGGGGAGTTGCCAGGGACCATTTGGTGAGCCGCACGGACCACGCACGGGGTCTCTGGGATCCGTGCATGATTGCTGGGCCTAGTGTACGCGCTGGGGAGGTGCTAGGGACCTTTTGGTGAGCTACTGGGACCCCGCAGGGTCGCTGGGCCCCGTGCGTGTGCTGGGGAGGGTCCCCTGACCATTTGGCGAGCCGCTGGGACCCCACACAGGGTCGCTGGGTCCAGTTTGTGCACTGGGGAGGTGCCAGGGACAGTTTGGCAAGCGGATTGGACCCCACGCGAAGTCGCTGGGTCCTGTGCCCGCGCTGGAAGATGCCAGGGACCATTTCGCGAGCCGCTGGGACTTCGCAAAGGGTCGCTGGAGCCCATGCGGGGTCGCTGAGATCCGTGAGGGGTCCCTGGGGCCAGTGCACGTGCTGGGGATTTGCCAGGGACCTTTTCGCGAGCCGATGGGACCCCACGTGGGTTCGCTGGGGTCCGTGCGCACGCTGGGGTGGTGCCAGGGATCATTTGGCGTGCCGCTGGGACACCGCGCAGGGTCACTGGGCCCCTTGCGTATGCTGGGGTGTGTTCAGTTACTATTTGGTGAGCCGCTGCGACCACGCGCGATGTTGCAGGGGCCCGTGCGCATGCTGGGGAGGTGCCAGAGATCATTTGGCGAGCTGCTGGGACGCCGTGTGGGGTCTCTGTGGCCCGTGCGCAGTCTGGGGAGGTGCCAGGGACAGTTTGGCGAGCCGCTGGGTCACCACGCGTGGTTGCAGGGGCCCGTGCGCGCGCTTTGGATGTGCCAGGGACCATTTGGCGAGCCGCTGGGACCCAGCACAAGGTCACTGGGCCCTGTGCGTGCGCTGTGGAGGATAAAGGGACCATTTGGAGAGCCGCTGGGACCCTGCGTGAAGTCGCTAGTGTCCGTGCGCACGCTGGGGAGGTGCCAGTGACCGTTTGGTGAGCCGCTGTGATCCAGAGCAGGGTCGCTGGTGCCAGTGAGTACGCTGAGGAGGTGCGAAGGACAATTTGGTGAGCCCCTGGGACCCCATGCGGGGTCGCTGGGGCCCGTGCGCGTGTTGGGTAGGTGCCAGGGACCATTTGGCGAGCCGCTGAGAACTCGCACGGGGTCGCTGGGGCCCGGTTGCGTGCTGGGGAGGTGCCAGGGAGCATTTGGCAAGCCGGTGGAACCCCGCGCAGGGTCACTGGGGCCCGTGTGCTGGCCTGGGAGGTGCCAGGGACCATTTGGCGAGCCGTTGTGACTCCACGCGAAGTCGCTGGGCCCCGTGTGCACACTGGAGAGGTGCCAGGGACCATTTGGCGAGCTGCTGGGACACCGCACGGGGTCGATGGGGCCCGTGCACTTGCTGGGGTGGTGCCAGGGTGTATTTGGCGAGCCACTGGGAACCCGCACGTGGTTTTTGGGTCCTGTGTGCGCGTTGGTTATGTGCAAGGGACCATTTGGCGAGCCGCTGGGATCCCGCGCGGGGTCGCTGGTGCCAGTGATCACTCTGGGGAGGTGCCAAGGACCATTTGGCGAGCCGCTCAGACCCCCCGCAAGGTCGCTGGGGTGGTGTCAGGGAGCATTTGGCGAGCCCCTGGCACCCCACGTGGGGTCGCTTTGGCCCGTGCGCGTGCTGGGGAGGTGTCCATTTGGCGAGTAGCTGGGAAACCGTGTGGTCTCGCTAATGTCCATGCGCACGCTGGGAAGGTGCCAGAGACCTTTTGGTAAGCCGCTGCGATCCCGCGCGGGGTCGCTGGTGCCAGTGAGCACGCTGGGGAGGTGCCAAGGATAATTTGGCGAGCCTCTGTAACCCCCCGCAGTCGCTCTGGTGGTGCCAGGGTGCATTTGGGAAGCCGCTGAGACCCCACGCAAATCCGCTGGGGCCCGTGCGCGTGCTGGGGAGGTGCCAGGGACCATTTGACAAGCTGCTGGTATCCCGCGCGGGGTTGCTGGGCCGCGTATGCACGCTGGGGAGGTGCCAGGGAACATTTGGCGAACCTCTGAGAACCCGCACGGTGTCGCTGGGGCCCTTATGCGTGTTGTTGAGGTGCCAGGGAGCATTTGGCGAGCCGCTGAGAACCCGCATGGTGTCGCTGGGGCCCTGATGCGTACTGGGGAGGTGCCATGGAGCATTTGGCAAGCCGGTGGTACCCCGCGCAGGGTGGCTGGGGCCAATGCGAATGCCTGGGAGGAGCCAGGGACTGTTTGGTGAGCGGCTGGGACCCCGCGCGAAGTCGCTGGGTCCCATGAGCGCGCTGGGGATGTGCCAGGGACCATTTGGCGAGCCGCTGGGACCCCGCGCAGTGTTGCTGGAATCCGTACGCTCGCTGGGGAGTTGCCAGGGACTGTTTGGCGAGCCGGTGGGACCCCGCGCAGGGTTGGTGGGGCACGTGCGCTCGCTGGGGAGGTGCCATGGACCATTTGGTGAGCTACTGTGACCACGCGCGGGGTTGCTGGGCCGCGTGCGCACGCTGGGGAGGTGCCAGGGACCATTTGGCGAGCCGCTGGGACCCCACGCGGGGTCGCTGCGGTCCGTGCGCGTGCTGGGGATGTGTAAGGGTCCATTTGGTGATCAGCTGGAAAACCGTACGGGGTCGCTAATGTCCGTGCGCATGCTGTGGAGGTGCCAGGGACCATTTGGTGAGATGCTGGGATCCCGCGCGGGGTCGCTGGTGCCAGTGAGCACGCTTGGGAGTTGCCAAGGACCATTTTGCGAGCCGCTGGGAACCCCAGCAGGTTGTTTGTTAGTGTCCGTGCGCACGCTGGGGAGGTGCCAGGGACCATTTGGCGAGCCGCTGGGATCCCGCGCGGGGTCGCTGGGCGCTGTGGGCTCACTGGGGAGTGTCCAGGGACCATTTGGCGAGCCCCTTGAACCCCGAGCGGGGTCGCTGGTGCCTATGTGCGTGCTGGGGAGGCACCAGGGACAGTATGGCGAGTTGCTGGGACCCCGCGTGGGGTCGCTGATGCAAATGAGCACGCTGGTTAGGTGCCAGGGATCATTTGGCGAGGTGCTGGGACCCAGCACGGGGTCGCTGGGGCCCGTGCGCACACTGGGGATGTGCCAGGGACAGTTTATTGAGCTGCTGGGACCCCGTGCGGGATCGCTGGTGCCCGTGCATGTGCTGGGGACGTACCAGGGAGCATTTGGCGAGCAGCTGGGACCCCGCGCGGGGTCGCTGGGCGCCGTGCGCATGCTGGGGAGGGGCCAGTGAGGGTTTAGCGAGCCGCTGGGACCCTGCGGGGGGTCGCTGGTGCATGTCCACGCACTGGGGATGCGCCAGGGACGGTTTGGCGAGCCTCTGGGCACCCGTGTGGGGTCACTGGTGACCGTGTGTGCGTTTATGGAGGTGCCAGGGACCATTTGGTGTGGCGCTTGGACCCCGCGTGGGGTCGCTGATGCCCATGAGCACGCTGGTTAGGTGCCAGGGACCATTTGGCGAGACGCTGGGACCCCGCACGGGGTCGCTGTGACCCGTGCGGACACTGGGGAGTTGCCAGGGACAGTTTAGCGAGCTGCTGGGACCCCGCGCGGGATCGCTGGTGCCCGTGCGCGCGCTGGGGAGGCGCCAGGGACAGTTTGGCGAGGCTCTGGGACCCTGCGAGAAGTCGCTGGTGCCCGTTCGTGCTTTTGGGTGGCGCCAGAGACGGTTTGGCGAGCCGCTGGGACCCCGCGCGGTGTCGCTGGTGCCCGTGCGCACGCTGGGGTGGCGCCAGGGAAGGTTTAGCGAGCCGGTGGGACTCTGCGGGGGACGCTGGTGCACGTGCGCAGAGTGAGGAGGCAACAGGGACGGTTTGTCACGCTGCTGGGACAACGTGTGGGGTCTCTGGTGCCTGTGCGCACGCTGGGGAGGTTCCAGGGACAATTTGCCAGCCGCTGGGACCCTTCGCAGTGTCAATGGACACCGTGTGCGCTGGGGAGGTTGCAGAGACCATTTGGCGAGCCGCTGGGAACCCATGCGGGTTCGCTGGGCCCCGTGCACACGCCTGGGAGGTGCCAGGGACGGTTTGGAGAGCCACTGGGACCACGTTTGGGGTTGCTAGTGTCCGTGCGCGCTCTGGGGAAGCGCCAGGGATTATTTGGCGATCCACTGTGGCTCCGCAAGGGGTCGCTGGGATCCCTGCGTGTGCTGCGGAGGTGCCAGAGACGATTTAGCGAGCCGCTGGGAGCCCACGTGGGATCGCTAGTGTCCGTGCGCGAGATGGGGAGGTGCCAGGGAGCATTTGCGAGCTGCTGGGACCACGCCCGGGGTCGCTGGGGCCCGTGTGCTCGCTGGGGAAGAGCCAGACATGGTTTGGCAAGCCGGTGCGACCCTGCATGGCGTCACTAGTGTCCGAGTATGCTCTGGGGAGGTGCCAGGGTTTCTTTGGCGAGCCGCTGGTTCTCTGCACTGTGTCGTCGGGCACTGTGCGCGTGCTGGGTAGGCACCAGGGACGGTTTGGCAAGTAGCTGAGTCCCTGCAGGGGGCCGCTTGTGCCCGTGCGCACGCTGGGGAAGCACCAGGGACGGTTTGGCGAGCCGCTGGGACCACGCGCGGGGTCGCTGGGGCCCGTGCGTGCGCTGGGGAGGCGCCAGGGATGGTTTAGCGAGCGGGTTGCACCCAGCTGGGGGTCGCTGTTGCCCGTGCGCACCAGGGGAGGCACCAGGGACGGTTTGGCGAGCTGCTGGGACCCTGCGCGGTGTCGACGGACAGAGTGCGCGCTGGGGAGGTGGCAGAGAACATTTGGCGAGCGGCTGGGAATCCGTGCGGGGTCGCTGCACCCCGTGCGCACGCTGGGGAGGTGTCAGGGACCATTTGGCGAGCCGCTGGTACCCCGCACAGTGTCGCTGTGCCCCGTATGCGTGCTGGGGAGGTGCCAGGGAGCATTTGCGAGCCTTTGGGACCCTGCATGTGGTTGCTGGGCTCTGTGCGCGTGCTGGGTAAGTGCCAGGGACGGTTTTGCAAGCCGCTGGCACCACGCGTAGGATCGCTTGTGCCCGTGCACGCGCTGGGGAGGTGCCAGGGATAGTTTGGCGACCCGCTGGGACTCCGCCTGGGGTCGCTGGTGCCCGTGCACACGCTGCGCAAGTGCCAGAAAATATTTGCCGAGCAGCTGGGACCCCGTGCGGGGACGCTGGGGATCGTGCGCCCCCTGGGGAGGTGCCAAGGACGGTTTGCCAAGTCGCCTGACCCCGCCTGGGGTCGCTAGTGTCCATGCGCATGCTGGGGAGGTGCCAGGGACCGTTTGGAGAACCGCTGGTTGCCCGCATGGGGTCGCTGGGGCCCATGCGCGCGCTGGGGAGGTGCCAGGGACGGTTTAGCGAGCCGGTGGGACTCTGCGGGTGGACGCTGGTACACGTGCACAGAGTGGGGAGGCACCAGGGACGGTTTGGCGAGCAGCTAGGACCCCGTGTGGGGTCGTTGGTGCTCGTGTGTGCGCTGGGGATGTTCCAGGGACCATTTGCGAGCTGCTGGGACCATGCACGGTGTCGACGGACACCGTGCCCGCTGGGGAGGTGGCAGTGAACATTTGGCGAGCCGCTGGGAACCCGCGCGGTGTCGACGGACAGCGTGCACGCTGGGGAGGTGTCAGGGACCATTTGGCGAGCCGCTGGGACCCCGCACCAAGTCGCTGAGGTCCATGCGCTCGCTGGGGAAGCGCTAGATATGGTTTGGCGAGAAGGTGCAACCCTGCATGGGGTGTCCGAGTATGCGCTGGGGAAGTGCCAGGGTTTATTTGGCGAGCCGCTGGTTCTCCGCACGGTGTCGCTGGTCACCATGCGCGTGCTGGGCAGGCGCCAGGGACGGTTTGGCGAGTAGCACGTTCATGCGTTGGGGAGGCGCCAGGGACGGTTTGGCGAGTCACTGGGTCCCTGCGGGTGGTCGCTGGTGCCCGGGCGCGTGCTGTGGAAGCACCAGGGACGGTTTGGCGAGCCGCTGGGACCCTACTTGGGGTCGCTGGGGCCCGTGTGCGTGCTGGGGTGGTGCCTGGGACGGTTTAGCGAGTAGGTGGTACCCTGCGGGGGGGCGCTGGTGCCCGTGCGCAAAGTAGGGAGGCACCAGGGACAGTTTGGCGAGCCGCTGGGACCCGTGTGGGGTTGCTGGTGCCTGTGTGTGCGCTGGGGAGGTTCCAGGGATCATTTGCGAGCCGCTGGGACCCTGTACATTGTCGAAGGACACTGTGCGCGCTGGGTAGGCGACAGAGAAGATTTGGCGAGCCGCTGGGAACACGCGCGGGGTCGCTGGGCCCCGTGCGCACGCTGGGGAGGTGCCAGGGACCATTTGGCAAGCTGCTGAGACACTGCGCGGGGTCGCTGTGGCCTGTGCACGCGCTGGGAGGTGCTAGGGACGGTTTGGCGAGTCACTGGGACCCTGCGGGAGGTCGCTGGGGCCCGTGCGTGCACTGGGGTAGCGCCAGGGATGGTTTAGCGATCCGGTTGGACACTGTGGGGGGACGCTGGGCTCTGCGCATGCAGGGTAGGTGCCAGGGACCATTTGGTGAGCCGCTGGGACCCCGGACGGGGTCGCTGGGTCCTGTGTACGTGCTAGGGAGGTGCCAGAGACCATTTAGCGAGCCACTGGGACCCCGCGTGGGACCGCCGGTGCCGTGCGTCTGCTGGGGAGGTGCCATGGACCATTTGGCGAGACGCTGGGTCCCCGCGCGGGGTTGCTGTTGCCCGTGTGCGCGCTGGGGAGGCTCTAGGGACGGTTTGGCGATTCGCTGGGATCCCGTATGGGGTCGCTGTTGCCCGTGCGTGCACTGGGGAGGTTCCAGGGACCATTTGCTAGCCGCTGGGACCCTGCACTGGGTCGCTGGACGCCGTGCGTGCTGGGGAGGTGCCAGGGACCATTTGCGAGCCGCTGGGATCCCGCGCCTCGTCGCTTGGCCCTGTGCGCATGCTGGGTAGGTGCCAGGGATGGTTTGGCAAGCCGCTGGGACCCCGCGCGGGGTCGCTGGTGCCCATGCGCGCGCTGTGGAGACACCAGGGACATTTTGTCGAGCAGCTGGGACCCAGCATGGGGTCACTGGTGCCCATGCGCGCACTGGTTAGGTTCCCTGGACCATTTGCTAGCCGCTGGGACCTTGCACTGGGTCGATGGACACCGTGCGAGTTGGGGAGGTGGCAGAGACCATTTGGCTAGCTGCTGGGACACCGCGTTGAGACACTGGTGCCTGTGCGTGCCCTGGGTGGGTGCCAGGGACCATTTGCGAGCCGCTGGGATCCCGCGCCTCGTCGCTTGGCCCTGTGTGCACGCTGGGTAGGTGCCGGGGATGGTTTGGCAAGCCGCTGGGACCACGCGCGGGGTCGCTGGGCCCTGTGCGCGCGCTGGGGAGTGGCCTGGGACAATTTGGAGAGCCCCTGGGACCCCGCGCGGGGTCGCTGGTGCCCATGCGCGCGCTGTGGAGACACCAGGGACATTTTGTCGAGAAGCTGGGACCCAGAATGGGGTCACTGGTGCCCATGCGCGCACTGGTTAGGTTCCCTGGACCATTTGCTAGCCGCTGGGACCCTGCACTGGGTCGATGGACACCGTGCGAGCTGGGCAGGTGGCAGAGACCATTTGGCCAGCCACTGGGACCCCGCGTTGAGTCACTGGTGCCTGTGCGTGCCCTGGGTGGGTGCCAGGGACCATTTGCGAGCAGCTGGGACCTGGCGTGGGGTCGCTGGGGCCCGTGTACGCGCTGGGGAGGCGCCAGGGATGGTTTAACGAGCCACTGGGACCCTGCAGGGGGGGGGTCTGGTGCCCGTGTGTGTGCTGGTATGTTCCAGGGACCATTTGCGAGTCGCTGGGAAACTGCGCGTGATTGCTAGACCCCGTAGGCGCTGCAGAGCTTGCAGAAACCATTTGGCAAGCCTCTGGGAACCCGCCCGGGGTAGCTGGTGCCCGTGCGCATGCTGGGGAGGTGCCAGAGACCATTTGGCAAGCTGCTGGGAACCCGCGCGCGGTTGTTGGGCCGTGTGCGCACGCTGGGGATGTGCCAGGGACAGTTTGGCAGTCGCTCGGACCCCGTGAGGGGTTGCTGGGCGCAGTGCATGTGCTGGGGAGGTGCCAATGTCCTTTTGCCGAGCCGCTGGGACCCCGCCCGGGGTAGCTGGTGCCCGTGCGCATGCTGGGGAGGCGCCAGTGATGGTTTGGCGAGCCTCTGGGACCCCACGTGGGGTTGTTGGGCCGTGTGCGCACGCTGGGGAAGTGCCAGGGACCATTTTGCGAGCCGCTGGGACCCCGCACGGGGTCGCTGGGGTCCGGACGCATGCTGGGGAGGTGCCAGGGACCATTTGCCGAGCCGCTGGGACCCCGCGCAGGGTCGCTGGGTCAAGGGTGCGCTCTGGGGAAGTGCCAGGGACAGTTTGGCGAGCTGCTTGGACCCCGCGTTGTTGGGGCCCGTGCACTTTCTGGGGAGGTGCCAGGGATCATTTGGGAGCCGATCGGACCCCACGTGGGGTCCCTGGTGCTCACGCACGGAGGTGCCGCTGGGACCCTGCGTGGGGTAGCTAGGGTCCGTGCTCATGCTGGGGTGGTGCGAGTGACCATTTGGCGAGCCACTGGGACCCCACATGAAGTCGCTGGGGCCCGTGCTTGTGCTCGGGAGGTGCCAGCGACAATTTGGCGAGTAACTGGGACCCCGCGTGGGGTTGCTGGGATCTGTGCGCGTGCTGGGTAGGTGCCAGGGACCATTTGACGAGTCGCTGGGACCCTACGCGGGGTTGCTGGGCCCTGTGCGCGTGCTGGGTAGGTGCCAGGGACGGTTTGGTGAGCCGCTGGGACCCTGCGTGCATTCGCTGGTTTCCGTGCGCGCACTTGGTAGGTGCCAGGGACCATTTTGCGAGCCGCTGGGTCCCGTACGTGTGCTGGGTAGGTGCCAGGGACCATTTGGCGAGCCGCTGGGACCCCGCGCTGGGTTGCTGGGCTTTGTGCGCGAGCTGGGTAGGTGCCAGGGACAATTTGGCGAGCCGCTGGGAACCCGCACGGGGTCGCTGGGGACCGGACGCGTGCTGGGGTTGTGCCAGGGACCATTTGGCGAGCCGCTGGGACCCCGCGTGGGGTCGCTATTGCCCGTGCGCGCACTGGGGAGGTGACAGGGACCATTTGGCGAACCGCTGGGACCCCGCGCGGGGTTGCTGGGCCCTGTGCTCGTGCTCGGTAGGTGCCAGGAACCATTTGTCGAGCCACTGGGACCCCGCACAAAGTCTCTGGGGCCCCTGCGCGTCCTTGGGAGGCGCCAGCGACGGTTTGGCGAGCCGTTGGGACCCCGTATAGGGTCGATAGTGTAGGTGCGCATCGCTGGGGATGTGCCAGGGACCGTTTAGCGAGCCACTGGGACCCAGCGCAGGGTTACTGAGCCCTTTGCGCGTGACGAGGAGGTGCCTGGGACCAATTGGCGATCCGCTGGGACCCCGTGCAGGGTCACTGGGCCCAGCGTGCATGCTGGGGAGGTGCCAGGGACCACTTAGCTAGCAGCTTTGAACCCTTGCGGGGTCACTGGGGCCCGTGTGCATGCTGAGGAGGCGCCAGGGTTGGTATGGCGAGCCGCTGGGACCCCACGCGGGGTTGCTGGGGCCCTTGCGCTTGCTGGGGAGGTGCCTGGAACCATTTGGTGATCAGCTGGGAAGCCGCGCGGAGTTGCTGGGCCCTGTGCGCGTGCTGGCTAGGTGCTAGGGAGCATTTGGCGAGTCGCTGGGTCCCCGCACGGGGTCGCTGGGGCCCCTGCGCTTGCTGGGGTGGTGCCAGGGAGTATTTGGCGAGCAGCTGGGACACTGTGCAGGGACTCTGTGGCCAGTGTGCGCGCTAGGGTAGGCACCAGGGACGGTTTGGCGAGCCACTGTGACCCCCATGCGGGGTCGCTGGTGCCCGTGTGCACTGGGGAGGTGGCAGGGACCATTTGACCAGCCGCTGGGACCCTACGCGGGGTTGCTGTGCCCCGTGCGCACGCTGGGGAGGCGCCAGGGACTGTTTATCGAGCCGCTGGGACCCCGCGCGGGGTTGCTGGGGCCCTTGTGAGCTCTGGATAAACGCAAAGGACAGTTTGCCGAGCCACTGGTACCCCGCGTGGGGTCGCTAGTGTCCGTGTGCGCGCTGGGTAGGTGCCAGGGACCATTTGGTGAGCCACTGGGACCCCGCACGGGGTCACTGGGCCCCATGCGCACGCTGGGGATGGTCCATGGAGCATTTGGCGAGCGGCTGGGACCCTGCGCGTGGTTGCTGGGCTCTGTGCGCATGCTCGGTAGGTGCCAGTGTCCATTTGTCGAGCCGCTGGTACCCCGCACGGGGTCGCTGTGGCCCGTGTGCATGCTGGGGAGGTGCCAGGGACTATTTGGCGAGTCGCTGGGACCCCGCGTGGGGTTGCTGTGCCCTGTGCGCGTGCTGGCTAGGTGCCAGGGACAATTTGGCGAGCAACTGGGACCCTGTGCGGGGTCGCTGGGACCCGTGTGCACTGTGGGGAGGCACCAGGGATGGTTTGGCGAGCCGCTGGGACCCCGCGTGGGGTTGCTGGGGCTCGTGCACGTGCTGGGGAAGTACCAGGGACGGTTTGGCGATCTGCTGGGACCCCGAGTGCGGTCGCTTGTGTCCATGCGCACTCTGAGGAGGTGCCAGGGACCATTTGGCGAGCCGCTGGGACCCCGCACGGGGTGGCTGGTTCCCGTGCGTGCGCTGGGGAGGCGCCAGGGATAGTTTGGCGAGCCGCTGGGACCCGACACGGGGTTGCTGGGGACCAGACGCATACTGTGGTGGAGCCAGGGACCATTTTGCGAGCCGCTGGGGTCCGTGCGCGTGCTGGGGAGGTGCCAGGGAGCATTTGGCGAGCAGCTTGGACCCTGTGCGGGGTTGCTGGGCCCTGTGCGCATTCTGGGTAGGTGCCAGGGACAATTTGGCGAGCCACTGGGACCCTGCGTGGGGTCGCTGGGGCCTGTGCGTATGCTGGGGTGGTGCCAGGGACCATTTAGCGAGCCGCTGGGACCCCATGCGGGGTTGCTGGGGCCCGTGCGCGTGCTGGGGAGGTGCCAGGGACCATTTGGTGAGCAGCTGGGAACCCTTGCGGGGTCGCTGGGGACCGTGTGCATGCTGGGGTGGTGCCAGGGACCATTTAGCGAGCCGCTGGGTCCCCGTGCGGGGTTGCTGGGCCATGTGCGCGTGCTGGCTAGTTGCCAGGGAGCATTTGGCGAGTCGCTGGGTCCAAACACGTGTTCGCTGGGCCCCGTGCGCACGCTGGGGAGGTGCCAGGGAACATTTGGCGAACCGCTGTGACCCTGCGCAAAGTCGTTGGGGCCTGTGTGCCCGCTGGGGCTGTGAAAGGGACCGTTTTCGAGCTGCTGGGACACTGCACGTGGTTGCTGGGCACTGTGCACACGCTGGGGAGGGTCCAGGGAGGGTTTGGGGAGCCACTGAGACCCCGCGTGGGGTCGGTAGTGTCCGTGTGCGTGCTGGGGAGGTGCCAAGGACTTTTTGGCGAGACGCTGGGTCCCAGCCCGGGGTTGCTGTGGCCCATGCACGCTGGGGAAGTGCCATGGACGGCTTGCCAAGCCGCTGGGACCCCGCGTGGGTCGCTAGTGTCCGTGCGCATGCTGGGGAGTTGCCAGGGTCCATTTGGCGAGCCGCTGGGATCTTGCACAGGGTTGCTGGGCCCCGTGGAAGCGCTGGGGAGTGGCCAGGGATCATTTGGTGAGCTGCTGGGACACCACGCGGGGTTGCTGGGACACCACGTGGGGTCGCTGGGGCCCGTGCTTGCGCTGGGGAGTCATCAGGGACGGTTTGGCGAGCCTCTGGGACCCCGCGTTGAGCCGCTGGTGCCCGTGCGCGTGCTGTGGAGGTGCCAGGGACCATTTGGCGACCCGCTGGGACCAAGTGCAGGTTTGCTGGGCCCTGTACGCGTGCTGGGGATTTGCTAGGGACCATTTGGCAAGCAGCTGGGAACCCGTGCGGGGTCGCTGGGGCCCGTGCGCGTGCCAGGGATGGTTTGGCGAGCCGCTGGGACCCGCCTGGCATCGCTAGAGTCTATGCGCGTGCTGGGGAGGAGCCATGGACCGTTTTGCAAGCCGCTGGGACCCTGCGCAGGCTCGCTGTGTCCATTTCGTGTGCTGGGGAGGTGCAAGGTACTATTTGGCGAGCTGCTGGGACCCCACGCGATGTTGCTGGGGCCTGTGCACGTGTTGCTTAGGTGCCAGGGACCGTTTGTCGAGCAGCTGGGACCTCGTGCGGGGTCGCTGTTGCCTGTGCGTGCTCTGGGGAGGCGCCAGGGACGGTTTGGCGAGCCACTGGGACCCATCGTTGGGTCACTGGTGCCCTTGCGCGCTGGGGAGGTGCCAGGGACCATTTGGCGAGCCGCTGGGACCTAGCGCGGGGTCACTGGGCCCAGTGCATGATCTGGGGAGGTGCCAGGTGCCTCTTGGCGAGCCTCTGGGACCCCGCGTTGAGCCGCTGGTGCCCGTGCGCGTGCTGTGGAGGTGCCAGGGACCATTTGGCGACCCGCTGGGACCAAGTGCAGGTTTGCTGGGCCCTGTACGCGTGCTGGGGATTTGCTAGGGACCATTTGGCAAGCAGCTGGGAACCCGTGCGGGGTCGCTGGGGCCCGTGCGGCGGTGCCAGGGATGGTTTGGCGAGCCGCTGGGACCCGCCTGGCATCGCTAGAGTCTATGCGCGTGCTGGGGAGGAGCCATGGACCGTTTTGCAAGCCGCTGGGACCCTGCGCAGGCTCGCTGTGTCCATTTCGTGTGCTGGGGAGGTGCAAGGTACTATTTGGCGAGCTGCTGGGACCCCACGCGATGTTGCTGGGGCCTGTGCACGTGTTGCTTAGGTGCCAGGGACCGTTTGTCGAGCAGCTGGGACCTCGTGCGGGGTCGCTGTTGCCTGTGCGTGCTCTGGGGAGGCGCCAGGGACGGTTTGGCGAGCCACTGGGACCCATCGTTGGGTCACTGGTGCCCTTGCGCGCTGGGGAGGTGCCAGGGACCATTTGGCGACCCGCTGGGACCAAGTGCAGGTTTGCTGGGCCCTGTACGCGTGCTGGGGATTTGCTAGGGACCATTTGGCAAGCAGCTGGGAACCCGTGCGGGGTCGCTGGGGCCCGTGCGCGTGCCAGGGATGGTTTGGCGAGCCGCTGGGACCCGCCTGGCATCGCTAGAGTCTATCGCGCGTGCTGGGGAGGAGCCATGGACCGTTTTGCAAGCCGCTGGGACCCTGCGCAGGCTCGCTGTGTCCATTTCGTGTGCTGGGGAGGTGCAAGGTACTATTTGGCGAGCTGCTGGGACCCCAGCGATGTTGCTGGGGCCTGTGCACGTGTTGCTTAGGTGCCAGGGACCGTTTGTCGAGCAGCTGGGACCTCGTGCGGGGTCGCTGTTGCCTGTGCGTGCTCTGGGGAGGCGCCAGGGACGGTTTGGCGAGCCACTGGGACCCATCGTTGGGTCACTGGTGCCCTTGCGCGCTGGGGAGGTGCCAGGGACCATTTGGCGAGCCGCTGGGACCTAGCGCGGGGTCACTGGGCCCAGTGCATGATCTGGGGAGGTGCCAGGTGCCTCTTGGTGAGCCTTTGGGACACCGCGAAGGGTCGCTGGGCCCAGTGTATGCGCTGGGGAGGGTCCAGGGAGGGTTTGGGGAGCCACTGAGACCCCGCGTGGGGTCGGTAGTGTCCGTGTGCGTGCTGGGGAGGTGCCAAGGACTTTTTGGCGAGACGCTGGGTCCCCGCCCGGGGTTGCTGTGGCCCATGCGCGCTGGGGAAGTGCCATGGACGGCATGCCGAACCGCTGGGACCCCGCGTGGGTCGCTAGTGTCCGTGATCGTGCTGGGGAGGTGCCAGGGTCCATTTGGCGAGCTGCTGGGATCTTGCACGGCGTTGCTGGGCCCCGTGGAAGCACTGGGGAGTGGCCAGGGACCATTTGGTGAGCCGCTGGGACACCATGCGGGGTCGCTGGGGCCCGTGCTTGCGCTGGGGAGTCGTCAGGGACGGTTTGGCGAGCCTCTGGGACCCCGCGTTGGGCCGCTGGTGCCCGTGCGCGTGCTGTGGAGGTGCCAGGGAGCATTTGGCGACCTGCTGGGACCACGTGCGGGGTTGCTGGGCCCTGTGTGCGTGCTGGGTAGTTGCCAGGGACCATTTGGCGAGCCGCTGGGACCCTGCACGGGATCGCTGGTCCCCGTGCGCATGCTGGGGAGGGACCAGGGACCATTTGGTGAGCCGGTGGGCCCCGTGCGCGCGCTGTGGATGGTCCAGGGAGTATCTGGCGAGCCACTGGGACCCTGCACTGGGTTGCTGGGCCCTGTGCGCGTGCTGGGTAGGTGCCAGGGACCATTTTGCGAGCCGCTCGGACCCTGAGCATTGTCTCTGTGGCCCATGCGCGTGCTGGGGAGGATCCACGGACCATTTGGCGAGCCGCTGGGACACCACGCGATGATGGTGGGGCACGTGCGTGCACTGGGGATGTCCCAGGGATCATTTGGGAGCTGCTGGGATCCCTCGCGTGGTTGCTCTGCCCTGTCGTCGCGATGGGTAGGTGCCAGGGACCGTTTGTGGAGCTGCTGGGACACTGCGTGGGGTCGCTGGCGATCGTGCTCATGCTGGGGAGGTGCCAGGGACCATTTGGCTAGACGCTGGGAACCCTTGCGGTGTCGCTTGGGGCCCGTGCGCACGCTGGGGAGGCACCAGGGACAATTTGGCGAGCAACTGGGACCCCGCGCGGGGTTGCTGGGCCCTGTGAGCTTGCTTGGTAGGTCCCAGGGACCATTTGGCGAGTCGCTGGTACCCTGCGTCGGGTTGCTGGGCCCTGTGCGTGTGCTGGGTAGGTGCCAGGGACAATTTGGCGAGCAACTGGGATCGCGTCCGGGGTCGCTGGTGGCCGTGCGCTCACTGGGGAGGCACCAGGGACGGTTTGGCGACCCAATGGGACCCCGCGCGGGGTCGCTGGTGCCCGTGCGCGTTGGGGAGGTGCCAGGGACCATTTGGTGAGCCGCTGGGACACCACACGGGGTCGGTTGTCTCCGTGTGCGTGCTGGGGAGGTGCCAGAGACCATTTGGCGAGCAGCTGGGAGCAGAGTAGGTTCACTGGGTCCAGTGGGCGAGCTGGGGATGTGCCAGGGACCGTTTGTCGAGCCGCTGGGAACCCATCGTGTGGTCGCTGGTGCCAGTGCGCGTGCTGGGGAGGTGCCAGGGACCATTTGGTGAGCCTCTGGGTCCCCGCGTAGGGTTGCTGTTGCCCGTGCGCGTTGGGGAGGTGCCAGGGACCATTTGGTGAGCCGCTGGGACACCACACGGGGTCGGTTGTCTCCGTGTGCGTGCTGGGGAGGTGCCAGAGACCATTTGGCGAGCAGCTGGGAGCAGAGTAGGTTCACTGGGTCCAGTGGGCGAGCTGGGGATGTGCCAGGGACCGTTTGTCAAGCCGCTGGGAACCCATCGTGTGGTCGCTGGTGCCAGTGCGCGTGCTGGGGAGGTGCCAGGGACCATTTGGAGAGCAGCTGGGGCACGTGCCCACGCTGGGGAGGCGCCAAGGATGGTTCCCGAGCCGCTGGACCCAGTCTGGGGTCGCTAGTGTCCGTGCTCGCACAGGGTTGGTGCCAGGGACAGCTTGCCGAGCCACTGGGATCTTGCATGGGGTCGCAGGGACCCGTGCGCATGCTGGGGAGGTGCCAGAGACCATTTGGTGAGCCGCTGGGACCCCGCATTGGGCCGCTGGTGCCCGTGCGCGTGCTGTGGAGGTGCCAGGGACCATTTGGCGATCCGCTGGGACACCGCGCGTGGCTGCTGGGCCCTGTGCGCGTGCTGGGTAGTTGCCAGTGACCATTTGGCGAGCCCTTGGCACACGGCTGGCGTCGCTAGTGTCTGTGCACGTGATGGGGGCGTGCCTGGGACCGTTTGGCAAGGTGCTGGGATCCTGCGCAGGGTCGCTGGGTCCAGTTTGCGTGGTAGGGAGGTGCCAGGGACTATTTGTCGAGCCACTGGGACCCTGTGCAAAGTCGCTGGGGCTCATGCGCGCACTGGGGATGTGCTATGGACCATTTGCGAGACGCTGGGAAGCTTCGCATGGTCGCTGGGCCCACTGCACGCGCTGTGGTGGTGCCTGGTACCTTTTGACGAGCCACTGGGACGCCGTGCGGTATTGCTGGCCCCTGTGCGTGTGCTGGGTAGTTGCCAGGGACCATTTGGCGAGCCGAATGGACCACGCACGGGGTCGCTTGGGCCCGTGCGCGTTGGGGTGGTGCCAGGGACCAGTTGGCGAGCTACTGGGACCCCACGAGGGGTCGGTGGGGCCCGTGCACGCGCTGGGGTGGTGCCATAGATTATTTGTGAGCCGCTGGGACCTCGCGTGGGGTGGCTAGTGTCCGTGCGCGCGCTGTGGAGGTGCCAGAGACCTTTGGCGAGCCGCTGAGACCCAGCACAGGGTCGTTGGTGCTCGTGCGCGTGCTGGGGAGGTGCCAGAGAACGTTTGGTGAGCCGTTGAGACCCCGCGCGGAATCGCTGGGCCCAGTGCACGCGTTTGGGTGGTGCCAGGAACCTTTTGGTGAGCAGCTGGGTCCCCGCGTGGGGTCGCTAGTGTCCGTGCGCGTGCTGGTGAGGTGCCAGGGACCATTTGGCGAGCCGTTGAGACCCAGCGCGGGATCGCTGGGCCCAGTGCATGCGTTGGGGTGGTGCCAGGGACCTTTTAGCGAGCAGCTGTGTACCCGTGATGGGTCGCTGGGGCAATTGTGTGTGCTGGGGAGACGCCAGGGACAGTTTGGCGAGCCGTTGGAACCCTGTGTGGGGTCTCTAGTGTCCGTACGCACGCTGGGGAGGTGCCAGGGAACGTTTGGTGAGCATCTGGGAACCAGCCAGGGGTCGCTGGGGCCCAGACGCATGCTGGGGATGTGCCAGGGACATTTTGGCGAGTTGCTGGGACTCCACGTGGGGTCAATGGGCCCCGTGCGTGTGCTGGCGAGGTGCCAGGGACAATTTGGTGAGCCGCTGTGACCCGGCGTGGAGTCGCTAGTGTCCGTGCGCGCACTGGGGATGTACCAGGGACCATTTGGGAGCCGCTGGGACCACGCGCGTGGTTGCTGGGGCCCGTGCACGTGCTGGGGAAGTGCCAGGGACCGTTTGACGAGCAGCTGGGAACCCGTGCAGTGTCGCTGGGGCAGGCGCGCACACTGGGGAGGCGTCAGGGACGATTTGGCTAGCCGCTGGGACCCCGCGTGGGGTCGCTAGTGTCTGTGCGTGCAATGGGGAGGTGCCAGTGACTGTTTGGCAGGCCACTGGGACCCCGCGCGCGGTCGCTGGGCCCCGTGCTCATGCTGGGGAGGTGCCAGGGACCATTTGGCAGGCCACTGGGACCCCGCGCGCGGTCGCTGGGCCCCGTGCGCATGCTGGGGAGGTGCCAGAGACCATTTGGCGAACCGCTTGGACACCGCACGGGGTTGCAGGGGTCCGTGCATGTGCTGGGGAGGCGCCAGGGACAGTTTGGCGAGCCACTGTGACCCCGCGTGTGATCGCTGGTCCCTGTGCGCGAGCTGGGTAGGTGCCAGGGACCATTTGGCGAGCCGCTGAGAACCCGCACGGGATCACACGGGGTCCGGACGCGTGCTGTGGTGGTGCCAGGGACCATTTTGCGAGCCTCTGGGGCTCGTGCACTCACTGGGGAGGTGCCAGGGACCGTTTGGCAAGCCGCTGGGACACCATACGGGGTTGCTGGGACCCGTGCGCTTGCTGGGGAGCTGACAGAGACCATTTGGTGATCAGGTGGGACCCCGCGTGGGGTCGCTGGGCCCTGTGCGCATGCTGGGGAGTTGCCAGGGACCATTTAGAGCGCTGCTGGGACCCCTCGTGGGGTTGCTGGTGCCCGTGCGATCTGGGGAGATGCCAGGGAGCATTTGGTGAGCCGCTAGAACGCTGCGCGGGGTTGCTGGGCCTGTGCGTCTGCTGGGGATGTGCTAGGGACCGTTTGCGAGCCACTGGGACCCCGCGTGGGGTCGCTAGTGTCCGTGCGTGTCCCTGGGGAGGTTGCATGGAGTATTTGGCGAGCGACTGGGACACCGCGCGGGGTCGCTGTGCCCCGTGCGCGCGGTGAGGAGGTGGCAGGGACCATTTGGGGAGCCGCTGGTACCATGCGTGGGGTAGCTAGTGTCCGTGCGCTTCGCTGGTGAGGTGCCAGGGACCGTTTGGCGAGCCACTGTGACAGCGCGGGGTTGCTGGGCCCCATCTGCGCTATGAGGAGGTTTTAGGGACCATTTGGTGAGCCACTGGGACCCCACGCGGGGTCGCAGGGGCCTGTGCGTGCGCTGGGGAGGTGCCAGGGAATGTTTGGCGAGCCGCTGAGACCCCGTTCGGGGACGGTGGCTCCCGTGCGCTCGCTGGGGAAGCGCCAGGGACGGTTTGACGAACCGCTGGGACCCCGAGTGGGGTCGCTAGAGTCTGTGCGGCTCTGGGGACGTGCCAGGGACCATTTGGCGAGCCGCTGGGACACCACACGTGGTTGCTGGGACCCGTGCGCTTGCTGGGGAGGTGACAGAGACCATTTGGTGGTCAGGTGGGACCCCGCGCGGGGTTGCTGGGGCCCGTGCACACGCCAGGGACGAGCTACTGGGACGCCGTGCGGTATTGCTGGCCCCTGTGCGTGTGCTGGGTAGTTGCCAGGGACCATTTGGCGAGCTGCTGGGACCACACACGGGTTCGCTGGTCCCGTGTGCATGCTGGGGAGGTGCCAGGGACATTTTGGCGAGCAGCTGTGACACCGTGCAGGGTCGCTGTTGCCCGTGCTCGCACTGGGGCTGCGCCAGGGACGGTTTGGTGAACCACTGGGACCCCGCACGGGGTCGCTAGTGTCTGTCCGTGCGGTGGGGAGATGCCATGGACAGTTTGGCGAGCCGAATGGACCCCGCGTGGGGTGGCTAGTGTCCATGAGTGCGCTGTGGTGGTGCCAGGGACCTTTGGCGAGGCGCTGAGACCCAGCACAGGGTCGTTGGTGCCCGTGCGCGTGCTGGGGAGGTGCCAGAGAACGTTTGGTGAGCCGTTGAGACCCCGCGTGGAATCACTGGGCCCAGTGCACGCGTTTGGGTGGTGCCAGGGACCTTTTGGCGAGCAGCTGGGACCCCGCGTGGGGTCGCTAGTGTCCGTGCGCGTGCTGGTGAGGTGCCAGGGACCATTTGGCGAGCCGTTGAGACCCAGCGCGGGATCGCTGGGCCCAGTGCATGCGTTGGGGTGGTGCCAGGGACCTTTTAGCGAGCAGCTGGGTACCCGTGATGGGTCGCTGGGGCAATTGTGTGTGCTGGGGAGACGCCAGGGACAGTTTGGCGAGCCGTTGGAACCCCGCGTGGGGTCTCTAGTGTCCGTACGCACGCTGGGGAGGTGCCAGGGAACGTTTGGTGAGCAGCTGGGAACCAGCCAGGGGTCGCTGGGGCCCAGACGCATGCTGGGGATGTGCCAGGGACATTTTGGCGAGTTGCTGGGACTCCACGTGGGGTCAATGGGCCCCGTGCGTGTGCTGGCGAGGTGCCAGGGACAATTTGGTGAGCCGCTGTGACCCGGCGCTGGGGAAGCGCCAGGGACGGTTTGACGAACTGCTGGGACCGCGAGTGGGGTCGCTAGAGTCTGTGCGGCTCTGGGGACGTGCCAGGAACCATTTGGCGAGCCGCTGGGACACCACACGGGGTTGCTGGGACCCGTGCGCTTGCTGGGGAGGTGACAGAGACCATTTGGTGGTCAGGTGGGACCCCGCGCGGGGTCGCTGGGGCCCGTGCACATGCAAGGGAGGTGCCAGGGACGATTTGGCAAGCCGCTGGGACCCTGCGTGGTGGCCCTGGTGCCCGTGCGCGTGTTGGGGAGGCGCCAGGGACGGTTTTTCGACCTGCTGGGACCCCGCGTGGGGTTGCTGGTGCCCGTGCGATCTGGGGAGGTGCCAGTGAGCATTTGGTGAGCCGCTGGAACGCTGCGCAGGGTTGCTGGGCCCCGTGCGCATGCTGGGGAGGTGCCAGGGACCATTTAGCGAACGGCTGTGACCCCTCGCGAAGTCGCTGGGGGCTGTGCGCCCGCTGGGGCTGTGCCAGGGACCGTTTGCGAGCCGCTAGGACGCCGCGCGTGGTTGCTGGGCACTGTGCACGCACCTGTGTGCAGGCTGGGGAGGCGCCAGGGACGGTTTTGCGAGCCACTGGGAAACCGCGCGTGGTCGCTGGTGCCCGTGCACGCGCTGGGGATGTGATAGGGACCATTAGGCAGGCCGCTTGGATCCTGCGTGGGTTTGCTAGTGTCCGTGTGCTTCGCTGGGGAGTTCCGAGGGACGGTTTGGCGATCTGCTGGGACACCGAGTGGGGTCGCTAGTGTCTGTGCGGCTCTGGGGAGGTGCCAGGGACCATTTTGCAAGCCGCTGGGACACCTGGGACATTTGGTGAACCACTGGGACCCGGCGCTGGGTTGCTGGGCTCTCTGCGTGAGCTGGGTAGGTGCCAAGGACAATCTGGCGAGCCGCTGGGACCCCACGCGGGGTCACTGGAGCCCTGGCGCGCCCTGGGGAGGTGCCAGAGACCGTTTGGCTAGCCGCTGGGACCTCGCGCGGGGTCGTTGGATCCAGTGCGCGCTGGGGAAGTGCCAAGGACAGTTTGGCGATCTGCTGGGACCCCGAGTGCGGTCGCTAGTGTCAATACGCGCTCTGGGGAGGTGCCAGGGACCATTTGGCGAGCCACTGGGACCCCGTGCGAGGTTGCTGGGCTCTGTACATGCTGGCTAGGTGCCAGGGAGCATTTTATCGAGTCGCTGGGACCCCGTATGGGGTCGCTAGGGCCCATGCGCATGCTGGGGAGGTGCCAGGGACCATTTGGTGAGCAGCTGGGAACCCTTGCGGGGTCTCTGGGGCCCATTGAATCGTGCTGGGGAGGTGTCAGGGACAATTTGTTGAGCAGCTGGGAAGCATTGCAGTGTCGCTGGGATCCGTGCGCATGCTGGGGAGGTGCCAGGGATAATTTGTCGAGAAACTGGAACCCCGTGCGGGGTCGCTGGGGCCCGTGCGTGAGGTAGGGGGTCGCCAGGGAAGCTTTGGTGAGCTGCTGGGACCCCCCGCGCAGTCGCTGGGGTGGTGCCAGGGTGCTTTTGGCGAGCCGCTGGGACCCCACGCAGGATCGCTGGGTTCTGTGTGCGCGCTGGGGAGGTACCAGGCACCGTTAGGCGAGCCGTTGTGACCCCACGCGAAGTCGCTGGGGCCCGTGCGCGTGCTGGGGAGGTGCCAGGGACTATTTGACGAGCCGCTGGGACCCCGCATGGGGTCGCTTGGGTACATGCGCGTGCTGGGGAGGTGCCAGGGACAATTTGGTGAGCAACTGGGACCCCGCGTGGGGTTGCTGGGTCCCGTGCGCGTGCTGGGGAGGTGTCAGGGTCCATTTGGGAGCCGCTGGGACCCTGCATGGGGTCACTGGGGCCTGTGCGCATGCTAGGGAGGTGCCAGTGACCATTTGGCAAGCCGCTGTGACCCCACGCAAAGTCGCTGGGGCCTGTGCGCATGCAGGGTAGGTGCCAGGGACCATTTGGCGAGACGCTGAGAACACGCACGGGGTCGCTGGGGCCCGGCACTTGTGCTAGCGAAGTGCCAGGTAGCATTTGGCGAGCCGGTGGGACCCCATGCGGGGTCGCTGGGGCCCGTGCGCGTGCTGGGGAGGTGCCAGGGACCATTTGGCGAGCAGCTGGGACCCAGCATGGGGTCGCTAGTGTCAGTGCGCACGCTGGGGAGGTGCCAGGGACCTTTTGGCGAGCCGCTGGGACCCCGCGCAGGTTTGCTGGGCTGCGTGCGCATGCTGGGGAGGTGCCAGGGATCATTTGGCGAGCCGATGGGACCCCGTGCGGGGTTGCTGTGTCCAGGGCGCGCTCTGGGGAAGTGCCAGGGACAGTTTGGCGAGCTGCTTGGACCCCGCGTGAAGTCGTTGGGTCCCGTGAACTTCCTGGGGAGGTGCCAGGGATCATTTGGGAGCCGATCATGCTCATGCGCGCACTGGGGATGTGCCAAGGACAGTTTGGCAGCTGCTCGGACTCCATGCGGGGTCGCTGGGCTTAGTGCACGTGCTGGGGAGGTGCCAGAGTCCATTTGGCGAGCCGCTGGGACCACAGACAGGGTCACTCGGGCCCGTGCGAGTGCTGGGGAGGTGCCAGGGATCATTTGGCGAGCAGCTGGGACGCAGCGTGGGGTCGCTAGTGTCAGTGCGCACGCAGGGGAGGTGCCAGGGACAGTTTGGCGAGCCGCTGGGACCCCACGCGGGGTCGCTGTGCCCCGTGCGGGCGCTGTGGAGGTGCCAGGGACCATTTGGTGAGCAATTTGGGACCCCCCGCAAGGGGGCGCCTAGGCCCTGACGCGTGCTGGGTAGGTGCCAGGGACCATTTGGCGAGCCGGTGGGAACCCGTGCAGGTTTGCAGGGCTGCGTGCGCATGCTGGGGAGGTGCCAGGGATCATTTGGCGAGCCGATGGGACCCCGTGCGGGGTTGCTGGGATCTGTGCGCGTGCTGGGTAGGTGCCAGGAACCATTTGACAAGGTGCTGGGACCCCGGGTGGGGTCGCTGGTGCCCGTGCGCCTGCTGGGGAGGTGCTAGAGAGCATTTGGCGAGCCCCTCGGACACCACGCATTCTATGGGGCCTATACGCGCGCTGGGGAGGTGCCAGGGACCATTTGGCGACCCGCTGATACCCCGCACGGGGTCGCTGGCGCCCGTGCCCGTGCTGGGGAGGTGCCAGGGACCATTTGGCGAACGGCTGGGACCCCTCACGGGGTCGCTAGTGTCCGTGCGCTCGCTGGGGAAATGCCAGGGACCGTTTGGTGAGCCGCTGGGATCACGAGCGGCGTCGCTGGTGCCAATGATCACGCTGGGGAGGTGCCAAGGACCATTTGGTGAGCTGCTGGGACCCCGCGCACTGTCGCTGGGGTGGTGCCAGGGTGCTTTTGGCGAGCTGCTGGGACCCCACGCAGGGTCGCTGTGGCCCGTGCGCGCGCTGGTGAGGTGCCAGGGACCGTTAGGCGAGCCGTTGTGACCCCACGCGAAGTCGCTGGTGCCCGTGCGCGTGCTGGGGAGGTGCCAGGGACCATTTGACGAGCCGCTGGGACCCCTCACGGGGTCGCTGGGGCCCGTGCCCGTGCTGGGGAGGTGCCAGGGACCATTTGGCGAGCCGCTGGTACCCCGCGCGGGGTCTCTGGGGCCCATGCATGTGCTGGGTAGGTGCCAGGGTTCATTTGGCGAGCAGCTGGGAAACCGTGTGGTGTCGCTAATGTCCATGCGCGCACTCTGTGAAGGTTCCAAAGACCGTTTGGTAAGCTGCTGCGATCCCGCGTGGGGTCGCTGGTGCCAGTGAGGATGCTTGGGAGGTGCCAAGGACAATTTGGCGAGCCGCTGTAACCCCCCGCAGAGTCGCTGGGGTGGTGCCAGGGTGCATTTGGCGAGCCGCTGGGACCCCATCCGGGGTCGCTGGGGCCTGTGCGGGCGCTGGGTAGGTGCCAGGGACCATTTAGCGAGCCGCTGAGAACCCGCATGGTGTCGCTGGGGCCCTTATGCGTGCTAGGGAGGTGCCAGGGAGCATTTGGCGAGCCGCTGAGAACACGCATGGTGTCGCTGGGACCCTAATGCGTTCTGGGGAGGTGCCATGGAGCATTTGGCAAGCCGGTGGTACCCCGCGCATGGTGGCTGGGGCCCGTGCGCTCGCCTGGGAGGTGCCAGGGACCGTTTGTTGAGCCGCTGGGACCCCGCGCGAAGTCGCTGGGGCCCATGAGCGCGCTGCGGGATGTGCCAGGGACCATTTGCGAGCCGCTGGGGCACTGCGCATGGTTGCGGGGCTCTGTGCGTGCACTGGGTAGCTGGCAGGGTCCTTTTGGCGAGCCGCTGGGAACCTGCGCGAGGTCGCTGGTGCCCGTAAGCGTGCTGGGGAGGTGCCAGGGACCATTTGCAAGCCGCTGGTACCCCGCGCGGTGTCGCTGGGATCCGTGCGATCGCTAGGGAGGTGCCAGGGACTGTTTGGTGAGCCGCTGTGACCCCACGCGAAGGCACTGGGGCACGTGCGCGTGCTGGGGATGTGCCATGGACCATTTGGCGAGCTGCTGTGACCACTCGTGGGGTTGCGGGGTTGCTGGGCCGCGTGCGCACACTGGGGAGGTGCCAGGGACCATTTGGTGAGCCGCTCGGACCCCACGCCCGGTCTCTGGGGCTCGTGTGCTTGCTGGGGATGTGCCAGGGACCTTTTAGGGAGCTGCTGGGACCCTACGCGGGCTCGCTAGGGTCCATGCGTGCGCTGGGGAGGGTCCACGGACCATTTGGCGAGACGCTGGGACACTGTGCGATTTCGCTGGGGCCTGTGTGCTCGCTGGCGAGGTGCCAGGGACTGTTTGGCGAGCTGCTGTGAGCCCACGCGAAGTCGCTGGGGCCCGTAAGCGTGCTGGGGAGTTGCCAGGGACCATTTGGTGAGCCGCACGGACTACGCACGGGGTCTCTGGGATCCGTGCGTGATTGCTGGGCCTAGTGCTAGGGAGGTGCTAGGGACCTTTTGGTCAGCCGCTGGGACCCCGCGCATGGTCGCTGGGTCCAATTTGCGCACTGGGGAGGTGCCAGGGACAGTTTGGCAAGCGGATTGGACCCCACGCGATGTCGCTGGGGCCTGTGCCCTCGCTGGGAAGATGGCAGGGACCATTTGGCGAGCCGCTGGGACTTCGCAAAGGGTCGCAGGAGCCCATGCGGGGTCGCTGAGATCCGTGCGGGGTCCCTGTGCCAAGTGCATGCGCTGGGGATTTGCCAGGGACCTTTTCGCGAGCCGCTGGGACCCCACGCGGGGTCGCTGGGGCCCGTGCGCGCGCTGGGGTGGAGCCAGGGATCATTTGGCGTGCCGCTGGGACACCGCGCAGGGTCGCTGGGCCCCCTGTGTGTGCTGGGGTTTGTTCAGTTACCATTAGGTGAGCCGCTGCGACCACGCGCGATGTCGCCTGGCCCCGAGCGCGTGCTGGGGAGGTGCCAGGGACAGTTTGGCGAGCCACTGGGTCACCACGCGTGGTTGCAGGGGCCCGTGCGCGCGCTTCGGATGTGCCAGGGACCATTTGGCGAGCCGCTGGGACGCAGCACGGGGTCACTGGACCCTGTGCGTGTGCTGTGGAGGGTCCAGGGACCATTTGGAGAGCCGCTGGGACCCTGCGTGAAGTCGCTAGTGTCCGTGCGCACGTGGGGAGGTGCCAGTGACCGTTTGGTGAGCCGCTGTGATCCAGCGCAGGGTCGCTGGTGCCAGTGAGTAAGCTGGGGAGGTGCGAAGGACAATTTGGCGAGCCCCTGGGACCCCATGCGGGGTCGCTGGTGCCCGTGCGCGCGTTGGGTAGGTGCCAGGGAGCATTTGGCAAGCCGGTGGAACCCCGCGCAGGGTCACTGGGGCCCGTGTGCTCGCCTGGGAGGTGCCAGGGACCATTTGGCGAGCCGTTGTGACTCCACGCGAAGTCACTGGGCCACGTGCGCATGCTGGAGAGGTGCCAGGGACCATTTGGTGAGCTGCTGGGATGCCGCACGGGGTCGCTGGGGCCCGTGCGCTTGTTGGGGTGGTGCCAGGGTGTATTTGGCGAGCCACTGGGACCCCATGCGGGGTCGCTGGGGCCTGTGAGCGCATTGGGTAGGTGCCAGGGACCATTTGGCGAGCCGCTGAAAACTCGCACGGGGTCGCTGTTTCCCGGATGAGTGCTGGGGAGGTGCCAGGGAGCATTTGGCTAGCCGTTGGAACCCCGCGCAGGGTCACTGGGGCCCGTGTGCTCGCCTGGGAAGTGCCAGGGACCATTTGGCGAGACGTTGTGACTCCACACGAAGTCGCTGGGCCGCGTGTGCACGCTGGAGAGGTGCCAGGGACCATTTGGCGATCTGCTGGGGCCCCGCACGGGGTCGCTGGGGCCCGTGCGCTTGCTGGGGAGGTGCCAGGGACCATTTGGCGAGCCCCTGGGAACCCGCACATGGTTGTTGGGTCCTGTGTGCACGCTGGTTATGTGCCAGGGACCATTTCGCGAGCCGCTGGGACCCAGCACGGGGTCGCTGGGGCCAGTGCGCGCGCTGGGGAGGCGTCAGTGAGGGTTTAGCGAGCCGCTGGGACCCTGCGTGGGGTAGCTAGTGCACGTCCACGCACTTGGGATGCGCCAGGGACGGTTTTTCGAGCCTCTGGGCACCCGTGTGGGGTCGCTGGTGACCGTGTGTGTGTTGCGGAGGTGCCAGGGACCATTTGCGAGCCGCTGGGACCCTGCGCGGGGTCGCTGGACACCGTGCGCGCTGGGGAGTTGGTAGAGACTATTTGGAGAGCCGCTGGTACCCAGCGCTGGGTCGCTGGTGCACGTGTTCACACTGGGGAGGCGCCAGGCACGGTTTGGCGAGCCCCTTGGACCCCGCGCGGTGTCGCTGGGCACCGTGTGTACGCTGGGGAGGTGCCAGGGCCCATTTGGAGAGCGGCTGGGATCGTATGCAGGGTTGCTGGGCCGTGTGCGCACGCTGGGGAGGTGCCAGGGATCATTTGGCGAGCCGCTGGGACCCCGCACGGGGTCGTTGGGGCCTGTGCGCTTGCTGGGGAAGTGCCAGGGATGGTTTGGCGAGCAGCTGCGACCCCGCATGGGGTCGCTGGTGTCCGTGCATACGCTGGGGAGTCACCAGGGACGGTTTGGCGAGCAGCTGGGACCCCGTGTGGGGTCGCTGTTGCTCGTGCGTGCGCTGTGGAGGTTCCAGGGATCATTTGTGATCCGCTGGGACCCTGCACGGTGTCGACGGACACCGTGCGCGCTGGAGAGGTGGCAGAGAAGATTTGGCGAGCTGCTGGACACCCGCGTGGGGTTGCTGGGCCCCGTGCACACGCTGGGGAGTTGCCAGGGACCATTTGGCAAGCTGCTGAGACACTGCGCGGCGTCGCTGTGGCCCGTGCACGCACTGGAAGGCGCTAGGGACGGTTTGGCGAGTCACTGGGTCCCTGCGGGGTGTCGCTGGTGCCCGTGCGCGCGCTATGGAAGCACCAGGGATGGTTTGGCGAGCCGCTGGGACCCCGCGTGGAGTCGCTGGGCCCCGTGTGCGTGCTGGGGAGGTGCCTGGGACCATTTGGCGAGCCGCTGGTTCTCCGCACGGTGTCGCTGGGATCCAGTGCGTGTGCTGTGGAGGTGCCAGTGATCATTTGGCAAGCAGCTGGGACACCGCGCGGGGTCGCTGGGGCCCGTGCACGCGCTGGGGAGGTGCCAGGGACGGCTTGGCGAGCTGCTGGTACCCTGCGGGAGGTCGCTGGGCCCCGTGTGCGTGCTGGGGAGGTGCCTGGGACCATTTGGCGAGCCGCTGGTTCTCCGCACGGTGTCGCTGGGATCCAGTGCGTGTGCTGTGGAGGTGCCAGTGATCATTTGGCAAGCAGCTGGGACCCAGCGCGGGGTCGCTGGGGCCCGTGCACGCGCTGGGGAGGCGTTAGTGATGGTTTAGCAAGCTGCTGGGACCCTGCGGGGGGTCGCTGTTGCACGTGCGTGCACTGGGGAGCCGCCAGGGACGGTTTGGCAAGCCGCTGGGCTCCCGTGTGGGGTCGCTGTTACCCATGTGTGCGTTGGGGAGTTTCCAGGGACCATTTGCGAGCCGCTGGGACCCCGTGTGAGATCGCTAGTGTCCTTGTGCATGCTGGGGAGCAGCTAGGGACTGTTTAACGAGCTGCTGGGCCACGTGTGCACGCTGGGGAGGCGCCAGGGAGCATTTGGCGAGATGCTGGGACCCCGCGCTGGGTCGCTTGTGTCCATGCACGCGCTGGTTAGGTGCCAAGGATGGTTTGCCAAGCCGCCTGACCCCACCTGGGGTCGCTAGTGTCCGTGCGCACGCTGGGGAGGTGCCAGGGACCGTTTGGCGAACCACTGGTAGCCCGCGTGGGGTTGCTGGGGACCGTGCGCGCTGGGGAGGCGCCAGGGACGGTTTAGTGAGTCACTGGGACCCTGTGGGTGGACGCTGGTGCCCGTGCACAGAGTGGGGAGGCACCAGGGACGGTTTGGCGAGCAGCTAGGACCCCATGTGGGGTCGTTGGTGCTCGTGTGTGCGCTGGGGATGTTCCAGGGACAATTTGCGAGCCACTGGGACCCTCCGCGGTGTCGACGGACACCGTGCCCGCTGGACAGGTGACAGAGAACATTTGGCGAGCCGCTGTGCCCTGTACGCGCGCTGGGAAGGCGCCAGGGACGGTTTGGCGAGTCACTGGGACCCTGCAGGGGGTCGCTGGTGCCCGTGCACGCGCTGTGGAAGCACCAGGGACGGTTTGACGAGCCGCTGGGAACATGCGTTGTGTCGCTAGTCTCCGTGTGCGCGCTGTTGAGGTGCTAGGGACGGTTTGGTGAGCCGCTGGGACCCTGCGGGAGGTCGCTGGGGCCCGTGCGTGCACTGGGGTAGCGCCAGGGACAGTTTAGCGAGCCGGTGGGACACTGCCGGGGGACGCTGGGCTCTGCACATGCAGGGTAGGTGCCAGGGACCATTTGGTGAGCCGCTGGGACCCCGGACAGGGTCGCTGGGTCCTGTGTACGTGCTAGGGAGGTGCCAGAGACCATTTAGCAAGCCACTGGGACCCCGCTTGGGACAGCCGGTGCCCTTGCGTCTGCTGGGGAGGTGCCATGGACGGTTTGGCGATTCATTGGGATCCCGTATGGGGTCACTGTTGCCCGTGCGTGCACTGGGGAGGTTCCAGGGACCATTTGCTAGCCACTGGGACCCTGCACTGGGTCGCTGGACGCCGTGCGCGCTGGGGAGGTGCCAGGGACCATTTGTGAGCCGCTGGGATCACATGTCTTGTCGCTTGGCCATGTGAGCACGCTGTGTAGTTGCCAGGGACGGTTTGGCAAGCCGCTTGGACCACGCGCGGGGTCGCTGAGCCCTGTGTGCGCGCGCTGGGGATTGGCCAGGGACAATTTGGAGAGCCCCTGGGACCCCGCACGGGGTCGCTGGTGCCCATGCACGCGTTGTGGAGACACCAGGGACATTTTGTCGAGATTCTGGGACCCAACATGGGGTCGCTGGTGCCCATGCGCACACTGGTTAGGTGCCAGGGACCATTTGGTGATGCGCTGGTTCTCCGTACTGGGTCGCAGGGATCGGTGCGCTTGCTGGGGAGGTGCCAGAGACCATTTGGCGAGCAGCTGGGACCCCGTGCGGGGTCGCTGGGCCCCGTGCGCATGCTGGGGAGGTGCCAGGGACCATTTGGCAAGCCGCTGGGACCCCGCGCATTGTCGCTGGTGCTCGTGCGCGCGCTGTTGAGTCACCAGGGACGGTTTGGCGAGTTGCTGGGACCCTGTTGGGGGTCGCTGGTACCTGTGCGCTCGCTGTGGAAGCACCAGGGACGGTTTGGCTAGCTGCTGGGACCCCGCGTGGGGTCGCTAGTCTCCTTGCGCGCGCTCGGGAGCTGCCAGGGACCATTTGCGAGCCGCTGGGACCCCACGCGCGGTAGCCGGTGCCAGTTCGTGCGCTGGGGTGGTGCCAGGGATGGTTTAACGTGCCGGTGGGACCCTGCGGGGGACGCTGGTGACTGTGCGCAGAGTGGGGAGGCACCAGGGACGGATTGGCGAGCTGCTGGGATCCCGTGTGGAGTCGCTGGTGCCCGTGCATGCGCTGGGGAGGTTCCAGGGACCATTTGCCAGCTGCTGTGACCCTGCGCTGGGTCGATGTGCCAGGGACGATTTGGCGATCCGCTGGGCCACAGCGCGTGGTTGCTGGGCCCTGTGGAAGTGCAGGGTAGGTGCCAGGGATCATTTGGCGAGCCGCTGGGACGCCGCACTGGGTCGCTGGGTCCCGTGTACGTGCTAGGGAGGTGCCAGAGACCATTTAGCAAGTCATTGGGTCCCCACGTGGGATCGCTGGTGCCCGTGCGCATGCTGGGGAGGTGCCATGGACCATTTGGCGAGACGATGCGACCCCGCGCGGGGTCGCTGTGGCACGTGCGCGCACTGGGGAAGCACCAGGGACAGTTTGGCGAGCCTCTGGGACCCTGCGGGAGGTCGCTGGTGCCCGTTCGTGCTTTGGGGTGGCGCCAGAGACGGTTTGGCGAGCCGCTGGGACCCCGTGCGGTGTCGCTGGGGCCCGTGCGCACGCTGGGGTGGCGCCAGGGAAGGTTTAGCGAGCCGGTGGGATTCTGCGGGGGACGCTGGTGCACGTGCGCAGAGTGTTGAGGCAACAGGGATGGTTTATCAAGCTGCTGGGGGCGCTGGTGCACGTGCGCAGACTGTTGAGGCAACAGGGACGGTTTGTCAAGCTGCTGGGACCCCGTGTGGGGTCTCTGGGGCCCGTGCGCGTGCTGGGGAGGTGCCAGGGACGGTTTGGAGAGCCACTGGGACCACGTTTGGGGTTGCTAGTGTCCGTGCGCGCTGGGTTAAGCGCCAGGGATTATTTGGCGATCCACTGTGGCTCCGCAAGGGGTCGCTGGGATCCCTGCGTGTGCTGCGGAGGTGCCAGAGACGATTTAGCGAGCCGCTGGGAGCCCGCGTGGGATCGCTAGTGTCTGTGCGCGAGATGGGGAGGTGCCAGGGAGCATTTGCGAGCTGTTGGGACCCCGTCCGGGGTCACTGGGGCCTGTGCGCTCGCTGGGGAAGAGCTAGACATGGTTTGGCGAGCCAGTGCGACACTGCATGGCGTCGCTAGTGTCCAAGTATGCGCTGGGGAGGTGCCAGGGTTTATTTGGCGAGCCGCTGGTTCTCTGCACGGTGTCGTCGGGCACCGTGCGTGTGCTGGGCAGACACCAGGGACGGTTTGGCGAGTAGCTGAGTCCCTGCGGGGGGCCGCTTTTGCCCGTGCGCACCCTGGGGAAGCACCAGGGATGGTTTGGCGAGCCGCTGGGACCCGTGTGGGGTCACTGGTGCCTGTGTGTGTGCTGGGGAGGTTCCAGGTACCATTAGCAAGCTGCTGGGACCCTGCGCGGGGTCGATGGACACCGTGCGAGCTGGGGAGGTGGCAGAGACCATTTGGCTAGCCGCTGGGACCCCGCGTTGAGTCACTGGTGCTTGTGCATGCGCTAGGGAGGCGCCAGGGACGGTTTAGCGAGCCGCTGGGACCCTGTAGGGGGGGGGCGCTGGTGCCCGTGCATGCGCTGGTATGTTCCAGGGACCATTTGCGAGTCGCTGGGAAACTGCGCGTGATCACTGGACCCCGTAGGCGCTGCGGAGCTGGCAGAAACCATTTGGCGAGCCGCTGGGAACCCGCCCGGGTTTGCGGGGGCCGATGCGCGCACTGGGGAGGTTCCATTGAAGGTTTGGCGAGTCGCTGCGACCCCGCGGGGGGTCGCTGGTACCCGTGCACGCACTGGGGAAGCACCAGGGACGGTTTGGCGAGCCGCTGGGACCACATGTGGGGTCGCTAGTGTCAGTGCATGCACTGGGGAAGTGCTAGGGATCATTTGGTTCTCCGCTGGTTCTCCGCACGGGGTCGCTGGCATCCGTGTGTGGGCTGGGGAGGTGCCAGATACCATTTGGCGAGCAGCTGGGACCCAGCGCGGGGTCGCTGAGCCCCGTGCGCAGGCTGGGAAGGTGCCAGGGACCATTTGGCGAGCCACTGGGACTCCGCACAGGCTCGCTGGGACCCGTGCGCATACTGGGGAGGTTACAGAGACCATTTAGCGAGCAGCTGGGACCCCGTGCGGGATCGCTGGTGCCCGTGTGCATGCTTGGTGAGGTGCCCGGGACCATTTTGCGAGCCGCTGAAACCTCCCACGGGGACACTGGGACCCGTGCGTGTTGTGGGGAGGTGCCAATGACCATTTGGCGAGCCGGTGGGACCTGTCTGCCCGCTAGGGATGTGCCAGGGACCATTTGCGAGCCTCTGGGACCCCAAGCGGGGTCGCTGGGGTCAGTCTTGCGCTGGGAGTCGGCGCTCTGTGCGCAGGCTGGGGAGGTGCCAGGGAACATTTGGCGAGCCACTGGGACTCCGCACAGAGTCGCTGGGACCAGTGGGCGTGCTTGGGAGGTTCTAGAGACCATTTGGCGAGCCGCTGGGACCCCACGCGGGGTCGCTGGTGCCCGTGCGTGCGCTGGGGAAGCGCCAGGGACGGTTTGGCGAGCCGCTGGGACCCCGTGGCGAGCCACTGGGATCCCACGAGGGGTCGCTGGTGTCCATGGTCGCACTGGGGAGGTGCCAGGGACCATTTGGCGAGCCGCTGGGATCCCTTGCGGGGTCGCTAGTTTCTGTGCGTGCTGCGGAGGCGCCAGGGACGGTTTGGCGAGCCGCTGGGACCCAGTGTGGGGTCGCTGGTGCCCGTGCGCGCTGCGGAGGTGGCAGAAACCATTTGGCGAGCTGCTGGGAACACGCCCGGGGTCGGTGGGCCCAGTGCGCACGCTGAGGAGGTGCCAGGGACAGTTTGGCGAGTCGCTGGGACCACGCGTGGGGTCACTATTGTCCGTGCGTGCGCTGGGGAAGCACCAGGAATTATTTGGTGAGCAGCTGGGACCCTGCGCGGGGTTGCTGGGCCATGTGCTCGTGCTGGGTAGGAGCCAGGGACCGTTTGCGAGCCTCTGGGACCCCACGCAGGGTCACTGGGGTCCGTGCGCGCTGGGGAGGTGCCAGGGACCGTTTGGCGAGCCGCTGGGACTTCGCGCACGGACGCTGGGTCCAGTGCGCGCACTGGGGCGGTGCCAGGGATGGTTTGGCGAGCTGCTGGCACTCGCGTGTGGTCGCTAGTGTCCTGGCGCTCACTGAGAAGGTGCTAGGGATAGTTTGGCGAGCCGCTGGGACCTCGCGCGGGTTAGCTGGTGTCCGTGCGCGCGCTGGGGAGTTGCTAGGGACCATTTGGCGAGTCGCTGGGACCACGGACAGGGTCGCTGGTGCCTGTGCACGTGCTTTGGAGGTGCCAGGGATCATATGGCAAGCAGCTGGGACACCATGCACGGTCGCTGTGGCCCGTGCGCACGCTGGGGAGGCGCCAGGGACGGTTTGGCGAGCGACTGGGTCCCCGCGTGTGGTCGCTAGTGTCCGTGCACGCGCTGGGGAGGTGTCAGGGACCATTTAGCGAGCTGCTGGGACCCTGTGCGTGTTTGCTGGGCCATGTGTTCGTGCTGGGTAGGAGCCAGGGACCATTTGGCGAGCCGCTGAGACCCCGCGCCGGGTCGCTGGGCCCTGTGCGCGCACTGGGGAGGTGCCAGGGACTATTTGGCGAATGGCTGTGACCCCCCGCGAAGTCGATGGGACATGTGTGCCCGCTTGGGATGTGCCAGGGACAGTTTGCGAGCCGCTGGGACCCCGCGCGGTGTCGCTGGTGTCCGTGAGAGCGCTGGGGAGTTGCTAGGGACCATTTGGCGAGCCGCTGGGACCACGGACAGGGTCACTGGGGCCCGTGCGCGTGCTGGGGAGGTGCCAGGGACCATTTGGCAAGCCGCTGGGAGCCCGCAAGCCGTCGCTGGGTCCGTGCGTGTGTTGGGGAGGTGCCAGGGACAATTTGGCGAGCCGCTTGTACCACTTGCGAAGTCACTGGGACCCGTGCGCGCACTGGGGATGTGCCAGGTACCATTTTCGAGTCGCTGGGACCCCGCGCGTGGTTGCTGGGGCCCGTGCGCGCGCTGGGGAGGTGCCAGGGACCATTTGGCGAGCAGCTGGGACCCCTCGTGGTGTCGCTAGTGTCAGTGTGCACGCTGAGGAGGTGCCAGGGACAGTTTGGCAATCCGCTAGTAAACCACGCGTGGTCGCTAGTGTAAGTGCGCACGCTGGGGAGGTGCCAGGGACCAATTGGCGAGCCGCTGGGACCCCGTACGGGGTTGCTGTGGCCCGTGCGCGCGCTGGGGAGTCACCATGGACTTTTTGGCGAGCCGCTGAGACCCCGCGCGGGGTAGCTAGTGTCCGTGCGCACGCTGGGGAAGTGCAAAGGACAATTTGGCGAGCTGCTAGGACCCCTTGCGGGGTTGCTGGGGCCCTTGCGTCCACTGGGGAGGTGCCAGGGACCGTTTGGTGAGCCGCTTTGTCCCCAGGCGGGGTCGCTGGGCCCCGTGCGCACTCTGGGGATTGACCAGGGAGTATATGGCGAGCCGCTGGGACCTCGTGCGGGGTCGCTGGGGTCCGTGCGCGCTAGGGAGGTGCCAGGGACCGTTTGGAGAGCCGCTGGGACTTCGCGCAGGGTGGCTGGGTCCAGTGCGTGCGCTGGGGAGGTGCCAGGGACGGTTTGCTGAGCTGCTGGGGTAACTAGTGTCCTGGCGCTCGCTGAGAAGGTGCTAGGGATAGTTTGGCGAGCCGCTGGGACCACGGACAGGGTCGCTGGGGCCCGTGCGCGTGCTGGGGAGGTGCCAGGGACCATTTGGCGAGCCGCTGGGAGCCCGCAAGACGTCGCTGGCTCAGTGCGTGTGATGGGGAGGTACCAGGGACAATTTGGCGAGCCGCTTGGACCACTTGCGAAGTCGCTGGGACCGGTGCGCGCACTGGGGATGTGCCAGGTACCATTTTCGAGTCGCTGGGACCCCGCGCGTGGTTGCTGGAGCCCGTTCGCGCGCTGGGGAGGTGCCAGGGACCATTTGGCGAGCAGCTGGGACCCCGCGTGGGGTCGCTTGTGTTAGTGTGCACGCTGGGGAGGTGCCAGGGACAGTTTGGCGAGCCGCTGGGAAACCGTGCGTGGTCGCTAGTGTCAGTGCGCATGCTGGGGAAGTGCCAAGGACATTTTGGCGAGCCGCTATGACCCCTCGTGGGGTTGCTGGGGCCCGTGCCTCCGCTGGGGAGGTGCCAGGGAGCATTTGGCGATCCGCTGGGACCCCGCGCGGCGTTGCTAAGCTCTCTGCGTGAGCTGGGTAGGTGCAAGGGACAATTTGGCAAGCCGCTGGGAACCCGCACGGGATCGCTGGGGCCCGGACGCGTGCTGGGGTTGTGCCAGGGAGCATTTGGCGCGGCGCTGGGACCCTGCGTGGGGTCGCTGTTGCCCGTGCGTGCACTGGGGAGGTGCCAGGGACCATTTGGTGAGCCGCTGGGACCCCGCGTGTGGATGCTGGGCCCAGTGTCGTGCTCGGTAGGTGCCAGGGACCATTTGTCGAGCCACTGGGACCCTGCACGGGGTCGCTGGGACCCCTGCGTATCCTGGGGAGGTGACAGTGACGGTTTGGAGAGCCGTTGGGACCCCGTATGGGGTTTCTAGTGTCCGTGCACGTCGCTGGGGATGTGCAGGGACCGTTTAGCGAGCCACTGGGACCCCGCGCAGGGTCGCTGGGTCCCGGGCGTGCGCTGGGGAGGTGCCAGTGACCGTTTGGCTAGCCGCTGGGACCTCGCGCTGGGTCGTTGTGGCCCGTGCGCGCTGGGAAAGTGCCCTGGACTGTTTGGCGAGCCTCTGGGACCCCGCGCGGGGATGCTGGAGCCCGTGCGCGCGCTGGGGAAGTGCCAAGGACGGTTTGGCGAGCTGCTGGTACCCCGAGTGCGGTCGCTAGTGTCAATGTGCGCTCTGGGGAGGTGCCAGGGACCATTTGGCGAGCCGCTGGGACCCCGCGCGGTGTTGCTGGGCCCTGTGCGCCCGCTGGCTAGGTGCCAGGGAGCATTTGGCGAGTCGCTGGGACCCCGTATGGGGTTGCTGGGGCCCGTGCTCATGCTGGGGAGGTGCAAGGGATCATTTGGCGAGACGCTGGTTCTCCGCACGGGGTCGCTGGTGGCGGAGGGTGTGCTGGGGAAGTGCCAGGGACAATTTTTCGAGCCGCTGGGACCCCGCACAGGGTCGCTGGGTCCTGTGCAAGTGCTGGGGAGGTGCCAGGGATCATATGGCAAGCAGCTGGGACCCCGTGCAGGGTCGCTGTGGCCCGTGCGCGGTAGTTTCCCGTGGGCATGCTGGGGAGGTGCCAGGGACGGTTTGGCGAGCCGCTGGGACGCCGCGTGCGTTCGCTGGTTTCCGTACGCACAATGGGGAGGTGCCAGGGACCATTTAGCGAGTTGGTGGGACCCTGCGCAAAGTTGCAGGGCCATGTACGCGTGCTGGGTAAGAACATAAGAACATAAGAAAGTTTACAAACGAGAGGAGGCCATTCGGCCCATCTTGCTCGTTTGGTTGTTAGTAGCTTATTGATCCCAGAATCTCATCAAGCAGCTTCTTGAAGGAGCGCAGGGTGTCAGCTTCAACAACATTACTGGGGAGTTGGTTCCAGACCCTCACAATTCTTTGTGTAAAAAAGTGCCTCCTATTTTCTGTTCTGAATGCCCCTTTATCTAGGTTCCAGGGACCATTTGGTGAGCCGCTGGGACCCTGCACGCATTCGCTGGGGCCCGTGCGCGTGCTGGGGAGGTGGCAGGGAGAATTTGGCGAGCAATTGGGTCCCCGAGCGGGGTTGCTGGCACCTTTGCGCATGCTGGGTAGGTGCCAGGGACCATTTGGCGAGCCTCTGGGTCCCCGCGTAGGGTTGCTGTTGCCCGTGCGCCCGCTGGGGAGGTGCCAGGGAGCATTTGGTGAACCGCTGGGACCCCGCGCGGGGTTGCTGGGTCGTGTTCGCGTGCTGGGTAGGTGCCAGGAACTATTTGGCGAGCCGCTGGGACCCCGCGCGGTGTTGCTGGGACCTGTGTGCGTGCTGGGTAGTTGCTAGGGACCATTTGGCGAACCGCTGGGACGCCGCACGGGGTCGCTGGGGTCCGTGTGCGTGCTGGGGAGGTGGAAGGGACCATTTGGCGAGCAACTGGGATCCCGTGCGGGTTTGCTGGTGCCCGTGCGCGGGCTAGTGAGGCACTAGGGATGGTTTGGTGAGACGCTGGGACCACGCGTGGGGTCACTAGTGTCCGTGCGCGTCGGTGTCGAGGTGCCAGGGACCATTTGGCGAGCCACTGGGACCCAGCGTATGGTCGCTGGGCCACGTGCGTGCGCTGATAAGGTGCCAGGGACCATTTGGCGTGCCGCTGGGACCCCACGCGGGGTCGCAGGGCCCAGAGCGTGCACTGGGGAGGTGCAAGGGACCTTTTGTCGAGCAGCTGGGACCCCATTTGGGGCTGCTGGGGCCTGTGCACGCGCTGGGGACGTGCCAGGGACAGTTTGGCCAGCCATTGGGACTCCGCGCAGGGTCGCTGGGTCCAGGGTGTGTGCTGTGGAGGTGCCAGGGACAGTTTGGCAAGCCGCTTGGACAACGCGCGAAGTCGCTAGGGCCTTTGTGCGCGCTAGGGAGGTGCCAGGGACCATTTGGCTGGCCGCTACGACCCTGCGCGGGGTCACTGGACCCCGTTCGGGCGCTGGGGAGGGGCCAGGGACTATTTGGCTAGCTGCTGGGACTCCTTGCGAAGTCGCTGGGGCCAGTGTGCGCACTGGGGATGTGCCAGGGATAAATTGCAAACTGCTGGGACCCCGCGAGTGGTTGCTGGGCCATGTGCGCACACTGGGTAGCTGCCAGGGACTATTTGGCGAGCCGCTTTGACCACGCGCGAAGTCGCTGGGGCCCGTGTACGGGCTGGGGAGGTGCCAGGGACGGTTTGGCGAGCCGTTGGGACCCCGCGCAAAGTCGCTGGGGCCCATGAGCGCACTGGGGATGTGCCAGGGTCTATTTGCAAGCTGCTGGGACCCCTCGCATGGTTGCTGGGCCCTGTGTGCGCATTGGGTAGGTGCCAGGGACCATTTGGCGAGCCGCTGGGACCCCGCACATGGTCGATCGGGCCCGTACGCGTGTTGGGGAGGTGCCAGGGACAATTTGGCGAGCAGCTCGGACCCCACGCCCGGTCTCTGTGGCCCGTGCGCTTGATGGGGATGTGCCAGGGACCTTTTAGGGAGCTGCTGGGACCCCACGCGGGTCGCTGGGGTCCATCGCCTGCTGGGGAGGGTACACTGACCATTTGGCGAGCCGCTGGGATACCGCCTGTGGTTGCTGGGCCCAATGCGTGCACTGGGTAGCTGGTAGGGACCATTTGGCGAGCAGCTGGGACCCTGTGTGAGGTAGCTGGGGCGGTGTGCTCGCTGGGGAGGTGCAAGGAACGTTTGGCGAGCCGCTGTGACCCCATCTGAAGTAGCTGGGGCCCGTAAGCGTGCTGGGGAGGTGCCAGCGACCATTTGCTGAGCCGCCACGGACCACGCGGGGTCTCTGTGATCAGCCCTCGATCGCTGGGCCCAGTGCAGCGCTGAGGAAGTGCCAGGGACCATTTGGCGAGGCAGCTGGGACTCAGCGCAGGATCGCCCGGATCCAGTCTTGTAGCGCGGGAGGTGCCAGGGGCAGTTTGGCAAGCCGCTTTGACCACGCGAAGTCGCTAGGGCCGATGCGGGCTGGGGAGGTGCCAGGGACGGTTTGGCGAGCCGTTGGCAACCCGAGTAGGATCGCTAGTGTCCATGCTCACGTTGAAGAGGTGCTATTGACCATTTGGCGAGCCGCTGGGAGCCCGTACGGTGTCGCCGGGGCCCGTGAGCGTGCTGGGGAGGTGCAGGGAGAATTTAGCGAACAACTGGGCCCCCGTGCAGGGTCGCTGGTGCCCATGCTCGATCTGCGTCAGCGCCAGGGACGGTTTGGCAAGCGACTAGTACCCCGCGTGGGGTCGCTAGTGTCCGTGAGCTCACTGGGAAGTTCCAGGGACAGTTTGGCAAGCCGCTTGGACCCCACGCGGGGTTGCTGGGGTCCGTGCATGTGTTGGGGACCTGCCAGGGACCGTTTGGCAAGCCGCTGGGACTTTGCAAAGGGTCGCTGGAGCCCATGCGGGGTCGCTGAGATCCGTGCGGGGTCCCTGGGCCCAGTGCACGCGCTGGGGACGTGCCAGGGACTTTTTGGCCAGCCACTGGGACCCCACGCAGGGTAGCTGTGCCCCGTGCGCGCGCTGCGGAGGTGCCAGGGACCATTTGGTGAGCTGTTGGGACCCCCCGCATGGGGTAGCTAGGGCCCTGACGCGTGCTGGGTAGGTGCCAGGGACCATTTGGTGAGCAGGTGGGACCCTGCGCAGGTTTGCTGGGCTGCGTGCGCATGCTGGGGAGGTGCCAGGGATCATTTGGCGAGCCGCTGGGACCCCACGAGAAGTCGCTGGGGCCCGTGCGCGTGCTGGGGAGGTGCCAGGGACCATTTGACAAGCCGCTCTTACCCCGCACGGGGTCGCTTGGGTACATGCGCGTGCTGGGGAGGAGTCAGGGACAATTTGGCAAGAAACTGGGACCCCGCGTTGGGTTGCTGGGGCCCGTGCACGTGCTGGGGAGGTGTCAGGGTTCATTTGGGAGCCGCTGGGACCCTGCACGGGGTCGCTGGTGCCTGTGCGCATGCTAGGGAGGTGCCAGAGACCATTTGGCGAGCCGCTGTGACCCCACGCAAAGTCGCTGGGGCCTGTGCGCATGCAGGGTAGGTGCCAGGGACCATTTGGCGAGACGCTGAGAACACGCACGGGGTCGCTGGGGCCCGGCACTTGTGCTGGCGAAGTGCCAGGTAGCATTTGGTGAGCAGGTGGTACTCCCCGCAGAGTCGCTGGGATCTGTGCGCGTGCTGGGTAGGTGCCATGAACCATTTGACGAGGCGCTGGGACCCCGGGTGGGGTCGCTTGTGCCCGTGCGCCTGCTGGGGAGGTGCTAGGGAGCATTTGGCGAGCCGCTCGGACACCACGCATTCTCTGGGGCCTATGCACGCGCTGGGGAGGTGTCAGGGACACTTTGGTGAGCAACTGGGACCCCGCGCGGGGTTGCTGGGAACTGTTCGCCTGCTGGGTAGGTGCCAGGGACCAATTGACAAGTCGCTGGGACCCCGCGCGAAGTCGCTGGGGCCAGTGAGTGCTGTGGGGATGGGTCAGGGACTATTTGCGAGCCGCTGGGACCCAGCGCGTGGTTTGCTAGGCTCTGTGCGCGTGCTGGTTAGGTGCCAGGGACCATTTAGCGAGCCGCTGGGACCCTGCACGGGGTCGCTGGGGCCCGTGCGCATGCTGGGGAGGTGCCAGAGACCACTTGGCGAGCTGCTGGAACGCGGTGCGGGTTCTCTATGGCCTGTGCGCCTGCTGGGGAGGTGCTAGGGAGCATTTGGCGAGCCGCTCGGACACCACGCATTCTATGGGGCCTATGCGCGCGCTGGGGAGGTGCCAGGGACCATTTGGCGAGCCTCTGATACCCCTCACAGGGTCGCTAGGGCGATGCCCGTGCTGGGGAGGTGCCCGGGACCATTTGGCGAGCCGCTGTGACAACTCGCTGGGTTGCGGGATTGCTGGGACGCGTGCGCACACTGGGGATTTGCCAGGGATCTTTTCGCGAGCCGCTGGGACCCCACGCAGGGTCGCTAGGGCCCGTGCGCACGCTGGGGTGGTGCCAGGGATCATTTGGCATGCCTCCTGGGACACCGCGCAGGGTCGCTGGGCCCCATGCGTGTGCTGGGGTGTGTTTAGTTACCATTTGGTGAGCCGCTGCGACCACGCGCGATGTCGCTGGTGCCCATGCGCATTCTGGGGAGGTGCCAGAGATCATTTGGCGAGCTGCTGGGATGCCGTGCGGGGTCTCTGTGGCCCGTGCGCGCGCTGGGGAGGTGCCAGGGACAGTTTGGCGAGCCGCTGGGTCACCACGCGTGGTTGCAGGGGCCCGTGCGCGCGCTTCGGATGTGCCAGGGACCATTTGGCGAGCAGCTGGGACCCTGCGTGAAGTCGCTAGTGTCCGTGCGCACGCTGGGGAGGTGCCAGTGACCGTTTGGTGAGCCGCTGTGATCCAGCGCGGGGTCACTGGTACCAGTGAGCATGCTGGGGAGGTGCGAAGGACAATTTGGCGAGCCCCTGGGACCCCATGTGGGGTCGCTGTGGCCCGTGCGCGCGTTGGGTAGGTGCCAGGGACCATTTGGCTAGCCGCTGAGAACTCGCACGGGGTCGCTGGGGCCCGAATGCGTGCTGGGGAGGTGCCAGGGAGCATTTGGCAAGCCGGTGGAACCCCGCGCAGGGTCACTGGGGTCCGTGTGCTCGCCTGGGAGGTGCCAAGGACCATTTGGCGAGCCGTTGTGACTCTACGCGAAGTCGCTGGGCCGTATGCGCACGCTGGAGAGGTGCCAGGGACCATTTGGCGAGCTGCTAGGACCCCGCACGGGGTCTCTGGGGCCCGTGCGCTTGCTGGGGAGGTGCCAGGGACCATTTGGCGAGCCGCTGAGAACCCGCACGTGGTTGTTGGGTCCTGTGTGCGCGCTGGTTATGTGCCTGGGACCATTTGGCGAGCCACTGGGATCCCGCGCGGGGTCGCTGGTGCCAGTGATCACGCTGGGGAGGTGCCAAGGACCATTTGGCGAGCCGCTCAGACCCCCCTCAAGGTCGCTGGAGTGGTGCCAGGGAGCATTTGGCAAGCAACTGGGACCCTGCGCGGGTTTCCTGGGGCCCGTGCGCGTGCTGGGGAGGTGTCAGTGTCCATTTGGCGAGTAGCTGGGAAACCGTGTGGTGTCGCTAATGTCCATGCGCACGCTGGGAAGGTGCCAGAGACCGTTTGGTAAGCCGCTGCGATCCCGCGCAGGGTCGCTGGTGCCAGTGAGCACGCTGGGGAGGTGCCAAGGACAATTAGGCGAGCCGCTGTAACCCCCCGCAGAGTGGCTGGGGTGGTGCCAGGGTGCATTTGGCAAGCCGCTGTGACCCCACGCAAATCCGCTGGGGCCCGTGCGCGTGCTGGGGAGGTGCCAGGGACCATTTCACGAGCTGCTGGTACCCCGCGCGGGGCCGCTGGGACCCCCAGCAGGGTCGCTGGGGACCATTCGCGCGGCGGGGATGTGCCAGGGAGTGTTTGGCGAGCCGTTGGGACCCCGCGCGAAGTCGCTGGGGTCCGTGCGCATGCTTCGGAGGCGCCAGGGACCATTTGGCGAGCCGGTGGGAACTGCCGAGGGGTCGCTGGGCCCTGTGCGCGCAATAGGAAGGTGCCAGAGAACATTTGGCGAGCCTTTGGTCCCGTAGGTGCTGGGGAGGTGCAGGGGCCATTTGACCAGCCGTTGGGACCCCGCACGGGGTCGCTGGGCCCTGTGCGCGCTGTGGAGCTGCAATTTGACCATTTGCCGTGCTGCTGGGACCCACGCAAGGTCGCTGAGGTCCGTGCATGTGCTGGGGAGGTGGCAGAGACCATTTGACGAGCCTCTGGGAACCCGGGCGAAGTCGCTGGGCCCCGTACGCGCAACTGGGAGGTGACAGGGACCATTTGACGAGCCGCTGGGACCTCGCGGGGGGTCGCTGGTGCCCGTGCGCGTGCTGGGTAGGTGCCAGGGACCATTTGTCGAGCCGCTAGGAGGCCAGGCGGTGGCCGCTGGTGACCGTATTCTCGCTGTGGAGGTGCCAGGGACCATTTGGCGAGCCGCTGGGTCCCCGCGCGGGGTCGCTGGGCCCCGTTCGCATGCTGGGGAGGTGTTAGGGACCATTTAGCGAGCCGCTGGGACCCCGCGCTTGGTCGATGGGCCCGTGTGTGTGCATTGGGGAGGGTCTAGAAACCATTTGGTGAGCTGCTGGGACCCCGCACGGGGTCGCTGGGTCCAGTGTGTGCGCTGGGGAGGTGCCAGGGACCTTTTGGCGAGCCGTTGGCACTCCGCGCAGGGTCGCTGGGCCCCATCCATGCGCTGAGGAGGACCTAGGGACCATTTGGCGTGCCGCGGGGATACCACGCGGGATTACTGGGCACAGTGTGTGCGTTGGGGAGGTGCCAGGGACCTTTTGGTGAGCCTCTGGGACAGCACGCGGGGTTGTTGGGGCTCGTGCACGTGCTGGGGAGGTGCCGGGGACCATCTGCTGAGCCTCTGGTACCCAGTGCGAAGTCGCTGGGCCCAATGCGCCCGTCGAGGAGGTGCCAGGGACCATTTGGCGAGCTGCTGGGACCCCGCGCTGGCTCGCTGGGCCCGTGTGTGTGCATTGGGGAGGGTCTAGAAACCATTTGGCGAGCCACTGGGACCCCCCGCAGGGTCACTGGGGTGGTGCCAGGGTGCATTTGGCGAGCTGCTGGGACCCCGCGCATGGTTGCTGGGCCCTGTGCGCGCACTGTTTATGTGCCAGGGCCATTTGGCGAGCCTCTGGGATCCCGCATGTGGTCGCTGGTGTCCGTGCGCGCGCTGCGGTGATGCCAGGGATCATTTAGTGAGCCACTGGGACGCCGCGCAGGGTTGCTGGACCCTGTGCTCGTGCTGGGCAGGTGCCAGGTACCATTTGGCGAGCTGTTGGGACCCAACACGGGGTCGTTGGGGCCCGTGCGCGTGCTGGGGAGGTGCCAGGGACAATTTGGCGAGCAACTGGGACACCGCGCTGTGTTGCTGGGACCTGTGCGCGTGCTGGGTAGGTGCCAGGGACCATTTGACGAGTCGCTGGGAACCCGCACAGGGTCGCTAGTGTCTGTGCAAGCACTGGGGAGATGCCATAGACCGTTTGGCGAGCCGCTGGGACAAAGCGCAAAGTCACAGGGGACCGTGCTCCAGCTGGGGAGGTGCCAGGGTGCATTTAGAGAGCCGCTGGGACCCCTCGCGTGTTTGCTGGGCCCTGTGCGCTCGCTGGTTAGGTGCCAAGGACCATCTGGCGAGCCGCTGGGACCCTGCACGGGGTCTCTGTGGCCCTTGTTCGCGCTGGGGAGGTGCCAGGGACAGTTTGGCGAGCCACTGGGTCACCACGCATGGTTGCTGGGGCCCGTACACACGCTTCGGATGTGCCAGCGACCATTTGGCGAGCCGCTGGGACCCAACACGAGGTCGCTGGGCCCAGTGCGCGTGCTGGGGAGGTGCCAAGGAAAATTTGGCGAGCAACTGGGACACCGCGCGGGGTTGCTGGGACCTGTGCGCGTGCAGGGTAGGTGCCAGGGACAATTTGACGAGTCGCTGGGACCCCGCACAGGGTCGCTAGTGTCTGTGCGAGCACTGGGGAGATGCCAGAGTCCGTTTGGCGAGCCGCTGTGACAAGACAGGTGGTCGCTGGGGCCCGTGCGCGTGCTGTGGAGGTGCCAGGGACAATTTGGCGAGCAACTGGGACACCGCGCTGTGTTGCTGGGACCTGTGCGCGTGCTGGGTAGGTGCCAGGGACCATTTGACGAGTCGCTGGGAACCCGCACAGGGTCGCTAGTGTCTGTGCGAGCACTGGGGAGATGCCATAGACCGTTTGGCGAGCCGCTGGGACAAAGCGCAAAGTCACAGGGGACCGTGCTCCAGCTGGGGAGGTGCCAGGGACCATCTGGAGAGCAGCTGGGACCCTGCACGGGGTCTCTGTGGCCCGTGTTCGCGCTGGGGAGGTGCCAGGGACAGTTTGGCAAGCCGCTGGGTCACCACGCGTGGTTGCTGGGGCCCGTACACACGCTTCGGATGTGCCAGCGACCATTTGGCGAGCTGCTGGGACCCAGCACGAGGTCGCTGGGCCCAGTGCGGCGTGCTGGGGAGGTGCCAGCGACATTTTGGCGAACTACTGGGAACACTGCGCTGGGTCGCTGGGGCCTGTCGGCGCTGAGGAGGTGCCAGGGACCATATGCGAGGCAGCTGGGACCCTGCAGAGTTGCTGGGGCTTGTGCACCTGCTGGGGAGGTGCCAGGGATCGTTTAGCAAGCCGCTGGGACCCCACGCAGGGTCACTGGGGACCATTCGCGCGGCGGGGATGTGCCAGGGAGTGTTTGGCGAGCCGCTGGGACCCCGCGCAGGATCGCAGGGTCCAGTTCGCGTGCTGGGGATGTGCCCAAGACAGTTTGGGAAGCGGCTTGGACCACGCGCGAAGTCGCTGGGGTCCGTGCGCATGCTGGGGAGGAGCCAGGGACCATTTGGCGAGCCGGTGGGAACTGCCGCGGGGTCGCTGGGCCCTGTGCGCACAATAGGAAGGTGCCAGAGAACATTTGGCGAACCTCTTGGTCCCGTAGGCGCTGGGGAGGTGCAGTGGCCATTTGGCCAGCCGTTGGGACCCCCTGGGCCCCGTGCGCGCTGTGGAGGTGCAATTTGACCATTTGCCGTGCTGCTGGGACCCGCGCAAGGTCGCTGAGGTCCGTGCACGTGCTGGGGAGGTGGCAGGGACCATTTGACGAGCCTCTGGGAACCCGGGCGAAGTCGCTGGGCCCCGTACGCGCACCGGGGAGGTGCCAGGGACCATTTGACGAGCCGCTGGGACCTCGCGGGGGGTCGCTGGTGCCCGTGCGCGTGCTGGGTAGGTGCCAGGGACCATTTGTCGAGCCGCTGGGACGCCAGGCGGGGCCGCTGGTGACCGTATTCTCGCTGTGGAGGTGCCAGGGACCATTTGGCGAGCCGCTGGGCCCCCGCGCGGGGTCGCTGGGCCCCGTTCGCATGCTGGGGAGGTGCTAGGGACCATTTAGCGAGCCGCTGGGACCCCGCGCTGGGTCGATGGGCCCGTGTGTGTGCATTGGGGAGGGTCTAGAAACCATTTGGTGAGCCGCTGGGATACCACGCGGGATTACTGGGCACAGTGTGTGCGTTGGGGAGGTGCCAGGGACCTTTTGGCGAGCCTCTGGGACAGCACGCGGGGTTGTTGGGGCTCGTGCACGTGCTGGGGAGGTGCCGGGGACCATCTGCCGAGCCTCTGGTACCCAGTGCGAAGTCGCTGGGCCCAATAAGCCCGTAGAATAGGTGCCAGGGACCATTTGGCGAGCAGCTGGGACCCCGCGCTGGCTCGCTGGGCCCCATTCGTGCGAAAGCGAGGTGCCAGGGACCATTTGGCGAGCCGCTTGGACCCCGCACGGCGGTCGCTGGTGCCCGTGCGCGACATAGGGAGGTGCCAATGAGTGTTTGGCGAGCCGCTGGGACCCCGCACGGGGTCGATGGGCCCGTGTGTGTGCATTGGGGAGGGTCTAGAAACCATTTGGCGAGCCGCTGGGACCCTGCGCGGGGTCGCTGGGCCCAGTGTGTGCGCTGGGGAGGTGCCAGGGTCCTTTTGGCGAGCCGCTGGCACTCCGCGCAGGGTCGCTGGGCCACGTCCATGCGCTGAGAAGGACCTAGGGACCATTTGGAGTGCCGCTGGGATACCACGCGGGATTACTGGGCACAGTGTGTGCGTTGGGGAGGTGCCAGGGACCTTTTGGCGAGCCTCTGGGACAGCACGCGGGGTTGTTGGGGCTCGTGCACATGCTGGGGAGGTGCCGGGGACCATCTGCTGAGCCTCTGGTACCCAGTGCGAAGTCGCTGGGCCCAATGCGCCCATCGAGGAGGTGCCAGGGACCATTTGGCGAGCTGCTGGGACCCCGCGCTGGCTCGCTGGGCCTCATGCGTGCGAAAGCGAGGTGCCAGGGATCATTTGGCGAGCCGCTTGGACCCCGCACGGCGGTCGCTGGTGCCCGTGCGTGACATAGGGAGGTGCCAATGAGTGTTTGGCGAGCCTCTGGGACCCCGTGTGGGGTCGCTGTGGCCTGTGCGTGTGCTGTTGATGTGCCAGGGAGCATTTGTTGAGCCGCTGGGACCCCGCGCTGGGTCGCTGGGCCCCGTGCGTCCAATAGGGAGGTGCCAGTGAACATTTGGCGAGCCCCTGGGTCCCCGCACGGTGTCGCTGAGTATCGTGCGCGTGCTGGGGAGGTGTCAGGGATCATCTGCCTAGCCTCTAGGACCGGGCGCAAAGTCGCTGGGGCTCATGCGCCCGATGAAGAGGTACCAGGAATATTTGGCGAGCCGCTGGGACCCTGTGCTGGATCGTTGGGCTCCATGCGTGCGAAAGGGAGGTGCCAGGGACCATTTGGCGAGCCGCTGGGACCCCACGCAGGGGTCGCTGGGGCCTGTGCGTGACATAGGGAGGTGCCAAGGACTATTTGGCGAGCTGCTGGGACCCTGCGCTGGGTCGCTGGGCTCCATGCGTGCGATAGGGAGGTGCCAGGGACCATTTGGCGAGCCGCTGGAACCCCACGCAGGGGTCGCTGGGGCCCGTGCGTGACATAGGAAGGTGCCAAGGACTATTTGGCGAGCTGCTTGGACCTTGCGTGGGATGGCTTGGGCCCATGCGCGTACTGGGGAGGTGCCAGGGACCATTTGGCGAGCCGCTGGGACCACGCGCGGGGTCGCTGGAGCCTGTGCGTGACCTGGGGAGGTGCCAGGTAACATTTGTCAAGCCTGTGGGAACCCCGCGCGAAGTTGCGGGGGCCCGTTCGCGCGAAAGGGAGGTGCAAGGAACCATTTGGCGAGCCGCTGGGAACCCTGAGGGGTCGCTTGGGCCCGTACCCACGCTGGGGAGATGAAAGGGACCATTTAGCGACTCTCTGGGACCCCGAGGGGTGTCGCTGGGGCCCGGGTGCATGCAGTGGAGGCACCAGGGACAGTTTGGCCAGCCACTGGGAACCTACGCGTGGTTGCTGGGACCCGTGCTCACACTGGGGAGGTGCTAGGGACCATTTTACAAGTCGCTGGGTCACCGCGCAAAGTCGCTGGGGCCCATGAGCGCGCTGGGGATGTGCCAGGGTCTATTTGCAAGCTGCTGGGACCCCTCGCATGGTTGCTGGGCCCTGTGTGCGCATTGGGTAGGTGCCAGGGACCATTTGGCGAGCCGCTGGGACCCCGCACGAGGTCGATCGGGCCCGTACGCGTGTTGGGGAGGTGCCAGGGACAATTTGGCGAGCAGCTCGGACCCCACGCCCGGTCTCTGTGGCCCGTGCGCTTGATGGGGATGTGCCAGGGACCTTTTAGGGAGCTGCTGGGACCCCACGCGGGGTCGCTGGGGTCCATGCGCCTGCTGGGGAGGGTACACTGACCATTTGGCGAGCCGCTGGTATACCGCCCGTGGTTGCTGGGCCTAATGCGTGCACTGGGTAGCTGGTAGGGACCATTTGGCGAGCCGCTGGGACCCTGTGTGAGGTAGCTGGGGCCGGTGTGCTCGCTGGGGAGGTGCCAGGAACGTTTGGCGAGCCGCTGTGACCCCACACGAAGTAGCTGGGGCCCGTAAGCGTGCTGGGGAGGTGCCAGCGACCATTTGCTGAGCCGCACGGACCACGCGCGGGGTCTCTGTGATCAGCCCTCGATCGCTGGGCCCAGTGCACGCGCTGAGGAAGTGCCAGGGACCATTTGGCGAGACGCTGGGACTCCGCGCAGGATCGCCGGATCCAGTGCGCGCGCAGGGGAGGTGCCAGGGGCAGTTTGGCAAGCCGCTTTGACCACGCGCGAAGTCGCTAGGGCCCGTGCACGGGTTGGGGAGGTGCCAGGGACGGTTTGGCGAGCCGTTGGCAACCCGAGTAGGATCGCTAGTGTCCATGCTCACATTGAAGAGGTGCTATTGACCATTTGGCGAGCCGCTGGGAGCCCGTACGGTGTCGCCGGGGCCCGTGAGCGTGCTGGGGAGGTGCAGGGAGAATTTAGCGAACAACTGGGCCCCCGTGCAGGGTCGCTGGTGCCCATGCTCGCTCTGCGTCAGCGCCAGGGACGGTTTGGCAAGCGACTAGTACCACGCGTGGGGTCGCTAGTGTCCGTGAGCTCACTGGGAAGTTCCAGGGACAGTTTGGCAAGCCGCTTGGACCCCACACGGGGTCGCTGTGGTCCGTGCATGTGTTGGGGACCTGCCAGGGACCGTTTGGCAAGCCGCTGGGACTTTGCAAAGGGTCGCTGGAGCCCATGCGGGGTCGCTGAGATCCGTGCGGGGTCCCTGGGCCCAGTGCACGCGCTGGGGAGGTGCCAGGGACTTTTTGGCCAGCCACTAGGACCCCACACGGGGTAGCTGTGCCCCGTGCGCGCGCTGTGGAGGTGCCAGGGACCATTTGGTGAGCTGTTGGGACCCCCCGCATGGGGTAGCTAGGGCCCTGACGCGTGCTGGGTAGGTGCCAGGGACCATTTGGTGAGCAGGTGGGACCCTGCGCAGGTTTGCTGGGCTGCGTGCGCATGCTGGGGAGGTGCCAGGGATCATTTGGCGTGCCGCTGGGACCCCACGAGAAGTCGCTGGGGCCCGTGCGCGTGCTGGGGAGGTGCCAGGGACCATTTGACAAGCCGCTCTTACCCCGCACGGGGTCGCTTGGGTACATGCGCATGCTGGGGAGGAGTCAGGGACAATTTGGCAAGAAACTGGGACCCCGCGTTGGGTTGCTGGGGCCCGTGCACGTGCTGGGGAGGTGTCGGGGTCCATTTGCGACCCGCTGGGACCCCGCGTGGGGTTGCTGGTGCCCGTGCGATCTGGGGAGGTGCCAGTGAGCATTTGGTGAGCCGCTGGAAAGCTGCGCAGGGTTGCTGGGCCCCGTGCGCATGCTGGGGAGTTGCCAGGGACCATTTAGCGAACGGCTGTGACCCCTCGCGAAGTCGCTGGGGGCTGTGCGCCCGCTGGGGCTGTGCCAGGGACCGTTTGCGAGCCGCTAGGACGCCGCGCGTGGTTGCTGGGCACTGTGCACGCACCTGTGTGCAGGCTGGGGAGGCGCCAGGGACGGTTTTGCGAGCCACTGGGAAACTGCTTGTGGTCGCTGGTGCCCGTGCACGCGCTGGGGATGTGCTAGGGACCATTTGGCGAGCCGCTTGGATCCTGCTTGGGTTCGCTAGTCCGTGTGCTTCGCTGGGGAGTTCCGAGGGACGGTTTGGCGATCTGCTGGGACACCGAGTGGGGTCGCTAGTGTCTGTGCGGCTCTGGGGAGGTGCCAGGGACCATTTTGCAAGCTGCTGGGACACCTCACGGGGTTGATGGGACCTGTGCGCGTGCTGAGGAGGTGACAAAGGCCATTTGGTGATCAGGTGGGACCCCGCATGGGATCGCTGGGCCCTGTGCGCAAGATGGGGAGGTGCCAGGGACCATGTGGCGTTCGGCTGGGATCCTGCGTGGGGTCGCTAGTGTCCGAGCGCGCTGGGGATTTGCCAGGGACCATTTGGCTAGCTGTTCAGACCCCGCACGGGGTCGCTGGGGCCCGTGCGCGTGGTTAGGAGGTGCCAGGGAGCATTTGGCGAGCAGCTGGGAACCCTTGAGGGGTCTCTGGGGCCCATGCGATCGCGCTGGGGAGGTGTCAGGGACAATTTGTCGAGAAACTGGGACCCCATGCGGGGTCGCTGGGGCCCGTGCGTGAGGTAGGGAGGCTCCAGGGATGCATTGGCGAGCCGCTGGGACCCCGCACAGGGTCGCTGGGTTCTGTGCCCCTGCTGGGGAGGTGCCAGGGACCATTTGGCAAGCCGCCAGAACCCCGCAGGGGTCGCTGTGGCCCCTGCGCGTCCTGTGGAGGTGCCATGGACGGTTTGGAGAGCAGCTGGGACACCGCGTGGCATCGCTAGTGTCCGTGCTCGCGCTGGGGAGGTGCCAGGGAGTATTTGGCGAGCAGCTGGGACCACGCGAGGGGTTGCTGGTGCCTGTGAGCACACTGGGGAAATGCGAGGGAGCATTTGGCGAGCCGTTGGGACCATGCACGGGGTTGCTGGGCCCTGTGCACGTGCTTGGTAGGTGCCAGGGACCATTTGGCAAGCCGATCGGACACAGCGCTGGGTCACTAGTATCCGTGCGCGTGCTGGTGGTTCCTTGGACCGTTTAGCGAGCTGCTGGGACACCGTGCGGGGCTGCTGGTGCCCATGTGCTTACTGGGGAGGTGCCAGGGATCATTTGGCGAGCAGCTCGGACCCCATGTGTGTTTGCTGGGCCCCTTGCGCACGCTAGGGAGGTGCCAGGGACCATTTGGTGAGCCGTTGGGACCCCGCGGGAAGTTGGTTGGGCCCGTGCGCGTACTGGGGAGTTGCCAGGGACCATTTGGGAGACGCTGGGACCCCTCATAAGGTCTCTAGTGTCTGTGCGCGCACTGGGGAGGTGCCAGGGAATGTTTAGCGAGCCGCTCTGACCCCGCGCGGGGTCGCTGGTGCCCGTGCGCGTGCTGGGGAAGTGCCAGGGACTGTTTAGCGAGTCGCTCTGACCCCGCGCATGGTCGCTGGTGCCGGTGGGCGTGCTGGGGAAGTGCCAGTGACAATTTTTCGAGCTGCTGGGACCCCGCACAGGGTCGCTGTGGCCAGTGCTTATGCTGGGTAGGTGCCAGGGACCATTTGGTGAGCCGCTGGGATCCCGCAAGCGTTCGCTGGGGCCCGTGCGCGTGCTGGGGAGGTGCCAGGGAGCATTTGGTGAACCACTGGGACCCCGCGCTGGGTTGCTGGGCTCTCTGCGCGAGCTGGGTAGGTGCCAGGGACAATCTGGCGAGCCGCTGTGACCCCACGCGGGGTCACTGGAGCCCTGGCGTGCGCTGGGAAGGTGCCAGAGACCGTTTGGCTAGCCGCTGGGACCTCGTGCGGGGTCGTTGGATCCCGTGCGCGCTTGGGAAGTGCCAAGGATGGTTTGGCGATCTGCTGGGACCCCGAGTGCGGTCGCTAGTGTCAATACGCGCTCTGGGGAGGTGCCAGGGACCATTTGGCAAGCCACTGGGACCCCGTGCGAGGTTGCTGGGCCCTGTGCGTGCTGGCTAGGTGCCTGGGAGCATTTGGAGAGTCGCGGGGACCCCGTATGGGGCCGCTAGGGCCCATGCGCATGCTGGGTAGGTGCCAGGGACCATTTGGTGAGCAGCTGGGAACCCTTGCGGGGTCTCTGGGGCCCATTGAATCGTGCTGGGGAGGTGTCAGGGACAATTTGTTGAGCAGCTGGGAAGCATTGCAGTGTCGCTGGGATCCGTGCGCATGCTGGGGAGGTGCCAGGGATAATTTGTCGAGAAACTCGAACCCCGTGCGGGGTCGCTGGGGCACGTGCGTGAGGTAGGGGGTCGCCAGGGATGCTTTGGTGAGCTGCTGGGACCCCCCACGCAGTCGCTGGGGTGGTGCCAGGGTGCTTTTGGCGAGCCGCTGGGACCCCACGCAGGGTCACTGGGGCCTGTGCGCGCGCTGGGGAGGTGCCAGGGACCGTTAGGCGAGCCGTTTTGACCCCACGCGAAGTCGCTGGGGCCCGTGCGCGTGCTGGGGAGGTACCAGGGACTATTTGACGAGCCGCTGGGACCCCGCATGGGGTCGCTTGGGTACATGCGCGCTCTGGGGATGTGCCAAGGACAGTTTGGCAGCTGCTCGGACTCCATGCGGGGTCGCTGGGCTTAGTGCACGTGCTGGGGAGGTGCCAGAGTCCATTTGGCGAGCCGCTGGGACCACAGACAGGGTCGCTCGGGCCCGTGCGAGTGCTGGGGAGGTGCCAGGGATCATTTGGCGAGCAGCTGGGACCCAGCGTGGGGTCGCCAGTGTCAGTGCGCACGCTGGGGAGGTGCCAGGGACAGTTTGGCGAGCCGCTGGGACCCCACGCGGGGTCGCTGTGCCCCGTGCGGGCGTTGTGGAGGTGCCAGGGACCATTTGGTGAGCCATTTGGGACCCCCCGCATGGGGTCGCCTAGGCCCTGACGCGTGCTGGGTTGGTGCCAGGGACCATTTGGCGAGCCGGTGGGACCCCACGAGAAGTTGCTGAGGCCCGTGCGCATGCTGGGGAGGTGCCAGGGATCATTTGGCGAGCCGATGGGACCCCACGAGAAGTCGCTGAGGCCCGCGTGCGTATGCTGGGGAGGTGCCAGGGATCATTTGGTGAGCTGCTGGGACACCGTGCGTGGTTGCTGGGATCTTTGCGCGTGCTGGGTAGGTGCCAGGAACTATTTGACAAGGTGGGGTCGCTGGTGCCCGTGCTCCTGCTGGGGAGGTGCTAGAGAGCATTTGGCGAGCCCCTCGGACACCACGCATTCTATGGGGCCTATACGCGCGCTGGGGAGGTGCCAGGGACGCACAGGCAAGCCGCTGATACCCCGCACGGGGTCGCTGGCGCCTGTGCCCGTGCTGGGGAGGTGCCAGGGACCATTTGGCGAGCCGCTGGGACCCCTCACGGGGTCGCTAGTGTCCGTGTGCTCACTGGGGAAATGCCAGGGACCGTTTGGTGAGCCGCTGGGATCACGAGCGGCGTCGCTGGTGCCAATGATCACGCTGGGGAGGTGCCAAGGACCATTTGGTGAGCTGCTGGGACCCCCCGCACTGTCGCTGGGGTGGTGCCAGGGTGCTTTTGGCGAGCCGCTGGGACCCCACGCAGGGTCACTGGGGCCTGTGCGCGCGCTGGGGAGGTGCCAGGGACCGTTAGGCGAGCCGTTTTGACCCCACGCGAAGTCGCTGGGGCCCGTGCGCGTGCTGGGGAGGTACCAGGGACTATTTGACGAGCCGCTGGGACCCCGCACGGGGTCGCTTGGGTACATGCGCGCTCTGGGGATGTGCCAAGGACAGTTTGGCAGCTGCTCGGACTCCATCGCGGGTCGCTGGGCTTAGTGCACGTGCTGGGGAGGTGCCAGAGTCCATTTGGCGAGCCGCTGGGACCACAGACAGGGTCGCTCGGGCCCGTGCGAGTGCTGGGGAGGTGCCAGGGATCATTTGGCGAGCAGCTGGGACCCAGCGTGGGGTCGCCAGTGTCAGTGCGCACGCTGGGGAGGTGCCAGGGACAGTTTGGCGAGCCGCTTGGACCCCACGCGGGGTCGCTGTGCCCCGTGCGGGCGCTGTGGAGGTGCCAGGGACCATTTGGTGAGCCATTTGGGACCCCCCGCATGGGGTCGCCTAGGCCCTGACGCGTGCTGGGTTGGTGCCAGGGACCATTTGGCGAGCCGGTGGGACCCCACGAGAAGTTGCTGAGGCCCGTGCGCATGCTGGGGAGGTGCCAGGGATCATTTGGCGAGCCGATGGGACCCCACGAGAAGTCGCTGAGGCCCGTGCGCATGCTGGGGAGGTGCCAGGGATCATTTGGCGAGCCGATGGGACCCCACGAGAAGTCGCTGAGGCCCGCGTGCGTGCTGGGGAGGTGTCAGGGATGATTTGCGAGCCGCTGGGACCCCACGTCGGGTCGCTGGGGCTCGTGAGCGTGCTTGGAAGGTGCCAGGGACGGTTTGGTGAAATGCTGGTACCCTGCGGGGTATTGCTGGTGCCCGTGCGCGCACTGGGGAGGCGCCAGAGAACATTTTGCGTGCCACTGGGACGCCGCGTGGGATCGCTAGTGTCCGTTCACGCGATGGGGAGGTGCCAGGGACCATTTGTGAGCCGCTGGGACCCTGTGTGTGGATGCTGGGCCCTGTGCGCACGCTAGGTAGGTGCCAGGGATCATTTGCGAGATGCTGGGATCCTGCGCGGGGTCGCTGGGGAACGTGCGTGTGCTGGGGAGGTGCCAGGTACAGTTTGGCGAGCAGCTGGGTCCCCGTATGGGGTCGTTGGTGCCCGTGCGTGCACTGGGGAGGTTCCAGGGACCATTTGTGAGCCGCTGGGACCCCGTGTGTGGATGCTGGGCCCTGTGCGCGCGCTGGGTAGGTGCCAGGGACCATTTGCGAGATGCTGGGACCCGGCGCGTGGTCGCTGGGGAACGTGCGCGTTCTGGGGAGGTTCCAGGGACTGTTTAGCGAGCCGCTGGGACCCTGTGGGGGGGTGCTGGTGCCCTTGCGCGAACTGAGGAGGAACCAGGGACGGTTTGGCGAGCTGCCTGGACTCCGTGTGGGGTCGCTGGTGCTGGTGCGTGCGCTGGGGAGGTTTCAGGGACCATTTGCGAGCTGTTGGGACTCTGCGCGGGGTCGCTGGGCACTGTGCGCGCTGTGGAGGTGGCAGAGACCATTTGGCGAGCCATTGGGAACCCGCACGGGGTCGCTGGGGCCCGTGCGCATGTTGGGGAGGTGCCAGGGACGGTTTGGAGTGCTGCTGTGACCACGTGTGGGGTCGCTAGTGTCCGTGCGCGTGCTGGGGAAGCGCCAGGGATTATTTGGCGAGCCACTGGGGCTCTGCAATGGGTCGCTGGGACCCATGCGTGTGATGGGGAGGTGCCAGAGACCATTTAGCGAGCCGCTGGGACCCCGCACGGGATCGCTGGTGCCCGTGTGTGTGCTGGGGAGGTGCCATGGACCATTTGGCGAGCCTCTGGAACCCCGCGTGGGGTCGCTGGGGCTCGTGTATGTGCTGGGGAGGTGCAAGGGATAATTTGGCAAGCAGCTGGAAACTCGTGTGGGGTCGCTGGGCCCAGTGTGCGTGCTGGGGAGGTGCCATAGACCATTTAGCGAGCCGGTGGGAACCTGCGTTTGGACGCTGGTGCCCGTGCACAGAGTGGGGAGGCACCAGGGACGGTTTGGCGAGCAGCTAGGACCCCGTGTGGGGTCACTGGTGCTCGTGCGCACACTGGGGAGATGCCAGGGACCTTTTGACGAGCCGCTGGGTCACTGTGGCCCATACACGCGCTGGGGAAGCGCCAGGGTTGGTTTTGCGAGCCGCTGGGACCCTGCGGGGGGTCGTTGGTGCCTGTGTGCGATGGGGAGGTGCCAGTCACGGTTTGGTGAGCTGCTGGGACCCCGTGTGGGGTCGCTGGTGCCCGTGCGTGGGCTGGGGAGGTTCCAGGGACCATTTGTGAGCCGTTGGTACACTGTGCAGGGTCGATTGGGCCCATGCGCGTGCTGTGCAGGCGCAAGGGATGGTTTGGCGAGTCACTGAGTCCCAGCGGGAGGTCTCTAGTGTCCGTGCATGGGCTGGGGAAGCGCCAGGGATTACTTGGCGAGCCGCTGGTTCTCCGCACGGGGTCGCTTGGGCCCATGCGCGTGCTGGGCAGGCGCAAGGGATGGTTTGGCGAGTCACTGAGTCCCAGCGGGAGGTCTCTAGTGTCCGTGCGTGGGCTGGGGAAGCGCCAGGGATTACTTGGCAAGCCGCTGGTTCTCCGCACGGGGTCGCTTGGGCCCATGCGCGTGCTGGGCAGGCGCAAGGGACGGTTTGGCGAGTCACTGAGTCCCAGCGGGAGGTCTCTAGTGTCCGTGCGCTTGCTTGGGAGGTACCAGGGACCATTTGCGAGCCGCTGGGACGCAGCGCCTGTTTGCTGGGCCCTGTGCGATCGGTGGGTAGGTGCCAGGGACCATTTGGCGAGCAGCTGGGACCCCGCGCGGGGTCGCTGGTGCCTGTGTGCATGCTGAGGAGGTGCCAGGGACCATTTTACGAACCACTGGAACCTCGCCAGGGGTCGCGAGTGTCCGTGCACGCACTGGGGAGGTGCCAGGGATCATTTGGTGAGCTGCTGGGATCCCGCGCGTTGTCACTGGTGCCCGTGCGTGCTGGGGAGGATTCAGGGACGGTTTGGCGAGCCGCTTCGAACATGCACGGGGTCGCTGGAACCCGTGCGTGCGCTGGGGAGGTGCCAGCGACCATATGTCGAGCCGCTGGGAACCCGTGCGGGGTCGCTGGGGCCCGTGCGCGTGCTGGGGATGTGCCAGGGACCATTTGCGAGCCTCTGGGACCCTGCGGGGGGGCACTGGTGCCCGTGCACGAACTGGGGAGGCACCAGGAAAGGTTTGGCAAGCTGCTGGGATCCCGTGTGGGGTCGCTGGTGCCGGTGCGTGCTCTGGGGAGGTTTCAGGGACCATTTGCGAGCTGTTGGGACTCTGCGCGGGGTCGCTGGGCACTGTGCACGCTGTGGAGGTGGCAGAGACCATTTGGCAAGCCATTGGGAACCCGCGCGGGGTCACTGTGGCCTGTGTGCGTGCTGAAGAGGTGCCAGGGACGGTTTGGCGAGTCGCTGGGACCCTGCGGAGGGTCGCTGGTACCCGTGCGTTCGCTGGGGAGGTTTCAGGGATGATTTGAGAGCCGCTTTGACCTCACTCAGGGTCGCTGGACCCCTTGCGCTCTGGGGAGTGCCAGGGACCATTTGTGAGCTGCTGGGACCCCGCGCCTGGTTGCTGGGCCCTGTGCGCACTATGGGTAGGTGCCAGGGACCAGTTGGTGAGCCGCTGGGACCCTGTGTGTGGATGCTGGGCCCTGTGCGCACCCTGGGTAGGTGCCAGGGACCAGTTGTTGAGCCGCTGGGACACTGCACGGGTCGCTGGGGCCCGTCGCGCGTGCTGGGGAAGCGCCAGGGATTATTTGGCGAGCCACTGGGGCTCTGCAAGGGTCGCTGGGACCCATGCGTGTGATGGGAAGGTGCCAGAGACCATTTAGCGAGCCCTGGGACCCCGCGCGGGTCGCTGGGGCCCGTGCGCGTGCTGGGGAGGTGCCAGGGACGGTTTGGAGTTCTGCTGTGACCATGTGTGGGGTCGCTAGTGTCCGTGCGCGTGCTGGGGAAGCGCCAGGGATTATTTGGCGAGCCACTGGGGCTCTGCAATGGGTCGCTGGGACCCATGCGTGTGATGGGGAGGTGCCAGAGACCATTTAGCGAGCCGCTGGGACCCCGCACGGGATCGCTGGTGCCCGTGTGTGTGCTGGGGAGGTGCCATGGACCATTTGGCGAGCCTCTGGAACCCCGCGTGGGGTCGCTGGGGCTCGTGCATGCACTAGGGATGCACCAGGGACGGTTTGGCAAGCCACTGGGACCCCGCGTCGGATCGCTAGTGTCCGTGCGCGCGATGTGGAGGTGCCAGGGACCATTTGCGAGCCACTGGGACCCCGCGTGTAGTTGCTGGGCCCTGTGCGCGTGCTGGGGAGGTGCCAGGGATGGTTTGGCGAGGTGCTCGGACCACACCGGAGGTTGCTGGTGCCTGTGGGCAGGCTGGGCAGGTGCTACGGACGGTTTGGCGAACCGCTTGGCCCCTGCGCGGGGTCGCTGGACCCCGTGTGCGCTGGGGAGGTGGCAGGGACCATTTAGCGAGCCACTGGGACCCTGCACGAGGTCGCTGGGGCTCGTGCGTGTGCTGGGGAGGTGCAAGGGACCATTTGGCGAGCAGCTGGAAACTCGTGCGGGGTCGCTGGGCCCCGTGTCCGTGCTGGGGAGGTGCCATAGACCATTTAGTGAGCCGGTGGGAACCTGCGGGTGGACGCTGGTGCTCGTGCGCATGCTGGGGATGTGCCAGGGACCATTTGGCTAGTCGCTGGGACCCCGTACGGGGTCTCTAGTGTCCGTGCACGTCACTGGAGAGGTGCCAGGGACCGTTTGGCTAGCCACTGGGATCCTGCGCGTGGTCGCTGGGCCCCGTGCGCGCGCTGAGAAGGTGACATGGACTGTTTGGCGAGCCAATGGGACCCCGTGCGGTGTTGCTGGGCCCTGTGCGCGTGCTGCGTAGTTGCCAGGGATCATTTGGCGAGCTGCAGGGACCCTGCACAGGGTCGCTGGGGCCCGTGTGCATGCTGGGGAGATGCTAGGGACAATTTGGCGAGCAGCTGGGACGAAGCGCGGGGTCGCTGGTGCCTGTGCGCGCGCTGGGGATGTGCCAGGGACCATTTGGCGAGCCGCTGGGACCCCGCGCGGGGTTGCTGGGCCCTGTGCGTGTTCTGGGTAGTTGCCAGGAACCATTTGGCGAACTGCTGGGACGCCGCATGGGGTCCCTGTGGTCCGTGTGCGTGCGGGGAGGTGGAAGGGACCATTTTGCGAGCAAGTGGGACCCCTTGCGGGGTCGCTGGTGCCCGTGCGCAGGCTAGTGAGGCACCAGGGACGGTTTGGTGAGACGCTGGGACCCCGCGTGGGGTCGCTAGTGTCCGTGCGCGTCGCTGGGGAGGTGCCAGGGGCAGTTTGGCAAGACGCTTTGAACACGCGCGAAGTCGCTGGCGCCCATGTACGCGCTGGGGAGGTGCCTGGGACATTTAGAGAGCCGTTGGCAACCCGAGTGGGGTCGCTAGTGTCCGTGCGTGCTCTGAGGAGGTGCCAGGGATAGTTTGGTGAGCCGCTGGAACCCTGCGCGGCGTCGCTGGTGCCAGTGCGCGTGCTGGGGAGGTTCTATGGACCATTTGGCGAGCCGCTGGGACCCCGCACTGTGTCGCTGGGGCCCGTGAGCGTGCTGGGGAGGTGCCAGGCACCATTTGGTGAGCAACTGGGACCCCGTGCGGGGTCGCTGGTGCCCGTGCTTGCTCTGGGTCGGTGCCAGGGACGGTTTTGGCAAGCGACTGGTACCCCGCGTGGGGTCGCTAGTGTCCGTGAGCGCTCTGGGGAGGTGCCAGGGACAGTTTGGCGAGCCGCTGGGACCCCGCGTAGGGTCGCTAGTGTCCGTGCGCGTTGCTGGAGAGGTGCCAGGGACCGATTGCCGAGCTACTGGGATCCCGCACTTGGTCACAGGGCCCCGTGCGCGCGCTGAGAAGGTGGCAGGGACTGTTTGGTGATCCACTGGGACCCCGTGCGGGGTTGCTGGGCCCTGTGCGCGTGCTGGGTAGTTGCCAGGGACCATTTGGCGAGCTGCTAGGACCCCGCACAGGGTCGCTGGGGCCCATGTGCATGCTGGGGAGAAGCTGGAACCAAGCGAAGGGTCGCTGGTGCCAGTGCGCGCTCTGGGGAGGTGCCAGGGACCATTTGGCGAGCCGCTGGGACCCCTCGCGGGGTTGTTGGGCCCTGTGCTCGTGCTGGGTAGTTGCCAGGGACCATTTGGCGAGCCGATAGGATCCTTCACGGGGTCGCTGGGCCCCGTGCACGTGCTGGGGAGGTGGAAGGGACCATTTGGAGAGCAACTGGGACCCCGTGCGGGTTCGCTGGTGCCCGTGCGCGGGCTAGTGAGGCACCAGGGATGGTTTGGTGAGACGCTGGGACTCAGCGTATGGTCGCTGGGCCATGTGCATGCGCTGATAAGGTGCCAGGGACCATTTGGCGAGCCACTGGGACCCAGCGTATGGTCGCTGGGCCACGTGCGTGTGCTGATAAGGTGCCAGGGACCATTTGGCATGCCGCTGGGACCCCCACGGGGTCGCAGTGGCCAGAGCGTGCACTGGGGAGGTGCAAGGGACCTTTTGTCGAGCAGCTGGGACCCCACGTGGGGCTGCTGGGGCCCGTGCACGCGCTGGGGACGTGCCAGGGACAGTTTGGCCAGCCGTTGCGACTCCGCGCAGGGTCGCTGGGTCCAGGGTGCGTGCTGTGGAGGTGCCAGGGACAGTTTGGCAAGCCGCTTGGACAACGCGCGAAGTCGCTGGGGCCTTTGTGCGTGCTATGGAGGTGCCAGGGACCATTTGGCTAGCTGCTACGACCCTGCGCGGGGTCACTGGACCCCGTTCGGGCGCTGGGGAGGGGCTAGGGACTATTTGGCTAGCTGCTGGGACTCCTCGCGAAGTCGCTGGGGCCCGTGCACGCACTTTGGATGTGCCAGGGACAATTTGCAAACCGCTGGGACCCCACGCGTGGTTGCTGGGCCATGTGCGCACACTGGGTAGCTGCCAGGGACCATTTGGCGAGCCGCAGTGACCCCACGTGAAGTCTCTAGGGTCTTTGCGCGTGCTGGGAAGGACCTAGGGACCATTTGGTGAGTCGCTCGGACCCAGCGCGGGGACTCTGTGACCCATTCGCAATGGGGAGGTGCTAGGGACTATTTGGCGAGCTGCTTGGACACCGCTCGGGGTCGCTGGGCCCAGTGCGCGCGCTGAGGAAGTGCCATGGACCATTTGGCGAGCCGCTGGGACTCCGCGCAGGATCGCCGGGTCCAGTGCGCACGCTGGGGAGGTGCCAGGGGCAGTTTGGCAGGCCGCTTTGACCACGCGCGAAGTCGCTGGGGCCCGTGTACGGGCTGGGGAGGTGCCAGGGACGGTTTGGCGAGCCGTTGGCAACCCGAGTAGGATCGCTAGTGTCCGTGCTCACGTTGAGGAGGTGCTATTGACCATTTGGCGAGCCACTGGGACACCGCACGGTGTCGCTGGGGCCCGTGAGCGTGCTGGGGAGGTGCCAGGGACCATTTATCGAGCAACTGGGACACCGGGCGGGGTCGCTGGTGCCCATGCTCGCGCTGGGTCAGCGCCAGGGACGGTTTGGCGAGCGACTAGTACCCCGAGTGGGGTCGGTAGTGTCTGTGAGCTCTCTGGGGAGGTGCCAGGGACAGTTTGGCAAGCCTCTTAGACCCCACGTGGGGTCGCTGGGGTCCGTGCGTGTGCTGGGGAGCTGCCAGGGACCGTTTGGCGAGCCGCTGGGACTTCGCAAAGGGTCGCTGGAGCCCATGCGGTGTCGCTGAGTTCCGTGCGGGGTCCCTGGGCCCAGTGCACGCAATGGGGAGGTGCCAGGGACCTTTTGGCGAACCGCTGGGACCCCGCACGGGGTCGCACGGGGTCGTTGGGGCCCGTGCGCTTGCTGGGGTGGTGCCAGGGTCCATTTGGCGAGCAGCTGGGAACCCGTGCGGGGTCGCTACTGTCCGTGCGCACGCTGGGGAGATGCCAGGGACCATTTGGTGAGCCCCTGGGATCAGGCGCGGATTCGCTGGTGCCAATGATCACGCTGGGGAGGTGCCAAGGACCATTTGGTGAGCTGCTGGTACCCCCCACACGGTCGCTGGGGTGGTGCCAGGGTGCTTTTGGCGAGCCGCTGGGACCCCACGCAGGGTCGCTGGGGCCCGTGCGCCTGCTGGGGAGGTGCTAGGGAGCATTTGGCGAGCCGCTCGGACACCACGCATTCTCTGGGGCCTATGCGCGTGCTGGGGAGGTGCCAGGGATCATTTGGTGAGCCGCTGGGACCCCGCACGGGGTCGTTGGGGCCCGTGCGCTTGCTGGGGTGGTGCCAGGGTACATTTGGCGAGGAGCTGGGAACCTGTGCGGGGTCTCTAGTGTCCGTACGCACGCTGGGGAAGTGCCAGGGACCGTTTGGTGAATCGCTGGGATCACGCGCGGGGTCGCTGGTGCCAGTGATCACGCTGGGGAGGTGCCAAGGAACATCTGGCGAGCCGCTGGGACCTCGCGCGTGGTTGCTGGGCTGTGCGCATGCTGGTTATGTGCCAGGGAGCATTTGGCGAGCCGCTGGGATCCCGGATGGGGTCGCTGGGGTCAGTACGCGTGCTGGGGTGATGCCAGGGATCATTTAGCGAGCCACTTGGACACCGCACAGGGTTGCTGGGCCCTGTGCGCGTGCTGGGTAGGTGCCAGGGAACATTTGGCAAGGTGCTGGGACAGCGCACGGGGCCGTTGGGACCCCCCGCAGGGTCGCTGGGGTGGTGCCAGGGTGCATTTGGTGAGCCGCTGGGACCCCATGTGGGGTCACTGGGGCCCGTGCGCTCGTTGGGTAGGTGCCAGGGACCATTTGGCGAGCCGCTGAGAAACCCGTGCAGGGTCGCTGGGGCCCGTGCGCTCGCCTGGGAGGTGCCAGGGACCATTTGGTGAGCTGTTGTGACTCCACGCGAAGTCGCTGTCCCGTGTGCGCATGCTCGGGAGGTGCCAGGGACCATTTGGCGAGCCGCTGGGACCCCTGCGTGGTTGTTGGGTCCTGTGCGCGCGCTGGTTATGTGCCAGGGACCATTTGGGAAGCCGCTGGTACCCCGCGCGGGGTCTCTGGGGCCCATACGCTTGCTGGGTAGGTGCCAAGGTACATTTGGCGAGCAGCTGGGAAACCGTGTGGTGTCGCTAATGTCCATGCGCACGCTGGGAAGGTGCCAGAGACCGTTTGGTAAGGTGCTGCGATCCCGCGCGTGGTCGCTGGTGCCGTTGAGCACGCTGGGGAAATGCCAAGGACAATTTGGCGAGCCGCTGTAACCCCCCGCAGAATCGCTGGGGTGGTGCCAGGGTGCATTTGGCAAGCCGCTGTGACCCCACGCAAATCCACTGGGGCCCGTGCGCGTGCTGGGGAGGTGCCAGGGAACATTTGGCAAGCCGCTGGGACCCCCCGCAGGGTCGCTGGGGTGGTGCCAGGGTGCATTTGGCGAGCCGCTGGGACCCCATCCGGGGTCGCTGGGGCCCGTGCGGGCGCTGGGTAGGTGCCAGGGACAATTTGGCGAGCAGCTGAGAACCCGCACGGTGTCGCTGGAGCCCTAATGCGTGCTGGGGAGGTGCCATGGAGCATTTGGCAAGCCGGTGGTACCCCGCGCAGGGTGGCTGGGGCCCGTGCGCTAGCCTGGGAGGTGCCAGGGACCGTTTGGTGAGCCGCTGGGACCCCGCGCGAAGTCGCTGGGGCCCGTAAGCATGCTGGGGAGGTGTCAGGGACCATTTGGCGAGCCGCTGGGACCCCGCGCGGTGTTGCTGGGATCCGTGCGCTCGCTGGGGAGGTGCCAGGGACTGTTTGGCGAGCCGGTGGGACCCCGCGCAGGATCGCTGGGGCACGTGCACTCGCTGGGGAGGTGCCAGGGACGGTTTGGCGAGCCGTTGGCAACCCGAGTATGATCGCTAGTGTCCGTGCTCACGTTGAGGAGGTGCTATTGACCATTTGGCGAGCCACTGGGACACCGCACGGTGTCGCCGGGGCCCGTGAGCGTGCTGGGGAGGTGCCAGGGACCATTTATCGAGGTACTGGGACACTGGGCGGGGTCGCTGGTGCCCATGCTCGCGCTGGGTCAGCGCCAGGGACGGTTTGGCGAGCGACTAGTACCCCAAGTGGGGTTGCTAGTGTCCGTGAGCTCTCTGGGGAGGTGCCAGGGACAGTTTGGCAAGCCGCTTGGACCCCACGCGGGGTCGCTGGTGTCCGTGCGTGTGCTGGGGAGCTGCCAGGGACCGTTTGGCGAGCCGCTGGGACTTCGCAAAGGGTCGCTGGAGCCCATGCGGTGTCGCTGAGATCCGTGCGGGGTCCCTGGGCCCAGTGCACGCACTGGGGAGGTGCCAGGGACCTTTTGGCGAACCGCTGGGACCCCGCACGGGGTCGCACGGGGTCGTTGGGGCCCGTGCGCTTGCTGGGGTGGTGCCAGGGTCCATTTGGCGAGCAGCTGGGAACCCGTGCGGGGTCGCTACTGTCCGTGCGCACGCTGGGGAGATGCCAGGGACCATTTGGTGAGCCCCTGGGATCAGGCGCGGATTCGCTGGTGCCAATGATCACGCTGGGGAGGTGCCAAGGACCATTTGGTGAGCTGCTGGTACCCCCCACACGGTCGCTGGGGTGGTGCCAGGGTGCTTTTGGCGAGCCGCTGGGACCCCACGCAGGGTCGCTGGGGCCCGTGCGCCTGCTGGGGAGGTGCTAGGAAGCATTTGGCGAGCCGCTTGGACACCACGCATTCTCTGGGGCCTATGCGCGTGCTGGGGAGGTGCCAGGGATCATTTGTCGAGCCGCTGGGACCCCGCACGGGGTCGTTGGGGCCCGTGCGCTTGCTGGGGTGGTGCCAGGGTACATTTGGCGAGGAGCTGGGAACCTGTGCAGGGTCTCTAGTGTTCGTGCGCACGGTGGGGATGTGCCAGGGACCGTTTAGTGAATCGCTGGGATCACGCGCAGGGTCGCTGGTGCCAGTGATCACGCTGGGGAGGTGCCAAGGAACATTTGGCGATCCGCTGGGACCTCGCGCATGGTTCCTGGGCTGTGCGCATGCTGGTTTTGTGCCAGGGACCATTTGGCGAGCCGCTGGGATCCCGGATGGGGTTGCTGGGGTCAGTACGTGCGCTGGGGTGATGCCAGGGATCATTTAGCGAGCCCCTTGGACACCGCGCAGGGTTGCTGGGCCCTGTGCGCGTGCTGGGTAGGTGCCAGGGAACATTTGGCAAGGTGCTGGGACAGTGCACGGGGCCACTGGGACCCCCCGCAGGGTCGCTGGGGTTGTGCCAGGGTGCATTTGGTGAGCCGCTGGGACCCCATGTGGGGTCACTGGGGCCCGTGCGCTCGTTGGGTAGGTGCCAGGGACCATTTGGCGAGCCGTTGAGAAACCCGCGCAGGGTCGCTGGGGCCCGTGCGCTCGCCTGGGAGGTGCCAGGGACCATTTGATGAGCTGTTGTGACTCCACGCGAAGCCGCTGTCCTGCGTCGCGCTTCGGGAGGTGCCAGGGACCATTTGGCGAGCCGCTGGGACCCCACACGTGGTTGTTGGGTCCTGTGCGCGAGCTGGTTATGTGCCAGGGACCATTTGGGAAGCCGCTGGTACCCCGCGCGGGGTCTCTGGGGCCCATGCGCTTGCTGGGTAGGTGCCAGGGTACATTTGGCGAGCAGCTGGGAAACCGTGTGGTGTCGCTAATGTCCATGCGCACGCTGGGAAGGTGCCAGAGACCGTTTGGTAAGGTGCTGCGATCCCGCGCGTGGTCGCTGGTGCCGTTGAGCACGCTGGGGAAATGCCAAGGACAATTTGGCGAGCCGCTGTAACCCCCCGCAGAATCGCTGGGGTGGTGCCAGGGTGCATTTGGCAAGCCGCTGTGACCCCACGCAAATCCGCTGGGGCCCGTGCGCGTGCTGGGGAGGTGCCAGGGAACATTTGGCAAGGTGCTGGGACCCCCCGCAGGGTCGCTGGGCCTGCGCTGCTGGGAGGTGCCAGGGTACATTTGGCGAGCCTCTGGGACCCCATCCGGGGTCGCTGGGGCCTGTGCGGGCGCTGGGTAGGTGCCAGGGACAATTTGGCGAGCAGCTGAGACCCGCGCGGTGTCGCTGGAGCCCTAATGCGTGCTGGGGAGGTGCCAGGGAGCATTTGGCGAGCCGGTGGTACCCGCGCAGGGTGGCTGGGGCCCGTGCGCTAGCCTGGGAGGTGCCAGGGACCATTTGGTGAGCAGCTGGGACCCGCGCGAGGTCGCTGGGGCCCGTAAGCATGCTGGGGAGGTGCCAGGGACCATTTGGCGAGCCGCTGGGACCCCAGCGGTGTCGCTGGGATCCGTGCGCTCGCTGGGGAGGTGCCAGGGACTGTTTGGCGAGCGGCTGGGACCCAGCACGGGATCGCTGGGGCCGTGCGCTCGCTGGGGAGGTGCCAGGGACTGTTTGGTGAGCCGCTGGGACCCCGCGAGGGTCACTGGGGCCCGTGCGCGTGCTGGGGAGGTGCCATGGACCATTTGGCGAGCTGCTGGGACCACCGCGGGGTTGCTGGGTTGCTGGGCCACGTCGCAAACTGGGGAGGTGCCAGGGACCATTTGGTGAGCAGCTGGGACCCCGCGCCGGTCGCTGGGGCTCGTGCGCTAGCTGGGGATGATGCCAGGGACCATTTCAGGCGAGCTGATGGGACCCTGCGCGGGCTCGCTGGGGTCCAATGCGCAGCTGGGGAGGTGCCACGGACCATTTGGCGAGCTGCTGGGACACCGCGTGGTTTCTGGGCCCAGTGCATGCCCTGGGTAGCTGGCAGGGACTGTTTGGCGAGCCTCTGTGACCCCAGGCGAAGTCCGTGCGAGGACCGTGCGCATGCTGGGGTGGTGCCAGAGATCATTTGGCGAGCTGCTGGGACGCCGTGCGGGGTCTCTGTGGCCCGTGCGTATTTTGGGGAGGTGCCAGGGACAGTTTGGCGAGCCGCTGGGTCACCACGCGTGGTTGCAGGGGCCCGTGCGCGTGCTTCGGATGTGCCAGGGACCATTTGGCGAGCCGCTGGGACCCAGCACGGGGCCGCTGGGACCCCCAGCAGGGTCGCTGGGTAGGTGCCAGTAACCATTTGGCGAGCCGCTGAGAAGTCGCATGGTGTCGCTGGGGCGCTGATGCGTGCTCGGGAGGTGCCAGGGAGCATTTGGCGAGCCGCTGAGAACCCGCACGGTGGTGCTGGGGCCCTGATGCGTGCTGGGGAGGTGCTATGGAGCATTTGGCAAGCCGGTGGTACCCCGCGCAGGGTGGCTGGGGCCAATGCGAACGCCTGGGAGGAGCCAGGGACCGTATGGTGAGCCGCTGGGACCCTACGCGAAGTCGCTGGGTCCCATCAGCGTGCTGGGGATGTGCCAGGGACCATTTGGCGAGCTGCTGGGACCCCGCGCAGTGTTGCTGGAATCCGTGCGCTCGCTGGGGAGGTGCCAGGGACTGTTTGGCAAACCGGTGGGACCCCGCGCAGGGTCGGTGGGGCACGTGCGCTCGCTGGGGAGGTGCCAGGGACTGTTTGGTGAGTCACTGGGACCCTGCATGGGGTCGCTGGTTCCCGTGCGCGCGCTGTGGAAGCACCAGGGATGGTTTGGCAAGCCGCTGGGACCATGCGTTTTGTCGCAAGTCTCCGTGTGCGCGCTGTTGAGGTGCCAGGGACGGTTTGGCGAGCCGCTGGGACCCTGCGGGAGGTCGCTGGGGCCCGTGCGCACACTGGGGTAGAGCCAGGGACTGTTTAGCTATCCGGTGGGACCCTGCAGGGGAATGCAGGGCTCTGCGCATGCAGGGTAGGTGCCAGGGACCAGTTGGCGAGCTGCTGGGACCCCGGACGGGGTCGCTGGGTCCCGTGTACGTGCTAGGGAGGTGCCAGAGACCATTTAGCGAGCCACTGGGACCCGGCGTGGGACCGCTGGTGCCTGTGCGTCTGCTGGGGAGGTGCCATGGACCATTTGGCGAGACGCTGGGACCCCGCGTGGGGTTGCTGTTGTCCGTGTGCGCGCTGGGGAGGCACCAGGGACGGTTTGGCGATTCGCTGGGATCCCGTATGGGGTCGCTGTTGCCCGTGCGTGCACTAGGGAGGTTCCAGGGACCATTTTCTAGCCGCTGGGACCCTGCACTGGGTCGCTGGACAACGTGCGCGCTGGGGAGGTGCCAGGGACCATTTGCGAGCCGCTGGGATCCCGCGCCTCGTCGCTTGGCACTGTGCGCACGCTGGGTAGGTGCCAGGGATGGTTTGGAAAGCCGCTTGTTCTCCGTACTGGGTCGCAGGGATCGGTGCTCTTGCTGGGGAGGTGCCAGAGACCATTTGGCGAGCAGCTGGGACCCCGCGCGGGTCGCTGGGCCCTGTGCGCACGCTGGGGAGGTGCCAGGGACCATTTGGCTAGCCGCTGGGACCCGACATGGGGTCGCTGGTGCCCGTTCGTGCTCTGGGGAGGTGCCAGGGATGGTTGAGCGAGTCGGTTGGACCCTGCGGGGGACGCTGGTGCCCATGCGCAGAGTGGGGAGGCACCAGGGACGGATTGGCGAGCTGCTGGGACCCCGTGTGGAGTCGCTGGTGCCCGTGCGTGTGCTGGGGATGTTCCAGGGACCATTTGCCAGCGGCTGGGATTGGCGAGCTGCTGGGACCCCGTGTGGAGTCGCTGGTGCCCGTGCGCGCGGGGGAGGTTCCAGGGACGATTTGGCGAACCGCTGGGCCACCGCGTGTGGTTGCTGGGCCCTGTGCAAGTGCAGGGTAGGTGCCAGGGATCATTTGGCGAGCCGCTGGGACCCCGCACGGGGTCGCTTGGTCCCGTGTACGTGCTAGGGATGTGCCAGAGACAATTTAGCGAGCCATTGGGACCCCGCGTGTGATCGCTGGTGCCCGTGCGCGCGCTGGGGAGGTGCCAGGGACAGCTTGGCGAGGCTCTGGGACCCTGCGGGAGGTCGTTTGTGCCCGTTCGTGCGTTTGGGTGGTGCCAGAGACGGTTTGTCGAGCCGGTGGGACTCTGCAGTGGACGCTGGTGCACGTGCGCAGAGTGGGGAGGCAACAGGGACGGTTTGTCAAGCTGCTCGGACCCCGTGTGGGGTCTCTGGTGCCTGTGCGTGCGCTGGGGAGGTTCCAGGGACAATTTGCCAGCCGCTGGGACCCTGCGCAGTGTCGATGGACACCGTGCGCGCTGGGGAGGTGGCAGAGACCATTTGGCTAGCCGCTGGGAACCCATGCGGGTTTGCTGGGCCCCGTGCACATGCCTGGGAGGTGCCAGGGACGATTTGGCGAGCCACTAGGCCACCGCACGTGGGTGCTGGGCCTTGTGCGCGTGCAGAGTAGGTGCCAGGGACCATTTGGCGAGCCGCTGGGACCCCGCACGAGATCGCTGATGCCCGTGCGTGTGCTGGGGAGGTGCAATAGACCATTTGGCGAGACGCTGGGACCCAGCCCGGGGTCGCTGGGGCCCGTGCGCGCGCTGGGGAAGCACCAGGGACAGTTTGGCGAGCCCCTGGGACCCCGCTTGGGGTTGCTATTGTCCGTGCGCGCCCTGTGGAGGTGTCAGGGACCATTTGGCAAGCCGCTGGGACCCTTCGGCAGGTCGCTGGTGCCCGTGTGCGCGCTGGGTAGGCGCAAGGGACAGTTTGGCGAGACGCTGGGACCCCGCGGGGGATTGCTGGTGCCCATGCGCACGCTGCGGTGGCGCCAGGGATGGTTTGGCGATTCGCTGGGATCCCGTATGGGTTTGCTGTTGCCCGTGTGTGCACTGGGGAGGTTCCAGGGACCATTTGCGAGCCGCTGGGACCCTGCACTGGGTCGCTGGGGCCCGTGCGCGTGCTGGGGAGGTGCCAGGGATGGTTTGGAGAGCTGCTGGGACCACGTTTGGGGTTGCTAGTGTCCGTGCGTGCTCTGGGGAAGCACCAGGGATTATTTGGCGATCCACTGTGGCTCCGCAAGGGGTCGCTGGGATCCCTGAGTGTGCTGCGGAGGTGCCAGAGATGATTTAGCGAGCCGCTGGGAGCCCGAGTGGGATCGCTAGTGTCCGTGCGCGAGATGGGGAGGTGCCAGGGAGCATTTGCGAGCTGCTGGGACCCTGCCCGGGGTCGCTGGGGCCCATGTGCTCGCTGGGGCCCATGTGCTCGCTGGGGCCCGTGTGCTCGCTGGGGAAGAGCTAGACATGGTTTGGCGAGCCGGTGCGACCCTGCATGGCGTCGCTAGTGTCCGAGTATGCGCTGGGGAGGTGCCAGGGTTTATTTGGCGAGCCGCTGGTTCTACGCACGGTGTCGTCGGGCACCGTGCGCGTGCTGGGCAGTCGCCAGGGACGGTTTGGCGAGAAGCCCCGTTCACGCGTTGGGGACGCGCCAGGGACGGTTTGGCGAGTCTCTGGGACCCTGCGGGGGGTCGCTGGTGCCTGGGTGTGCGCTGTGGAAGCACCTGGGACGGTTTGGCGAGCTGCTGGGAAACTGCGCGGGGTCGCTGGGGCCCGTGTGCGCGCTGGGGTGGCACCTGGGACAGTTTAGCGAGTCGGTGGTAACCTGCGGGGGGGTGCGCTGGTGCCTGTGCGCAGAGTAGGGAGGCACCAGGGACGGTTTGGCGAGCAGATGTGATCCGTGTGGGGTCGCTGGTACCTGTGTGTGCGCTAGGGAGGTTCCATGGATCATTTGCGAGCCGCTGGGACCCCGCGTGGTGTCGCTAGTCTCCGTGCGCGCGCTGGGGAGGTGTCAGGGACCATTTGCGATTCGCTGGGACACCGCGCGGGGTCGCTGGGCCCCGTGCACTCTCTGCGGTCGTGCCAGGGACAGCTTGGCGAGCTGCTGGTACCCTATGGGATGTCGCTGGGCTCCGTGCGCGTGCTGGGGAGGTGCCAGGGACCATTTGGCGAGCCGCTGGTTCTCCGCACGGCGTCGCTGGGATCCAGTGCGTGTGCTGAGGAGGTGCCAGTGATCATTTGGCAAGCAGCTGGGACCCCGCGCGGGGTCGCTGTTGCACGTGCAAGCACTGGGGAGGCGCCAGGGACGGTTTGGCAAGCCGCTGGGCTCCCGTGTGGGGTCGCTGGTACCCGTGGGTGCGTTGAGGAGGTTTCAGGGACCATTTGCGAGCCGCTGGGACCCCGTGTGAGATCGCTAGTGTCCGTGTGCACGCTGGGTAGGCGGCAGAGAAGATTTGGCGAACCGCTGGGAACCCGCGCGGGGTCGCTGTACCCCGTGTGCACGCTGGGGAGGTGCCAGGGACCATTTGGCAAGCTGCGGAGACACTGCGCGGGGTCGCTGTGGCCCGTGCACGTGCTGGGAGGCGCTAGGGACGGTTTGGCGAGTCACTGGAACCCTGCGGGGGGTCGCTGGTGCCCGTGCGCGCGCTATGGAAGCACCAGGGACGGTTTGGCGAGCCGCTGGGACCCCGCGTGGTGTCGCTAGTGTCCGTGAGCACGCTGGGGAGGTGTCAGGGACCATTTGCGATTCGCTGGGACCCCGCGCGGGGTCGCTGGGCCCCGTGCACTCTCTGCGGTCGTGCCAGGGACAGCTTGGCGAGCTGCTGGTACCCTATGGGATGTCGCTGGGCCCCGTGCGCGTGCTTGGGAGGTGCCAGGGACCATTTGGCGAGCCGCTGGTTCTCCTCACGGCGTCGCTGGGATCCAGTGCGTGTGCTGTGGAGGTGCCAGTGATCATTTGGCAAGCAGCTGGGACCCCGCGCTGGGTCGCTGTTGCACGTGCAAGCACTGGGGAGGCACCAGGGACTGTTTGGCAAGCCGCTGGGCTCCCGTGTGGGGTCGCTGGTACCCGTGTGTGCGTTGGGGAGGTTCCAGGGACCATTGGCGAGCCGCTGGGACCCCGTGTGAGATCGCTAGTGTCCGTGTGCACGCTGGGGAGGAGCCAGGGACTGTTTAACGAGCTGCTGGGCCCCGTGCGCACGCTGGGGAGGCGCCAGGGACCACTTGTCGAGCCGCTGGGACCCCGCACGGGGTCACTGTGCCCCGTGTGTGTGCTGGGATGGTGCCAGGGACCATTTGCGAGCCGTTGGGACCCTGCATGTGGTTGCTGGTCTCTGTGCGCGTGCTGGGTAAGTGAAAGGGACGGTTTGGCAAGCCGCTGGGACTACGCGTAGGATCGCTGGTGCCCGTGCACGCGCTTGTGAGGCGTCAGGGATGGTTTGGCGAGCCTCTGGGACCCCGCATTGGGCCGCTGGTGCCCGTGCGCGTACTGTGGTGCCAGGGACCATTTGGCGAGCCGCTGGGACCAAGTGCAGGTTTGCTGGGCCCTGTGTGCGTGCTGGGGATTTGCTAGGGACCATTTGGCAAGCAGCTGGGAACCCGTGCGGGGTCGCTGGGGCCGGTGCGCGGGCCAGTGATGGTTTGGCGAGCCGCTGGGACCCGCCTGGCATCGCTAGAGTCTGTGCGCGTGCTGGGGAGGAGCCATGGACCGTTTGGCAAGGCGCTGGGACCCTGCGCAGGGTCGCAAGGTCCATTTCGTGTGCTGGTGAGGTGGCAGGTACTATTTGGCAAGCCGCTGGGACCCCACGCGATGTTGCTGGGGCCCGTGCGCGCTGGGGATGTGCCAGGGACCATTGGCGAGGCGCTGCGATGTCTCGCATGGTTGCTGGGCCCTTTGCGCATGCTGGGTATGTGCGAGGGCCATTTGGCAAGCCGCTGGGACCCCGCACGTGGTCGCTGGGGCCCGTGCGCGTGTTGCTTAGGTGCCAGGGACCATTTGTCGAGCAGCTGGGACCTCGTGCGGGGTCGCTGTTGCCTGTGCGTGCTCTGGGGAGGTGCCAGGGATGGTTTGGGGAGCCACTGGGACCCATCGTTGGGTCGCTGGTCCCCTTGCACGCTGGGGAGGTGCCAGGGACCATTTGGCGAGCCGCTGGGACCTAGTGCGGGGTCACTGGGCACAGTGCACAATCTGGGGAGGTGCCAGGTGCCTCTTGGTGAATCGTTGGGACACCGCGAGGGGTCGCTGGGCCCAGTGCATGTGCTGGGGAGGTGCCTGGTACCTTTTGACGAGCAGCTGGAAACTCGTGCGGGGTCGCTGGGCCTCGTGCACGTGCTGGGGAGGTGCCAGGGATTATTTGGCGAGCCGCTGGTTCTCCGCACGGTGTCGCTGGGGCCCATGCGCGCGCTGGGGAGGTACCAGGGAAGGTTTGGCGAGTCACTGAGTCCCTGTGGGGGGTTGCTGGTGCCAGTGCGCGGGCTGGGCAGGTGCCAGGGATCATTTTGTGAGCCGCTGGTTCTCCGCACAGGGTTGCTGGGATCCGTGCGCGTGCTGGGGAGGTGACATAGACCATTTAGCGAGCCGGTGGGACCCTGCGGGTGGACGCTGGTGCCCGTGCACAGAGTGGGGAGGCACCAGGGACGGTTTGGCGAGCAGCTAGGACCCCGTGTGGGGTCACTTTTGCTCATGCGTGCACTTCGGAGGTTCAAAGGACCATTAGCCGATGGGCCGCAGCATAGGGTCGCTGAGACCCGTGCGCACACTGGGGAGACGCCAGGGACCATTTGGCGAGCCACTGGGACCCCGCGCGGGGTCGCTGTGACCCGTTCACGCGCTGGGGAGGCGCTAGGGACGGTTTTGCGATCCGCTGGGACCCCGTGTGGGGTCGCTGGTGCCCGTGCGTGGGCTGGGGAGGTTCCAGGGACCATTTGTGAGCCGTTGGTACACTGTGCCGGGTCGCTGGGTCCCATGCGCATGCTGGTGATGCGCCAGGGATGATTTGGCGAGCCACTAGGACCCCGCATGGCGTCGCTAGTGTACGTGTGTGCTGGGGAGGTGCCAGGGACGGTTTGGCAGCTGCTTGGACCGCGCGTGGGGTCGTTAGATTCCGTGCGCCCGCTGGGGTGGTGCCAGGGACCATTTGGTGAGCCGCTGGGACCCCTCGCTGGGTCGCTGGGTCCGTGCGCGCGCTGGGGAAGCACCAGGGACAGTTTGGTGAGCTGCTTGGACACCGTGTGGGGTAGCTAGTGTCCGTGCGTTCACTGGGGAGTGCAAGGGATCATTTGGCGAGACGCTGGTTCTCTGCACGGGGTTGCTAGTGCCGGTGGGCGTGCTGGGGAAGTGCCAGGGACAATTTTTCGAACTGCTGGGACCCCGCACAGGGTCGCTGGGGCCTGTGCACTTGCTGGGGAGGTGCAAGGGATCATATGGCAAGCAGCTGGGACCCTGTGCAGGGTCTCTGTGGCCCGTGCACGGTAGTGTCCCGTGGCCCGTGGTCGGTAGTGTCCGTGTGCGTGCTGGGGAGGTGTCAGGAACGGTTTGTCGAGCCTGCTGGGACCCCGCGTGCGTTCGCTGGTTTACGTGCGCGCACTGGGGAGGTGCCAGGTTCCATTTAGAGCCGCTGGGACCCTGCGCGAAGTTGCAGGGCCTTGTATGCGTGCTGTGTAGGTGCCAGGGACCATTTGGCGAGCCTCTGGGACCGCGTGTAGGGTCGCTGTTGCCCGTACACCCGCTGGGGAGGTGCCAGGGAGCATTTGTGAACCGCTGGCACCCTGCGCGCCGTTGCTAAGCTCTCTGCGTGAGCTGGGTAGGTGCCAGGGACAATTTGGCAAGCCGCTGGGAACCCGCACGGGATCGCTGGGGCCCGGATGCGTGCTGGGGTTGTGCCAGGGAGCATTTGGCGAGGCGCTGGGACCCCGCGTGGGGTTGCTGGGCCTAGTGTTCGCGCTCGGTAGGTGCCAGGGACCATTTGTTGAGCCACTGGTACCCCGCACGGGGTCGCTGGGAACCCTGCGCGTCCTGGGGAGGCGACAGTGACGGTTTGGCGAGCCGTTGGGACCCCGTATGGGGTCTCTAGTGTCCGTGCACGTCGCTGGGGATGTGCCAGGGACCGTTTAGCGAGCCACTGGGACCCCGCGCAGGGTCGCTGGGTCCCGGGCGCACGCTGGGGAGGTGCCAGTGACCGTTTGGCTAGCCGCTGGGACCTCGCGCTGTTTCGTTGTGGCCCGTGCGCGCTGGGAAAGTGCCCTGGACGGTTTGGCGAGCCGCTGGGACCACGCGCGGGGATGCTGGAGCCCGTGCGCGCGCTGGGGAAGTGCCAAGGATGGTTTGGCGAGCTGCTGGTACCCCGAGTGCGGTCGCTAGTCTAAATGCGCGCTCTGGGGAGGTGCCAGTGAACATTTGGCGAGCCGCTGGGACCCCGCGCGGTGTTGCTGGGCCCTGTGCGCCCGCTGGCTAGGTGCCAGGGACCATTTGGCGAGCCGCTGGTACCCAGCGCGGTGTTGCTGGGCCCTGTGCGCCCGCTGGCTAGGTGCCAGGGAGCATTTGGCGAGTCGCTGGGACCCCGCATGGGGTTGCTGGGGCCCGTGCTCATGCTGGGGAGGTGCAAGGGATCATTTGGCGAGACGCTGGTTCTCCGCACGTGGTCGCTGGGTCCTGTGCACGTGCTGGAGAGGTGCCAGGGATCATATGGCAAGCAGCTGGGGCCCCGTGCAGGGTCGCTGTGGCCCGTGCGCGGTAGTGTCCCGTGGGCATGCTGGGGAGGTGCCAGGGACGGTTTGGCGAGCCGCTGGGACCCCGCGTGCGTTCGCTGGTTTCCGTACGCACAATGGGGAGGTGCCAGGGACCATTTAGCGAACCGGTGGGACCCTGCGCGAAGTTGCAGCGCCATGTACGCGTGCTGGGTAAGAACATAAGAACATAAGAAAGTTTACAAACGAGAGGAGGCCATTCGGCCCATCTTGCTCGTTTGGTTGTTAGTAGCTTATTGATCCCAGAATCTCATCAAGCAGCTTCTTGAAGGATCCCATGGTGTCAGCTTCAACAACATTACTGGGGAGTTGGTTCCAGACCCTCACAATTCTTTGTGTAAAAAAGTGCCTCCTATTTTCTGTTCTGAATGCCCCTTTATCTAGGTTCCAGGGACCATTTGGTGAGCCGCTGGGACCCCGCACGCGTTCGCTGGGGCCCGTGCGCGTGCTGGGGAGGTGGCAGGGAGAATTTGGCGAACAATTGGGTCCCCGAGCGGGGTTGCTGGCACCTTTGCGCATGCTGGGTAGGTGCCAGGGACCATTTGGCGAGCCTCTGGGACCCCGCGTAGGGTTGCTGTTGCCGTGCGCATGCTGGGGAGGTGCCAGGGAGCACTTGGCGAGCCGCTGGGACCATGTGCGATGTCGTTGGGGCCCGTGCGGGGTTGCTAGGCCCTGTGCGCGTGCTGCGTAGTTGCCAGGGATCATTTGGCGAGCTGCTGGGACCCTGCACAGGGTCGCTGGGGCCCGTGTGCATGCTAGGGAGATGCTAGGGACAATTTGGCGAGCAGCTGGGACAAAGCGCGGGGTAGCTAGTGCCCGTGCGTGCGCTGGAGAGGTGCCAGGGACCATTTGGCGAGCCGCTGGGACCCCGCGCGGGGTTGCTGGGCCCTGTGTGCGTGCTGGGTAGTTGCCAGGGACCATTTGGCGAACCGCTGGGAAGCCGCACAGGGTCGCTGGGGTCCGTGTGCATGCTGGGGAGGTGGAAGGGACCATTTGGCGAGCAACTGGGACCCCTTGCGGGGTCGCTGGTGCCCGTGCGCGGGCTAGTGAGGCACCAGGGACGGATTGGTGAGACGCTTTGACCACGCGTGAAGTCGCTGGGGCCCGTGTATGCGCTTGGGAGGTGCCTGGGACGTTTGGCGAGCCATTGGCAACCCGAGTGGGGTCGCAAGTGTCCGTGCCTGCTCTGAGGAGGTGCCAGGGACAGTTTGGCGAGCCACTGGGACCCCGTGCGGGGTAGCTGGTGCCCGTGGTCGCTCTGGGTCAGTACCAGGGACGGTTTTGGCGAGTGACTGGTACCCCGCGTGGGGTCGCTAGTGTCCGTGAGTGCTCTGGGGAGGTGCCAGGGACAGTTTGGCGAGCCGCTAGGACCACGCGCGGTGTCGTTGGTGCCTGTGCGCGCGCTGGGGAGGTGCCAGGGACCATTTGGTTAGCCGCTGGGACCCCGCGTGGGGTCGCAAGTGTCCGTGCGCATCGCTGGAGAGGTGCCAGGGACCGTTTGGCGAGCTATTGGGATCCCGCGCTTGGTCACTGGGCCCCGTGCGCGCGCTGAGAAGGTGACAGGGACTGTTTGGCGATCCACTGGGACCCTGTGCGGGGTTGCTGGGCCCTGTGAGCGTGCTGGGTAGTTGCCAGGGACGATTTGGAGAGCTGCTAGGACTCCGCACAGGGTCACTGGGGCCCGTGTGCATGCTGGGGAGCAGCTGGGACCAAGCGCAGGGTTGATGGTGCCATTGCGCGCGCTGGGGAGAAGCCAGGGACCATTTGGCGAGCCGCTGGGAGCCCTCACGGGGTTGCTGGGGCCCGTGCGCGTGCTGGGGATGTGGAAGGGACCATTTGGCGAGCAACTGGGACCCCGTGCGCGTTCGCTGGGGCCAATGCGCGGGCTAGTGAGGCACCAGGGATGGTTTGGTGAGACGCTGAGACCACGCGTGGGGTCACTAGTGTCCGTGCGCGTCGGTGTCGAGGTGCCAGGGACCATTTGGCGAGCCACTGGGACCCAGCGTATGGTCGCTGGACCACGTGCGTGCACTGATAAGGTGCCAGGGACCATTTGGCGTGCCGCTGGGACCCCACGCGGGGTCGCAGGGCCCAGAGCGTGCACTGGGGAGGTGCAAGGGACCTTTTGTCGAGCAGCTGGGACCCAATGTGGGGCTGCTGGGGCCCGTGCACGCGCTGGGGACGTGCCAGGGACAGTTTGGCCAGCCGTTGCGACTCCGCGCAGGGTCGCTGGGTCCAGGGTGCGTGCCTTGGAGGTGCCAGGGACAGTTTGGCAAGCCGCTTGGACAACGCGCAAAGTTGCTGGGGCCTTTGTGCACGCTAGAGAGGTTCCAGGGACCATTTGGCTTGCCGCTACGACCCTGCGCGGGGTCACTGGACCCCGTTCGGGCGCTGGGGAGGGGCCAGGGACTATTTGGCTAGCTGCTGGGACTCCTCGCGAAGTCGCTGGGGCCAGTGTGCGCACTGGGGATCTGCCAGGGATAAATTGCAAACTGCTGGGACCCCGCGAGTGGTTGCTGGGCCATGTGCACACACTGGGTAGCTGCCAGGGACCATTTGATGAGCCGCTGTGACCCCACGTGAAGTCGCTATGGCCTGTGCGCGTGCTGGGGAGGTGCCAGGGACCATTTGGCGAGCCGCTGGGACTCCGCGAGGATCGCCGGGTCCAGTGCGACGCTGGGGAGGTGCCAGGGGCAGTTTGGCAAGCCGCTTTGACCACGCACGAAGTCGCTGGGGCCCGTGTACTGGGGAGGTGCCAGGGACGGTTTGGCGAGCTGTTGGTAACCCGAGTAGGATCGCTAGTGTCCGTGCTCATGTTGAGGAGGTGCTATTGACCATTTGGCGAGCCGCTGGGACCCCGCACGGTGTTGCCGGGGCCCTGATGCGTGCTGGGGAGGAGCCAGGGAGCATTTGGCAAGCCGGTGGTACCCCACCCAGGGTCGATGGAGCCCGTGCGCTGGCCTGGGCGGTGCCAGGGACCGTTTGGTTATCTGCTGGGACCCCGCGCGAAGTCGCTGGGGCCCATGAGCGCGCTGGGGATGTGCCAGGGTCTATTTGCAAGCTGCTGGGACCCCTCGCGTGGTTGCTGGGCCCTGTGTGAGCATTGGGTAGGTGCCAGGGACCATTTGGCGAGCCACTGGGACCCCGCACAAGGTCGATCGGGCCGTGCGCGTGTTGGGGAGGTGCCAGGGACAATTTGGCGAGCAGCTCGGACCCCACGCCCGGTCTCTGTGGACCGTGCGCTTCATGGGGATGTGCCAGGGACCTTTTAGGGAGCTGCTGGGACCCCATGCGGGGTCGCTGGAGTCCATGCGCGTGCTGGGGAGGGTACACTGACCATTTGGCGAGCCGCTGGGATACCGCCCATGGTTGCTTGTCCCAATGCGTGCACTGGGTAGCTGGCAGGGACCATTTGGCGAGCCGCTGGGACCCAGCACGAGGTAGCTGGGGCCTGTGTGCTCACTGGGGAGGTGCCAGGAACGTTTGGCGAGCCGCTGTGACCCCACACGAAGTGTCTGGGGCCCGTAAGCGTGCTGGGGAGGTGCCAGCGACCATTTGGTGAGCTGTACGGACCACGCGTGGGGTCTCTGGGATCAGCCCACGATCGCTGGGACCAGTGCGCGCGTTGGGTAGGTGCCAGGGACCATTTGGCGAGCCGCTGGGACTCCGCGCAGGATCGCCGGGTCCAGTGCGCGCGCTGGGGAGGTGCCAGGGGCAGTCTGGCAAGCCGCTTTGACCACGCGCGAAGTCGCTGGGGCCTGTGTACGGGCTGTGGAGGTGCCAGGGACGGTTTGGAGAGCCGTTGGCAACCCGAGTAGGATCGCTAGTGTCCATGCTCACGTTGAGGAGGTGCTATTGACCATTTGGTGAGCCGCTGGGAGCCCGTACGGTGTCGCCGGGGCCCGTGAGCGTGCTGGGAAGGTGCAGGGAGAATTTAGCGAACAACTGGGACCCCGTGCGGGGTCGCTGGTGCCCATGCTCGCGCTGCGTCAGCGCCAGGGACGGTTTGGCGAGCGACTAGTACCCCGCGGTGGTGCCAGGGTCCATTTGGCGAGCAGCTGGGAACCCGTGCGGGGACGCTAGTGTCTGTGCGCATGCTGGGGAGATGCCAGGGACCATTTGGTGAGCCGCTGGTATCACGCGCGGCGTCGCTGGTGCCAATGATCACGCTGGGGAGGTGCTAGGGAGCATTTGGCGAGCCGCTCGGACACCACGCATTCTCTGGGGCCTATGCGCGTGCTGGGGAAGTGCCAGGGACAATTTGGAGAGCAACTGGGACCCCGCTGGGTTGCTGGGAATTGTTCGCCTGCTGGGTAGGTACCAGGGACCAATTGAGGAGTCGCTGGACCCCGCACGAAGTCGCTGGGGCCAGTGCGTGCTGTGGGGATGGGTCATGGACTACTTGCGAGCCGCTGGGACCCAGCGCGTCGTTGCTAGGCCCTGTGCACGTGCTGGTTAGGTGCCAGGGACCATTTGGCGAGCTGCTGGGACACGGTGCGGGGTCTCTGTGGCCTGTGCGCGCGCTGGGGAGGTGCCAGGGACAGTTTGGCGAGCCGCTGGGACCCCACGCGGGGTCGCTGTGCTCCGTGCGCGCACTGTGGAGGTGCCAGGGACCATTTGGTGAGCCATTGGGACCCCCCGCATGGGGTCGCTAGTGTCTGTGCGCACGCTGGGGAGATGCCAGGGACCGTTTGGTGAGCCGCTGGGATCACGCGCGGCGTCGCTGGTGCCAATGATCACGCTGGGGAGGTGCCAAGGACCATTTGGTGAGCTGCTGGGACCCCCCGCACGGTCGCTGGGGTTGTGCCAGGGTGCTTTTGGCGAGCCGCTGGGACCACGCGCAGGGTCGCTGGGTCCTGTGCGCGCGCTGGGGAGGTGCCAGAGAGCATTTGGCAAGCCGTTGGTACCACGCGCAGGGTCGCTGTGGCCTGTGCGCTCGCTGGGGAGGTGCCAGGGACCATTAGGCGAGCTGTTGTGACCCCACGCGAAGTCGCTGGGGCCAGTGCGCGTGCTGGGGAGGTGTCAGGGACCATTTGACGAGCCGCTGGGACACCGCACTGGGTCGCTTGGGTACATGCGCGTGCTGGGGAGGAGTCAGGGACAATTTGGCAAGCAACTGGGACCCCACGTGGGGTTGCTGGGGCCCGTGCGCGTGCTGGGGAGGTGCCATAGACCATTTGGCGAGCCGCTGTGACCCCACGCAAAGTCGCTGGGGCCTGTGCGCATGCAGGGTAGTTGCCAGGGAGCATTTGGTGAGACGCTGAGAACACGCACTGGGTCGCTGGGGCCCGGCACTTGTGCTGGCGAAGTGCCAGGTAGAATTTGGTGAGCCGGTGGTACTCCCCGCAGAGTCGCTGGGATCTGTGCGCGTGCTGGGTAGGTGCCATGAACCATTTGACGATGCGCTGGGACCCCGGGTGGGGTCGCTGGTGCCCGTGAACCTGCTGGGGAGGTGCTAGGGAGCATTTGGCGAGCCGCTCGGACACCACGCATTCTCTGGGGCCTATGCGCGCGCTGGGGAGGTGCCAGGGACAATTTGGCGAGCAACTGGGACCCCGCGCGGGGTTGCTGGGAATTGTTCGCCTGCTGGGTAGGTGCCAGGGACCACTTGAGTAGTCGCTGGGACCCCGCCAAGTCGCAGGGGCCAGTGCGTGCTGTGGGATGGGTCATGGACTATTTGCGAGCCGCTGGGACCCAGCGCGCGTTGCTAGGCCCTGTGCACGTGCTGGTTAGGTGCCAGAGACCACTTGGCGAGCAGCTGGGACACGGTGCCGGGTCTCTGTGGCCTGTGCACGCTCTGGGAATGTGCCAGGGAGAGTTTGGCGAGCCACTGGGACCCCACGCGGGGTCGCTGTGCCCGCGCGCGCTGTGGAGGTGCCAGGGACCATTTGGTGAGCCGCTGGGACCCCGCGATGGGGTCGCTAGGGCCCTGAAGCGTGCTGGGGAGGTGCCAGGGACCATTTGGCGAGGCAATTGGACGCCGCGCAGGGTTGCTGGTCTGCGTACGCACGCTGGGGAGGTGCCAGGGATTATTTGGCGAGCTGCTGGGACTCCGTGCGGGGTTGCTGGGATCTGTGTGCGTGCTGGGTAGGTGCCAGGAACCATTTGACGAGGCGCTGGGACCCCGGGTGGGGCCACTGGTGCCCGTGCGCCTGTTGGGGAGGTGCTAGGGAGCATTTGGAAAGCCGCTCGGACACGTCGCATTCTCTGGGGCCTATGCCAGTGCTGGGGAGGTGCCAGGGACCATTTGGCGAGCTGTTGGGATCACACGCAGGGTTGTTGGGGCCCGTGCGCTTGCTGGGGTGGTGCCAGGGTCCATTTGGCGAGCAGCTGGGAACCCGTGCGGGGTCGTTAGTGTCCGTGCGCACGCTAGGGAGGTGCCAGGGACCGTTTGGTGTGCCGCTGGGACCTCGTGCGTGGTTGCTGGGCTGTGCGCGTGCTGGTTATGTGCCAGGGACCATTTGGCGAGCCTCTGGGATCCCGCATGGTGTCGCTGGGGTCCATACGCGCTAGGGGATGCCAGGGATCATTTAGCGAGCCCCTGGACGCCGCGCAGGGTTGCTGGGCCCTGAGCGCTGCTGGGTAGGTGCCAGGGACCATTTTGCGAGCCCCTGGGACCCCCGCAGTGTCGCTGGGGTGGTGCCAGGGTGTATTTGGCGAGCCTCTGAGACCCCATGTGGGGTCACTGGGGCCCGTGCGCACGCTGGGTAGCTGGCAGGGACCATGTGGCGAGCCGCTGGGACCCTGCGCGAGGTCGCTGGGGCCTGTGTGCTCGCTGGGGATGTGCCAGGGACCGTTTGGCGAGCCGCTGGGACCCCACACGAAGTAGCTGGGGCCCGTAAGCGTGCTGGGGAGGTGCCAGGGACCATTTGGTGAGCCGCACGGACCACGCTGGGTCTCTGGGATCAGTCCGCGATCGCTGGGCCTAGTGCACGCGCTGGGGAGGTGCCAGGGTCCTTTTGGCGAGCAGCTTGGACCCCGCGCAGGGTCGCTGGGTCCAGTTTGCGACAATGGGGAGGTGCCAGGGACCATTTGGCGAGCTGGTGGGACCCCGCACGGGGTCGTTGGGGCCTGTGAGCTTGCTGGGGAGGTGCCAGGGTCCATTTGGTGAGCCGCTGGGATCACGCGCGGGGTCGCTGGTGCTCGTGATCATGCTGGGGAGGTGCCAAGGACCATTTGGTGATCCGCTGGGACCCCACGCAGGGTCGCTGGGGTCCGTGCGCGTGCTGGGGAGGTGCCAGGGACCATTTGACGAGCTGCTGGGACCCCACACGGGGTCGCTTGGGTCCATGCGCGTGCTGGGGAGGTGCCAGGGACAATTTGGCGAGGAGCTGGGACCCCACGCAGGGTCGCTGGGGTCCGTGCGCGTGCTGGTTAGGTGCCAGGGACCATTTGGCGAGATGCTGAGACCCCGCACGGGGTCGCTGGGGCCCATGCTCATGCTGGAGATGCACCAGGGACCGTTTGGCGAGATGCTGGGACCCCGCGTGGGTTGCTGGTGCCAGTGCATGCTGCTGGGGAGGTGCCAGGGACCATTTGGCGAGCCGCTGGGACCCCGCTGGTCGCTGGGCCCGTGCGCTGCTGGGAGGTGCCAGGGACCATTTGGCGAGACGCTGGGCCCCCGCGCTGGGCCGCTGGGCCCCGTGCGGCTGCTGGGGAGGTGCCAGGCACCGTTTGGCGAGCCGCCGGGACCCTGTGCGAGGTCGCTGGGGCCCCTGCCCTCGCTGGAGAGGTGCCAGGGACCATTTAGCGAGCTGTTGGGACCCCTGCGGGTCGCTGGGGCCCGTGCGCTTGCTGGGGGGGCGCCAGGGACAGTCTGGCGAGCCACTGGGACCCCGCATGGGATCGCTAGTGTCCGTGTGCGGCTGGGGAGGTGCCAGCGACCGTTTGGTGAGTCGCTGGGACCCCGCGTGGCGTCGTTGGTGCCCCTGCGTGCGCTGGGGTGGTGCCAGGGACCATTAGGCGAGCCGCTGGGACCCCGCGCGGGTCGCTGGGCCCAGTGCGCGTGCTGGGGAGGTACCAGGGACCATTTGGCGAGCTGCTGGGACCCTGCGCGGGGTTTCTTGGGCCTGTGCGCGTGCTGGGGAGGTGCCAGGGACCATTTGGCGAGCCGCTGGGACCCCGCGCGGGTCGCTGGTTCCCGTGCGCGCGCTGGGGAGGTGCCAGGGACCATTTGGCGAGCGCTGCTGGTGAGGTTCCAGGGATGGTTTGGCGAGCTGCTGGGACCCCGCGGGGTCGCTAGTGTCCGTGCGCGCGCTTGGGAGGTGCTAGGGACCATTTGGCGAGCCGCTGGTACCCCGCACGGGGTGTCGTTGGGCCCGTGCGCGTGCTGGGGAGATGCCAGGGACCATTTGGCAAGCAGCTGGGACCCCAGGCGGGATCGCTGGGGCACATGCTCACGCTGGGGAGGCGCCAGGGACGGTTTGGCGAGCTGCTGGGACCCCGTGTGGGGTCGCTGGGGCCAGTGCGCATGCTGTTGAGGTGCCAGGTACCATTTGGCGAGCCTCTGGGAACCCGCGCGGGGTCGCTGGGCCCCGTGCGCGCGCTGGGGAGGTGCCAGGGACGGTTTGGCGAGCCGCTGTGACCCCATGCGAGGTCGTTGGGCCCTGTGCGCGCCCTGGGGATGTGCCAGGGACCATTTGGCGAGCCGCTGGGACCCGCGAGGTCGTTGGGCCCTGTGCGCGCCCTGGGGATGTGCCAGGGACCATTTGGCGAGCCTCTGGGATCCCGCGCAAAGTCGCTGGGGCCCATGTGCATGCTGGGGAGGTGCCAGGGACCTTTTAGGGAGCCGCTGGGACCCTGCGCGGGGTCGCTGGTGCCCGTTGGCGCGCTGGGTAGGTGCCAGGGACCATTTGGCGAGCCGCTGGGACCCCGCAAGCTGTCGCTGGTGCCCGTGCGCGCGCTGGGGAGGTGCCAGGGACGATTTGATGGGCCGCTGGGACCCTGCGCGGGTTCGCTGGGCCCCGTGCGCACGCTGGGGAGGTGCCAGGGACCATTTGGTGTGCCGCTGGAACCCCGTGCGGGGTCGCTGGGGCCCGTGCACGTGCTGGGGAGGTGCCAGGGACCATTTGGCGAGCCTCTGGGACCCCGCGAGGTCGCTGGGCCCGTGCGCGCTGGGAGGTGCCAGGGACCATTTGGCGAGCCGCTGGGACCCCGCGGGATCGCTGGGGCCAGATCGCGCTGGGCAGGCGCCAGGGACAGTTTGGCGAGCCGCTGGGACCCCTGACGGGGTCGCTGCTGAACGTGCGCATGCTGGGGAGGAGCAAGGGACCATTTGACGAGCCGCTGGGACCCAGCGCGGGCTCACTGGGCCCCATGCGCGCATGCTGGGGAGGAGCAAGGGACCATTTGCCGAGCCGCTGGGACCCCGCACGGGGTCGCTGGGGCCCGTGCGCGTGCTGGGGAGGTGCCAGGGACAATTTGGCGAGCAGCTGGGACCCTGTGCAAGGTCGCAGGAGACCGTGCGTTCGCTGGGGAGGTGCCAGGGACCTTTTGGCGAGCCGCTGGGACCCAGCGCTGGGTCGCTACACCCCGTGCGCGTGCTGGGGAGGTGCTTGGGACCGTTTGGCGAGCTGCATGGACTCCGTATGGGGCCGCTGGTGCCCGTGCACGCGCTAGGGAGGTGCCAGGGACCATTTAGCGAGCCGCTGGGACCCGCGCGGGGTCGCTGGGCCCGTGCGCATGCTGGGGAGGTGCCAGGGAACATTTGACGAGCTGATGAGATGCCGCGCGGGGTCGTTGGGGCCCGTGCACGTGCTGGGGAGGTGCCAGGGACCAGTTGGCGAGTCGCTGGGACCCTGCGCGGGGTCGCTGGTGCCCGTGCGCACCCTGGGGAGGTGCCAGGGACCATTTGGCGAGCCGCTGGGACCCCGCGCGGGGTCGATGGGCCCCGTGCGCACCCTAGGGAGGTGCCAGGGACCGTTTGGCGAGCCGCTGGAACCCCGCGTGGGGTCGTTAGTGTCCGTGTGCGTGCTGGAGAAGTGCCATGGACCGTTTTGCGAGTCGCTGGGACCCTGCGCGAGGTCGCTGTGGCCCCTGCGCTCGCTGGAGAGGGGCCAGGGACCATTTGGCGAGGCGCTGGGACCCGCGCAGGGTCGCTGGGCCCGTGCGCGTGCTGGGGAGGTGCCAGGGACCATTTGGCGAGCCGCTGGGACCCTGCGCGGGTCGCTGGGCCCGTGCGCGCTGGGGAGGTGCCAGGGACCATTTGGCGAGCCGCTGGGACCCCACGCGGGGTCGCTGGGGCCCGTGCGCGCGCTGGGGAGGTGCCAGGGACCATTTGGCGAGCAGCTGGGACCCCGTGCAGGGTCGCTGGGGCCTGTGCGCGCGCTGGGGAGGTGCCAGGGACCATTTGGCGAGCCGCTGGGACCCAGCGCGGGGTCGCTGGTGCCCGTGCACGCGCTGGGGAGGTGCCAGGGACCATTTGGCGAGCCGCTGGGACCCCGCGTGGGGTCGCTGGTGCCCGTGCGCACGCTGGGGAGGTGCCAGGGACCATTTGGCGAGCCGCTGGGACCCTGCGCGGGGACTCTGGGCCCCGTGCGCGCTGGGGAGGTGCCAGGGACCATTTGGCGAGCCGCTGGGACCCCGAGCGGGTCGCTGGGCCCAGTGCACGTGCTGGGGAGGTGCCAGGGACCATTTGGCGAGCCGCTGGTACCCTGCGCGGGGTCGCTAATGCCCGTGGGCATGCTGGGGAGGTGCCAGGGACCATTTGGAGAGCCGCTGGGATCCAGCGTGGGGTCGCTGGGCCTCATGCGTGCTGGGAAGGTGCCAGGGACCATTTGGCGAGCCGCTGGGACCCCGCGGGGTCGCTGGGCCCGTGCGCGCTGCTGGGAGGTGCCAGGGACCATTTGGCGAGCCGCTGGGACCCTGCGGGGTCTCTGGGGCCCGTGCGCGTGCTGGGGAGGTGCCAGGGACCATTTGGCGAGCCTCTGGGACCCCGCGGGGTCGCTGGTGCCCGTGCGCTTGCTGGGGAGGTGCCAGGGACCATTTGGTGAGCTGTTGGGACCCCGCTCGGGGTCGCTGGTCCCCATACGTGCGTTAGGGTGGTGCCAGGGACCATTTGGCGAGCCGCTGGGACCCCGCGTGGGGTCGCTGGTGCCCGTGCGCGTGCTGGGGAGGTGCCAGGGACCATTTGGCGAGCCGCTGGGACCCCGCGCGGGGTCGCTGGGGCCCATGCGCGCGCTGGGGAGGTGCCAGGGACCATTTGGCGAGCCGCTGGGACCCCACTCGACGTCGCTGGGGCCCGTACGCATGCTGGGGAGGTGCCAGGGACCATTTGGCGAGCCGCTGGGACCCCGCGCAGGGTTGCTGGTGCCCGTGCGCGTGCTGGGGAGGTGCCAGGGACCATTTGGCGAGCCGCTGGGACCCCGCGCGGGGTCGCTGGGGCCCGTGCGCGCTGGGGAGGTGCCAGGGACCATTTGGCAAGCCGCTGGGACCCGCGCAGGGTCGCTGGGGCCCGTGCGCGCGCTGGGGAGGTGCCAGGGACCATTTGGCGAGCCGCTGGGACCCCGCGGGGTCGCTGGTGCCCGTGCGCGCGCTGGGGAGGTGCCAGGGACTATTTGGTGAGCCGCTGGGACCCCGCGCGGGGTCGCTGGTGCCCGTGCGCGTGCTGGGGAGGTGCCAGGGATCATTTGGCGAGCCGCTGGGACCCCGCGCGGGTAGCTGGGCCCGTGCGCGCGCTGGGGAGGTGCCAGGGACCATTTGGCGAGCCGCTGGGACCCCGCACGGGTCGTTGGGCCCGTGCGCTTGCTGGGGAGGCGCCAGGGACGGTTTGGCGAGCCACTGGGACCCCGCATGGGATCGCTAGTGTCTGTGCGCGCGCTGGGGAGGTGCCAGGGACCGTTTGGTGAGTCGCTGGGACCCCGCGTGGGGTCGCTGGTGCCCGTGCGTACGCTGGGGAGGTGCCAGGGACCATTTGGCGAGCCGCTGGGACCCCGCGCAGGGTCGCAGGGCCCTGTGCGCGTGATGGGGAGGTGCCAGGGACCGTTTGGCGAGCCTCTGGGACCCCGCGTGGGGTCGCTGGGGCCCGTGCGCGTGCTGGGGAGGTGCCAGGGACCATTTGGCGAGCCGCTGGGACCCCGCGCGGGTCGCTGGGCCCGTGCGCGTGCTGGGGAGGTGCCAGGGACCGTTTGGCGAGCCGCTGGGACCCGCGCGGGGTCTCTGGGCCCCGTGCGCGCTGGGGAGGTGCCAGGGACCATTTGGCGAGCCGCTGGGACCCTGCGAGGGGTTGCTGGTGCCCGTGCGCGTGCTGGGGAGGTGCCAGGGACCGTTTGTCGAGCCGCTGGGACCCTGCGCGGGTCGCTGGGGCCAGCGCGCGCGCTGGGGAGGTGCCAGGGACAGTTTGGCGAGCCGCTGAGACCCCGCGTGGGTCGCTGGGCCCCGTGCGCGCTGGGGAGGGGCCAGGGACCATTTGGTGAGCCGCTGGGACCCGTGCGGGCCTGCGTGCTGGGAGGTGCCAGGGACCATTTGGCGAGCTGCTGGGACCCGCTGGGTCGCTGGCCCATGCGCGCTGGGGAGGTGCCAGGGACCATTTGGCGAGCCGCTGGGACCCCGCGCGGGGTCGCTGGGGCCCGTGCGCGTGCTGGGGAGGTGCCAGGGACCATTTGGCGAGCCGCTGGGACCCTGCGCGCTGTCGCTGGTGCCCGTGCGCGTGCTGGGGAGGTGCCAGGGACCATTTGGCGAGCCGCTGGGACCCTGCGTGTGGTCGCTGGGCCCGTGCGCGTGCTGGGGAGGTGCCAGGGACCGTTTGGCGAGCCGCTGGGACCCCACGCGGGGTCGCTGGGGCCCATGCGCGCGCTGGGGAGGTGCCAGGGACCATTTGGCGAGCCGCTGGGACCCTGCGCGGGGTCGCTGGTGCCCGTGCGCGTGCTGGGGAGGTGCCAGGGACCATTTGGCGAGCCGCTGGGACCTCGCGTGGGGTCGCTGGTGCATGTGCGCGCGCTGGGGAGGTGCCAGGGACCGTTTGGCGAGCCGCTGGGACCCCGCGTGGGGTCGCTGGTGCCCGTGCGCGTGCTGGGGAGGTGCCAGGGACCATTTGGCGAGCCGCTGGGACCCCACGCGGGGTCGCTGGGGCCCGTGCACGTGCTGGGGAGGTGCCAGGGACGGTTTGGCGAGCCGCTGGGACCCTGCGCAGGGTTGCTGGAGCCCGACAGCGCACTGAGGAGGTGCCAGGGACCATTTGGCGAGCCGCTGGGACTCCGCGCGGGGTCGCTGGGCCCTGTGCGCGCGCTGGGGAGGTGCCAGGGACCATTTGGCGAGCCGCTGGGACCCCGCGTTGGGTCGCTAGTGTACGTGCGTGTGCTGGGGAGGTGCCAGGGACGGTTTGGCGAGCCGCTGGGACCCCGCATGGGGTCGCAAGTGTCCGTGCACACGATGGGTAGGTGCCAAGGACCATTTGGCGAGCCGCTTGGACCCTACGCGTGGTAGCTGGACCCCGTGCGCGCTGGGGAGGTGGCAGAGACCATTTGGCGAGCTGCTGGGAACCCGCGCGGGGTCGCTGGGCCCCATGCGCATGCTGGGGAGATGCCAGGGACTTCTTGGCGAGCCGTTGGGACCCGCGCGGGGTCGCTGGGCCCGTGCGCACGCTGGGGAGGTGCCAGGGACCATTTGGTGAGCCGCTGGGAACCGCGCGGGGTCGCTGGTGCCCGTGCGTGTGCTGGGGAGGTGCCAGGGACCATTTCGCGAGCCGCTTGGGCACCGCACGCTGTCGCTGGTGCCCGTGCGCAAGCTTTGTAGGGGCCAGGGACTATTTGGCGAGCCACTGAGACCCGCGCGGGGTCGCTGGGGCCTGTGCGCGTGCTGCGAAGGTGCCAGGGACCATTTGGCGAGCCGCTGGGACCCCGCACGGGGTCGCTGGGGCCCGTGCGCGCGCTGGGGAGGTGCCAGGGACCATTTGCCAAGCCGCTGGGACCCCGCGCGCAGGTGGCTGGGGCCCGTGTGAGCGCTGGGGAGGTGCCAGGGACGATTTGGCGAGCCGCTGGGACCCCGCGCGGGGTCGCTGGGCCCCGTGCGCCGCTGGGGAGGTGCCAGGGACCATTTGGCGAGCCGCTGGGACCCTGCGTGGGGTCGCTGGGGCCAGTGCGCGTGCTGGGGAGGTGCCAGGGACCATTTGGCGAGCCGCTGGGACCACGCGCGGGGTCGCTGGTGCCCGTGCGCGTGCTGGGGAGGTGCCAGGGACCATTTGACGAGCCGCTGGGACCCCGCACGAGGTCGCTGGTGCCCGTGCGCGTGCTGGGGAGGTGCCAGGGACCATTTGGCGAGCCGCTGGGACCCCGTACGCCGTCGCTGGTGCCCGTGCGCGTGCTGGGGAGTTGCCAGGGACCATTTGGCGAGCCGCTGGGACCCTGCGCGGGGTCGCTGGGCCTCGTGCGCGTACTGGGGAGGTGCCAGGGACCATTTGGCGAGCCGCTGGGACCCCGCGCGGGGTCGCTGGGGCCCGTGCGCGTGCTGGGGAGGTGCCAGGGACCATTTGGCGAGCCGCTGGGACCCCGCGTGGGATCGCTGGTGCCCGTGCGCGTGCTGGGGAGGTGCCAGGGACCATTTGGCGAGCCGCTGGGACCCCGCGGGGTTGCTGGGCCCCGTGCGCATGCTGGGGAGGTGCCAGGGACCATTTGGCGAGCCGCTGGGACCCCGCGCGGGTCGCTGGGGCCCG